>OU896723.1:12679310-12804310 GCA_918026855.4 Phaedon cochleariae
GGGCATTGCGAACTCGTTTGCTTCGATAGTATCCATGTGAGATGATAGGATAGATATAGAGTGTGCACACCGATGAAGTCGATGTTACTTCATTTGCCTATTGAACTCATCGAATACCCTTTAGAGTAGTCTAACACAGTCACTGCCATCGTATCTGTTCCAACTATATGCATGTCAGATGCTAGACTGCAGAGTTACAGTGAAAACAGAGTCAAAGTCGGAGTTTCTTGTTCTGCAAGCTGTGTGCGTTATACCCGCTTGGGAGTCGTCTTATATGGTCAATTCGAACATGTCTGCTTCAATAGCGTCCATGTGAGATGATAGAATAGAGATATAAAGTGTGTGAGACGATGAAGTCGATGTATCCCCATTTGCCTATTGTGCTCGTTATATTCCCTTCAAAAACGTCTCATACGGTCACTGCTATTTTATCTGCTTCAACTGTATGCATGTCAGATGCTGGACTGCAGAGTTACAGTGTGAACATACCCAAAGTCGAAAGGTCTCGTTTGGCGAGCTGTGTGCGTTATACACGCTTGGGAGTCGTCTTATATGGCCAATGCAAACTTGTCTGCTTCGATAGTGTCAATGTGAGATGATAGGATAGAGAGATATAGTGTGCACAACGATGAAGACGATGTATCCCCATTCGCCTATTGTACTCGATATATACCCTTCAAAGGCGTCTCATACGGTCACTGCAATCGTATCTGCTTGAACTGTATGCATGTCAGATGCTAGTCTGCAGAGTTACAGTTTGAACATATTCGGAGTCGAAGTTCCTTATTCTGCGAGTTGTGTGCGTTATACTCGCTTGAAAGTCGTCTCATATGGGCATTGCAAACTCGTCTGCTCCAATTGTATCCATGTGAGATGATAGGATAGAGAGATAGAGTGCACTTCGATGAAGTCGATGTATCTTCATCTGCCATTGTACTTCCTTCATACCCTCCAGAGTTGTCTTACATGGTCACTACGATCATATCTGCTTCAACTCTATGCATATTAGAAACTAGACTGCTGAGTTTATGTGTGAACATAGTCATAGTCGAAGTTTCTTGTTCTGCAAGCTGTGTGCGTGATACCTGCTCGAGAGTCGTTTAATATGGTCATTGCGAACTCGTCTGCTCCAATAGTGTACATGTAGGATGATAGGATAGAGAGATATAGTGTACACAACGATGAAGTCGATGTATCATCATTTGCCTATTGTACCTGTTATAATCCCTTCAAAGTCGTCTCATACGGTCACTGCAATCGTTCTTGCATTAACTGTATGCATGTCAGATGCTAGACTGCAGAGTTACAGTGTGAACATAGTCGAAGTCGGAGTTTCTTGTTCTGCAAGTTGTGTGCGTTATACTTGCTTGAAAGTCGTCTCATATGGCTAATGCGAACTTCTCTGCTTCAATAGTGTCCATGTGAGATGATAGGATAGAGAGATATAGTGTGTACGACGATGAAGTCGATGTATCCCCATTTGCCTGTTGTACTCGCTATATACCCTCCAGAGTCGTCTCATATGGTCATTGCGATCGTATCTGCGTCAACTCTATACATGTCAGATGCTAGACTACAGAATAACAGTATAAACATGGTCGGAGTCGAAGTTTCTTGTTCTGCGAGCTGTGTGCATTATACCTGCTTGGGTGTCGTCTTGTTCGTTCATTGCGAGCTCGTCTGCTTCGATATTGTCCCTGTGAGATGATGGAATAGAGATATATAGTGTGTAAGACGATGAAGTCGATGTATCCCCATTTGCCTATTGTACTCGTTATAATCCCTTCAAAGTCGTCTTATTCCGTCACTGTAATCGTCCCTGCATCAACTGCATGTAAATATTCACTACTGTATATTTGGTCTGATTCTATACTATTCTGTACTGCTGAGCACATCTGACAGGATATTTTGTCACAATTCCATGGTTCACATTTTTCATTAACATAAATTGAACTCAATCTGTTTTATATTATTCAATTATTCTCAAACCTGATATGTGGATACACACCTGAGATTTCACACTGTACATGAAATAAAAATACAATTTCTATAAATACACTGATATCTCTTGCTATATCTGCTTTGTTGTGATCCAAGTAGAAGGATGATTCGGATGGTTTCAACAGAAACTTATCTGAAAGAGATAAATAATATAAAGTAGGTTAGGTTCCATGTGAGTGGGGCGAACACCTCCACTGCGACCCCAGATGGGTCTATTGTGGCTCACTTCTAGAGGTTACAGTTCACCGTACAATCCACATCTTTTTACAAAGTTCATGGTTGAATTGGGTGGAATTTGTCTGAAATCGATAGGTTCTAGGATGGTAAAGCCAAATGTGTCGAACCTTAGTCTTTCTAAGCTAGAGCATGAACATAATATGTTTTCAGCCGTTTCGTCTTCCACACAACAATACTGACAGTCCGTTTGTTGGTTCAGACCCATCCTTCCTAGGTGGAATCTTAGACGACAATGTCCCGTAAGCAGTCCAGTCAGAATTCGCAGATTACCCCTGCTCCATTCTAGGATCTGCCTGGTTATTTTTCCCGATGGTTTAGGCAGGAACGCCTTCGAATGGGTCAATCCTGGTAATTCGGACCAGTACGTGAGTGTTGTTCCCTCTGCCCAGCCCGAGATAGTTGTTTTCGCCGCACTTGCGGTGACCCCAAAATATGGTTCCGGTCCTATGAACACAGATTTGGTTCCCTGTTTGGCGAGGATGTCGGCTTTCTCGTTACCCTCCACCCCCTGATGTCCAGGCACCCACAGCAAAGTGACTCTGTTGTTAGCAACCAGGCTTTCTAGGGATTCAATGCAGCTCCATACAAGCTTGGAATTCATCTTACTGGAGCTCAGTGCTTTGAGAGCAGCCTGACTGTCTGATACAATACTGATATTTTTGTTTACTAGAGGTTTATTCGACAACTCTCTAGCACACAATGCAATTGCGAATACCTCCGCCTGAAAGATTGTAGCATATTTGCCGAGATTGACGGAAATTTCCGTCTTCGGTTTTCTGCTGAACACACCGGCTCCCACTCCACGAGGGGTTTTCGAACCATCTGTGTACATTACGTGTTCGGTCTCTAGGAATTGGATTGATCTGCTTGCCCATTCGTCTCTCTTCGGGAAGAGGACTTTGAAAGACTTTTTCACTTGTGTCTGAGTGGCCAACATGTCGGAAACCATTCCTAGAGTTTGGTGATTTTTTGTTTCACACAGTATCCCGGAGTGGTCCAGCAGTCGCCCCCCTCTGATTTGATTTTCCAATGACAGGAATCTGTAGGAAACCATCCTGGCTTCCCTCTCCAAGACAATGTGGAGGGGAGTGAGGTTCAGGAGGTTTTTCATCGCTGCCGTTGGAGTAGAGGACATCGCCCCTGTAATGGCCAGGCACGCCAGCCGCTGGAGACCAGCAAGCTTTGCCCTGGCTGTTTCCTGCAGACCTTCCGTCCACTAGACTACCGAGCCATACGTACCATTGGTTTTACCATTGTTTGGTTAATCCAGTAAATCTGTTTGGGTTTCATTCCCCATGATTTGCCGCATACCCTTCTGAGGTTCCAGAGGGAGGATCTGGCTTTGTTAATAGTTTTTGCCATATGGGCGTTCCAGGTTAGTCTGTTATCTAGGGTGACCCCTAGATATTTTACCTCCGTCGCAAACGGAATGCTCTCTCCATATAGGACAGGCTGACGAAGCTTATCTAGCTTTTGCCTTTCGGTAAAAGGGATGATTACAGTTTTCCGGGGGTTCACAGACATCTGCTCCTTCTCGCACCATCTGAACACAGTATTGAGGGCTTCTTGTAGGCCGTTTGAGATCGTCGCTTCAAATTTCCCTCTTACTATTAGGACGAGATCATCTGCATAGCATTGGAAATCCACCCCCTGCATGGAGAGATCGCTCAGCAGAGAGTCAACCAAAAATGACCACATGAGGGGGGAAAGTACCCCGCCCTGTGGACAACCTTCTGCCGCTCTAAACCTGATCGACCCTCCATGCAGTGATGATATGACGTACCGATTTCCAATCATGGTTTTGATCCAGTTGCATATTTGCCTGCTGATTCCTCTACCTTGCATTGCCATGTAGAGTGATTGTGGTAGGGCGTTATTGAACGCTCCTTCTATGTCCAGGAAGGCTGCCAGCGCAATTTCCTTATGATCTAAGGAATGGCTGATCATTCCTACAAGATTGTTCAGTGCTAAATCCGTTGATTTGCCTGTTTGGTAGGCATATAGGCATATTGATGAGGATTTAGGGGATGCTCCCTTAGATTCCCCTCTCTTATATGCCTGTCTAGAATTCTTTCTAGAGTTTTTGATATGAACGAGGTAAGGCTGATCGGTCGGAAGGATTTGGGTAGGGAATGATTCGCCGTACCCGATTTGTGTAAATACACAACCCTCGCTGTTGACCAGCCTAACAGAATGTAGCTCCGCGCCAAACTCGCTCTATATAATTTAACCAGAAGAGGAAGTAAAACTTCTCTACCCTTTTGTGGGAGGGCAGGAAAAACTCCGTCCTCTCCCGGAGACTTGAATGGGGAGAAACAATTCACCGCCCATTCCACTGACTCTGGGGTGACCACCATCGAGGCATTCTTCCAGTCCTCCTTTTTTGATCGTATTATCGATTCCATTAGAAGTGGAATCTGCTGACGGTCCTCCAGGAGCAGGCTGCCGGGAAAGTGAGTCTGTAGAAAAACCTCTAACGTTTGCCTACCAGAGTCCGTAAAAGAGCCATCCGGTCGTTTTATCGAGCCGATCTCTTGGGTCGGATCTCTGGCGAGAGCCTTGTGAATTCTCATGCTGGCAGGTACATCTGATATACTCTGACAGAATCTCCTCCAAGAGTCTCTTTTGGCTTTTCTTATTTCTTTGTTATGAGCCGTTAGAGATGTGCGGTAAGTGTCCCAGCACCCTGCATCTTTAGCTCGATTGAAGAGACGTCGAACTTCTTGCCTTTTTTTGTCCAGGCTCTTGCTCCACCAGGGTGTACCTCTGTGGCCTTTCTTCTCCTTTAGTGGGCAGTTGTCCTGATAGGCCGTTAGAATTGCGGTTGCTATACGCTCATTCGCCACTTCGATTTCGGCACTAGTTTTGATAGTACTGATTCTGGGATCAAGGTGCTTCTGGAGAGATTCACAGTACCCATTCCAGTCTGTGCACTTCGGATCACGAAATTGTACTATTGGTCGGTGTCCTGTTCTCACATAAAATCGTATATGTCTATGATCTGAACAAAAGGGTTCCGTAGATACTTGCCAATTAACGATCTTCGTACTCATAAATTCTGTACTGATTGTTAAGTCTAAAACCTCTCCGCGAATTCTGTTCACTAAAGTTGGCTCCGAGCCTACGTTATTTACTAGCCCTTCACCTATTATATAGTTATATAGGTACTCACCTCTTTCATTGATGTTGCTACTTCCCCAGTCCAAATGGTGGGCATTTGCATCACATCCAATGATCAGTTGCCTGTTTTTCCTCCTGCAGAAGGCGATTAGCTCTCGCACTGCTGCTGGAGGAGAATGTTCCCTCAGGTCGCCCGGAAAGTATGCAGAGCAGACTACTACGTCTATGCTGCTGTCCCCCACCGGGACCGAGAGCTGAGCTGCAACCACATCAGGGGTGCAGAAACCTGTTAACATAAAGTAGTTGATGTTATTCCGGATAAGTATACAAGGCCTAGGTTTGCCACCTATAGTGCATGCAATCAACTTCCCAGGCTGCTAATCCGGCCTGTGTTGGAAATCCAGGGTTCCTGGATCAATGCCACATCAAGTTTTTGACAGGCGAACCTCCTGCCAAGGACGAAAGAAGCCGCTTTGGCATGCTGAATATTCGCCTGAAGGAACGAGATGTGGGTAGCCATCTTCCCTACGAGGAGGGAGGGCAAGGAGGGTTACTTTCCCCTCTTGCCTCAGGTTCCGGTCCACCTCGTTTTTTCGGCGCCTTACCTCGAAGGGGTTTTTTCCCCTTGCCTGTAAAGGCCGTTTTGGGTTTTTCGGCAGCTTTGGCCGAAGTCCCCGAGCCCGCAATCCCCTCCAAGTTGGATTTGTCCCCCTTTTTGGGTCTCGCGATTTTGCTCGAGGACTCCGGCCCTGCTGTCGATGCCGGATCTTTCTTCGAGTTCTTGAACCGGAATTGCACCTGTTGAAAACCGAAGTGTGGGCGGAAGTGAAGCCGCTCCAATTCCTTAATGGATCCATCGTCCATTGAGAATGTCCACGTCTGTCCCATACCTGCGCTTTCCCTGTGTAGTATAGTCCACTTCTGGGTACGCAGTGTATGGTTCATCTTACGTAGACGATTCGTCACCTGCTCCCCCGTCAGTCTGGGCAGCCTTTCATCATCTGGGATGAAGGCCACGCAGATGTGGGGTTCAGGTATATCATCCTTCTTCACCAGCTTCAACTTGGCGCCTTCCCACGGCTGAAGGGAGCATAGCACTTCCTCCAGCCACTGGGCCGTCACCTCGTCAGCGCAGGTGGAAAGGAGTAATCCAGGCCGAATAGTGCAGCTCTGGAACCGGACTTGGGGACCATCGTCCGGTAGTTTGTCTACAGTGGCCATAACGGCTCGCTGTAGCAGGCGGAGCTGGTCGTTTGACAACTGAGCATCCGGGTGGTCCAGGTGGATTATGCCCACCTTGATTCCCTGCGCTGCAGCTGCAAACGTCTTTTTGTGTTCTTTGGGGCCCTCCATTGTACGGGGCTTTTTCGCCGCCGCTTCTGGAGTGCTGCCCTGCGAACGTATTCGTTTAGTGGCTAGAAGTGGGGGGAATTGATCTCCTCCCTTCTTCCCATCCAACTCTTTCAGGACTTGATCCATGGCGGTTTTGTATAGAACTCCGCTCTTCATCAATCGGCTTAGACGTTTTCTCGTCGCGCCGGCAAATCTGACCTTCTTGTCCAGGTCCAGAGAGGCCACCGCACTGGTGACCTCTCCTCCTGTCAGGTCGCTTTTCTCAGGAGTGGGGGATAAAGGTTCCCTCTCGGTATCCTGCGAGATTTGAGTGCCTGGAGGGTCGATAGTAGACGCCTCCATCGGCACTGGTTCCTGTGCGAGGGGATTGTCCCCTTCGCAGATTTCCGTTTCTGTATTTTTACTCATATTGTTCCCACGAGTAGCTAGGGAAAGTGGTCAGCTGCGGCAGAGCCCCGCATCACCTCAGCAAGGCAAGGTACTACTAGGAGGTCGCCTGGTATCCTAGAGGCTCCGTGAGCGATAGCTGTTTGGTTCAGGCACAGCTATCATACATGTCGTATGCCCCTCGGCACGGGTCGCGTAACACCTTGAGCGAAGCCTGAAATTCGCGGTAGATTCTATTTATCTAGTTTGATTATGAGGAAAATGATCCCTCATAACCAAAGCTAGTAATGATATAGCCGCTGCCCTATATCATGTCCTTCGTTGATCCGCGGGTGTTTATTCAGTATATTAGACACCTTTCCTGCTAGGCAGGAAGTTCCCTATCAGCCATTGGGACATGCCATGTTGGGGTTAAGGACATCTCCGCATGGAATAATATAAAGTAATATGAAATACCATTTCATAGACATTCTCATACTCACATTTCACACTGCTATTTCCACTTGAAACTTCATCACAGTAGGACGATAGGTATTGGATTTTCCAGGAATGCTGAGGCGGATGGTTTCACTAGGAATCGACCATGGTGAATCAATTAACTTCGTTTGGCATTATTTTCTTGATTGATACATTTGATAAATTCAGGTTGATGTTCTGATCTTGTTGATCTGTTATTTTGCTTTACGTCAATTAGCTGTCGGTCATGACACCATGTCAACAGTGTCAAACTTGTCATGCGCCAAACGCCGATTCGGATTGATATGTCCTCAGATCATCATCGTCGAACCAACAAGACAAGTATATGTGAAGAAAGGTGTGACTGCATTTTAGTCATCAACTCTGATTGGTTCAGATAGTCATCGGGGAAGAATCAAGTCCCTGGAGGGAGTAGCGATAACGTCTTTTATTTGAGATATTCAAATTTTCCGCCAATATGGAAAACGGAAACCGTTAAGTTGTTCTCGAAGTTTCTGGAAATTTGAAGAAGGGATTTCCTTTCTGGTCGTGAGACGAGAGCTCACTTCAGAAAATTTTTCGTGGTGGTCAAGTGCCATTTTTGTGGTGTGAACCGGCTTCTGAAGTCCTGTACCGCCTGGCGTTCTGGATCACATCAGGATATCCTGGATTTGCTGCTGATCTACAAGGACTGCTGAACTCTACAGATTCCTTCTGGTTTCGGTTCAACAGGCAGGATCTTCATGGTTCATCACCCAGGCAGCCACGTGCCTACCTTCATCGTCATTTCAATCCCTAACCCTCCATAGAAGGTGAGTCTCGCATTATTACGTTTTTTCTTTCTGCAGTCCAGAAATTCAGAACCTCATTTCATGAATTATTCAAGGGTTTTTTACCGGGAGTTTTCTACCGGGAGTTTCTACCGGGAGCTTTACTGGAAGTTCTACAACGGGAGTTATCCTACCAGGAGCACTATTCTTCCCAGGAGTCATTGCTCGACCAGGATCTGTTAATTCTACAAGGCCTTTGGTGGCTGTATGGTAGTCTGGAATCTGGATATCGTCCCCTACTTGTTCCTGATATGATGGATTTTCAAGGTGGAAATGCGACAACTCTGTCAATGTCATCTGACATCCAGGGATTTGAAGTCAGCACCCCGCTCTCCGCCAATCTTCTCCTCAGAAGCTTCATTTGGTAGCACTGAAGCCATTTATTGCTACTCTGGATAACTGGTGTAGGACACACCATACAGGTTTTTGACATAAAAATATATTTTTATTTTTCATTTTTATTCACTCATAATGCCCATTGCTAGTGTGTATAATGGACCATTTTTAAATCATAGCCAGGTCATGAATTGAAGAAATCACACATGAAAGGTACATACTTGCCCTCCACATAGTATACTATGCGCTTGTAGAATTCTTCCATTTTCAATATTTTTTCAAAATCTGCTATGACTATAAAACGTCCTTACAGGAGCTCTTGATTTTTCAAGTACAATATAAGGTTGGTTTATACATATTATCATCCACATAATAGCAGGCAACAGTGTATTTTCCTAACAGGAAATAAGTATCTAATATTTTTTATTATGCATATTTGTCAAAACCTGCGATGTGATATATGAGTCGTTTCATCATAATTAAATGTTTTGGGTATTGTATATGACTGTTTTATTTGTTTATTGACATGACACTCCAACTCACAACATCTCTGAGGTGAATTTAGGTCTTTTAGTCTGGGAGAACAACTAATATCATTCATTATCTGGTTGCTCAACTTTCCAGGTAACATTTCATATGAATTGAAAGTTGCAGTGGCGCCCCATCCTTTTAGTTTAACCTTATGATTGCTAGATAACTAAATCTTTGCTATTTCAACTCATTTTGATAACTCGAACTCATAGTGCCTACTGACGAAGAGCTGCCGTTCGCAAATGCACCTATTTTTCATAGAAGTAGGGCTGCAGCATATGCATGTCAGATGCTAGACTGCAGAGTTACAGTGTGAACATAGTCGAAGTCGGAGTTTCTTGTTCTGCAAGTTGTGTGCATTATATCCGCTAAGAAGTTGTCTCATATGGGCATTGCGAACTCGTCTGCTTCAATAGTATCCATGTGGGGTGATATGCAAGAGAGATAGAGTAAGCACACCGATAAAGGCGATGTATCTTCATCGGCCTATTGAACTACTACTCGTTATATACCCTTCAAGGTCGTCTCATACGGTCACTGCCATTGTATCTACTTCAACTGTATGCATTCCAGATGTTATACCGCAGAGTCACAGTGTGAACATAGTCGAAGTCGAGGTTTCTTGTTCTGCAAGCTGTGTGCTTGATACCTGCTTGGGACTCGTTTCATATGGTCATTGCGAAATCGTCTGCTTCAATAGTATCTATGTGAGATGATTGGATAGAGGGATAGAGTGTGCACTTTGATGAAGTCGATGTTTCTTCATCTGCCTATAGTACTTTCTATATACCCTCGAAAGTCGTCTTATATGGTCACTGCGATCATATCCGTTTCAACTGTATGCATGCCAGATGCTAGACTGCAGAGTTACAGTGTGAACATAGTCGAAGTCGAAGTTTCTTGTTCTGAAAGTTGTGTGCGTTATAACCGCTCAGAAGTCGTCTCATATAAGCATTGCGAAATCGTCTGCTTCAATAGTATCTATGTGAGATGATAGGATAGAGGGATAGAGTGTGCACTCCGATGAAGTCGATGTTTCTTCATTTGCCTATAGGACTTTCTATATACCCTCGAAAGTCGTCTTATATGGTCACTGCGATCATATCTGCTTCAATTGTATTCATGTCAGAAGCTAGACTGCAGAGTTCATGTGTAAACATAGTCGTAGTCGAAGTTACTTGTTCTGCAAGTTGTGTGCATTATACCTGCTTAAAAGTCGTCTTATATGGGCATTGCGAACTCGTTCGCTTCAATAGTACCCATGTGAGATGATAGGATAGTGATAGAGTGTGCACACTGATGAAGTCGATGTTACTTCATTTGCTTATCGAACTCGTTATATACCCTTCAGAAACGTCTTGAAAAGTCACTGTCATCGTATCTGCTTCAACTGTATGCATGTCAGATGCTTGACGGCAGAGTTACAGTGTAAACATAGTCGAAGTCGAAGTTTTTTGTTCTGCAAGTTGTGTGCGTTATACCCGCTCAAAAGTCGTCTCATATGGGCAGCGCGAACTTGATTGCTTCGATAGTATCCATGTGAGATGATAGGATAGATATAGAGTGTGCACACCGATGAAGTCGATATATCTCCATCTGCCTATTGTACTTTCTATATACCCTCCAAACTTCATTTGCCTATCGAACTCGTTATATACCCTTCAGAAACGTCTCAAGAAGTCACTGTCATCGTATCTGCTTCAACTGTATGCATGTCAGATGCTTGACGGCAGAGTTACAGTGTAAACATAGTCGAAGTCGAAGTTTCTTGTTCTGCAAGCTCTGTGCATTATACCTGCTTGGGAGTCGTCTTGTATGGTCCTTGCGAGTTTGTTCGCTTCAATATTGTTTATGTGAGATGATGGAATAGAGATATATAGTGTGTAAGACGATGAAGTCGATGTATCCCCATTGGCCAATTGTACTCAATATAATCCCTTCAAAGTCGTCTTATTCCGTCACTGTAATCGTTCCTGCATCAACCGTATGCATATGCATGTCAGATGCTAGACTGCAGAGTCACAGTGTGAACATAGTCGAAGTTTCTTGTTCTGCAAGTTGTGTGCATTATATCCGCTGACAAGTCGTCTCATATGGGCATTGCGAACTCGTCTGCTTCAATAGTATTCGTGTGGGATGATATGACAGGATGATAGAGTGAGCACACCGATGAAGGCGATGTATCTTTACCAGCCAATTGTACTTGCTATATACCCTCCAAAGGTGTCTCATGTCACTACGATCATATCTGCTTCAACTGTATGCATGTCAGATGCTAGACTGCAGAGTTTCAGTGTGAACAAAGTGGGAGTCGAAGTTTCTTGTTCTGCAAGCTGTGTGCGTTATATCTTCTTGAAAGTCGTTTCATATGGTCATTGCGAACTTGTTTGCTTCAATAGTGTCCATTTGAGATGATAGGATAGAAATATATAGTGTGCACGACGATGAAGTCGATGTATCATCATTTGCCTATTATTGTACCCGTTATATACCGTTCAACGTCGTCTCATACGGAAACTGCCATCGTATCTACTTCAACTGTATGCATGTCAGATGCTACACTGCAGAGTGTCAGTGTAAACATAGTCAAAGTCGAAGTTTCTCGTTCTGCAGACTGTTTGCGTTATACCCGCTTGAAAGTCGCCTTATATGTTCAATGAGAACTTGTCTGCTTCAATAGTGTCCATGTGGAATGATACGGTAGAGAGATATAGAATGCACAACGATGAAGTCGATATATTTTCATTTGCCTATTGTACTCGCTATAATACTGTTCAAAGTCGTCTTAGATGGTCACTGCAGTCGTATCTGCTTCAACTGTATGCATGCCAGATGTTATACTGCAGAGTCACAGTGTGAACATAGTCGAAGTCGAGGTTTCTTGTTCTGCAAGCTGTGTGCGTGATACCTGCTTGGGAGTCGTTTCATATGGTTATTGCGAACTTGTCTGCTTCAATAGTGTCTATGTGGGATGATGAGATAGAGAGATATAGTTTGCACAACGATGAAGTGCACACCGATGAAGTCGATGTAACTTCATTTGCCTATTGAACTCGTTATATACCCTTCAAAGTCGTCTAATACCGTCACTGCGATCGTACCTGCTTCAACTGTATGCATGCCAGATGCTAGACTGCAGAGTTACAGTGTGAACATAGTCGAAGTCGAAGTTTCTTGTTCTGAAAGTTGTGTGCGTTATAACCGCTCAGAAGTCGTCTCATATGGGCATTGCGAAATCGTCTGCTTCAATAGTATCTATGTGAGATGATAGGATAGAGGGATAGAGTGTGCACTCCGATGAAGTCGATGTTTCTTCATCTGCCTATAGGACTTTCTATATACCCTCGAAAGTCGTCTTATATGGTCACTGCGATCATATCTGCTTCGATTGTATGCATGCCAGATGCTAGACTGCAGAGTATCAGTGTGAACATAGTCGAAGTCGAAGTTGTACTGCAAATCGTGTGCGTTATACCCAATTGAGAGTCGTCTTATAAGTTCCATGCGAATTGATCTGCTTCAAAAGTGTTTATGTGAGATGATAGGATAGAGAGATGAAGTGTGTACGACGATGAAGTCGATGTTCCCCCATTTGCCTGTTGTACTCGCTATATACCCCCCAGAGTCGTCTTATATGGTCACTGCAACAATCGTATCTGAATCAACTGTATGCATGTCAGATTCGAGACTGCAGAGTTACAGTGTAAACATAGTCAGAGTCGAAGTTTCTTGTTCTGCAAAATGTGTGCGTTATATCCACTCGGAAGTCGTCTTATATGGTCAATGCGAACTTGATCGCTTCAAAAGTGTCCATGTGGGATGATAAAATAGAGGGATACAGTGTGTACTACGATGAAGACGATGTATCCCCATTTGCCTGTTGAACTCGTTATTTACCCTCCAAAGTAGTCTAATACGGTCACTGCAATCGTACCTGCTTCAACTGTATGCATGTCAGATGATAGACTGCAGAGTTGCAATGTGAACATAGTCGAAGTCGACGTTTCTTGTTCTGCAAGCTGTGTGCGTTATACTTGCTTGAAAGTCGTCTCATATGGTCAATGCGAACTTGTCTGCTTCAATAGTGTCCATTTGAGATGATAGCATAGAGAGATATAATGTGTACGACGATGAATTTGATGTATCCCCATTTGCCTGTTGTACTCGCTATAAACCCTCCAGAGTCGTCTTATATGGTCATTGCGATCGTATCTGCGTCAACCCTATACATGTCAGATGCTAGACTGCAGAGTAACAGTGTGAACATGGTCGAAGTCGAAGTTTCTTGTTCTGCAAGGTGTGTGCATTATTATATATATGGTCCTTGCGAGTTTGTTTGCTTCAATATTGTCCATGTGAGATGATGGGATAGAGATATATAGTGTGTAAGACGATGAAGTCGATGTATCGCCATTCGCCAATTGTACTCAATATAATCCCTTCAAAGTCGTCTCATTTCGTCACTGTAATCGTTCCTGCATCAACCGTATGCATATTATGCATGTCAGATGCTAGACTGCAGAGTTACAGTGTGAACATTGTCGAAGTCGAAGTTCCTTGTTCTGCAAGTTGTGTGCATTATATCCGCTGAGAAGTCGTCTCATATGGGCATTGCGAACTCGTCTGCTTCAATTGTATCCGGGTGGGATGATATGAAAGGGAGATAGAGTGAGCACACCGATAAAGGCGATATATCTTCATCGGCCTATTGTACTTGCTATATACCCTCCAAAGGTGTCTCATGTCACTACGATCATATCTGCTTCAACTGTATGCATGTCAGATGCTAGACTGCAGAGTTTCAGTGTCAACACAGTGGGAGTCGAAGTTTCTTGTTCTGCAAGCTGTGTGCGTTATATCTTCTTGAAAGTCGTTTCATATGGTCATTGCGATTGATAGGATAGAGAGATATAGAATGCAAACGATGAAGTCAATATATCTCCATTTGCCTATTGTACTCGCTATATACTGTTCAAAGTCGTCTTATATGGTCACTGCAGTCGTATCTGCTTCTACTGTATGCATGTCAGATGCCAGACTGCAGAGTCACAGTGTAAACATTGTCAAAGTCGAAGTTTCTTGTTCTGCAAGCTGTGTGCGTTATATCTTCTTGAAAGTCGTTTCATATGGTCATTGCGAACTTGTTTGCTTCAATAGTGTCCATTTGAGATGATAGGATAGAGAGATATATTATGCACGACGATGAAGTCGATGTATCATCATTTGCCCATTGTACCCGTTATATACCGTTTAAAGTCGTCTCATACGGTCACTGCCATCGTATATTCTTCAACTGTATGCATGTCAGATAC
Organism: Phaedon cochleariae; assembly: GCA_918026855.4. Taxonomy (NCBI): domain Eukaryota; kingdom Metazoa; phylum Arthropoda; class Insecta; order Coleoptera; family Chrysomelidae; genus Phaedon; species Phaedon cochleariae. The sequence goes on from OU896723.1 coordinate 12,693,874, forward strand.
TACACTGCAGAGTGTCAGTGTAAACATAGTCAGAGTCGAAGTTTCTTGTTCTGCAGACTGTTTGCGTTATACCCGCTTGAAAGTCGCCTTATATGTTCAATGAGAACTTGTCTGCTTCAATAGTGTCCATGTGGATTGATAGGATAGAGAGATATAGAATGCAAACGATGAAGTCAATATATCTCCATTTGCCTATTGTACTCGCTATATACTGTTCAAAGTCGTCTTATATGGTCACTGCAGTCGTATCTGCTTCTACTGTATGCATGTCAGATGCCAGACTGCAGAGTCACAGTGTAAACATTGTCAAAGTCGAAGTTTCTTGTTTTGCAACCTGTGTGCGTTATACCCGCTTGGGAGTCGTCTTTTTTTTTTTTTTTTATTATCGCTTGGAGCGCACGAAAGGGAATCCCTATAATGTTCAAAGAACATCGCGCGTTCCTAGGGAGGATAGGGACAGGAGGTAGGTATTGGAATTTTGTTTGAACTTCTGGAGATTATATGTTGTTGGGAATACTTCCACAGGCAATGAATTCCAGAGCCTAGCCGTTCTATGGATGAAGGAGTCTTGATAAAGTGCTGTTCGACATCTTTCGAAGTTGACAACGAAAGGATGTGCTGACTGGGCTTGTCTAGTTCGTCTGATTGGTATTGCTAGTGAAGGGATGATAGCAGAGATTTCCGAAGAACATTTCCCGTGGAAGTATCGATAGAAAAGTGAAAGGTCGCCGACCTTTCTACGGTGTTCCAATGATGTCAAAGAGTGAGTGAGTGTGGCGTCACCCACCAGGTCATTTTCCGAAAATAATCATAAAAAATTCGAACAACATTTGCAATATATGGATTGGTCACAGCTATATACTATCGAAAGTACGAATGATGCATTTGATTATTTCATAAAGGTGGCTAGTATTTATTTTGAGAAGTCGTTTTCATTGGGGAAACAAAATATTTCTAAAGAAACGAGTTTCAAGGAATGGATCACAAAAGGAATACGACAATCTTGCAAGAATAAAAAATTTCTATTATATTCGAAACAATATACTACAAACTCTAATATCCTCAATTACATACGAAAATACTGTCAAATCCTGAATAAAATCATAAAAACATCAAAAAACCTGAATTATGAAAAACAAATAAAACAATCCCCAGATAAAATAAAATCTACTTGGAATATGGTATCGTATTTCACCGGAAAACAGAAAAAAATTGAAAATATCAGTTTGAGTAATGAATATGGGGATTTGTTAATAGAACCTACAGAAATCGCAGAAGAATTCAAAGATCAGTTCGAGCAGATAAGTCAGGAAGCTACCCCCAATACTAATAGTCGTTCTTCTAGTAAGGAATACCTGCACAATTTTCATTTCAATAATATAAACTCATTCTTTTTCTCTCCGCTAATTGAGAGCGACATTCTAGAGAGTATAACTGCTCAAAAACCTAAGTATTCCACTGGACTAGACAACATACCAATGACACTGATAAAAAGACATAGTGATGCTCTAAAGAAACCACTTGCCTATTTGTTCAACCTCTCAATCTCAACTGGTATATTTCCGGATTCATACAAAAAATCTATCATCATCCCGCTCTTCAAAAAAGGAGATAAGACAGATACAAATAATTACCGCGGCATCTCACTGCTTTCAAATTTTTCAAAATTACTGGAATGGATTGTCAACGAAAGAATAACATCATATCTAAGCACACAAAAAATTCTCACAGATTCACAATTCGGATTCAGGAAAAACATGAATACTACTGATGCTACTTTTCAAATGATAGAAGGAAATTAATGAAATTTTAGAATCAAAACAGTATCCTCTTGGAATATTTTGCGATCTCTCTAAAACATTTGATTGCGTTAGTCATAATATACTTCTAAATAAACTAGACTACTATGGAATCAGAGGTCTTGCTAAAGATTGGTTCAAATCATATCTATCACGGCGAATGATGTGTGTCAGAGTGGAATATGAAATATCAGGAAACGTATCATATCAAGATTCAGAATATACTCATATACAGGCAGGAGTGCCACAAGGTTCAGTGTTGGGCCCTACACTATTTCTGATCTATGTGAATGACATTGTTTGTAACTTTCCTACAGTTACCTTCACACTGTTAGCTGATGACACTAGTATACTAGTTACGGGAAAAAATTCGGACCAGCTCACTACTTCGTCAGTAGGGATAATGGAGGGAGTATCAGACTGGTTTCTAGCTGATAAATTGTCTCTCAACTATTCTTAATCGAATAATATACTATTTAGCCTTTACAAAGATATTGATGATATCACTATTCACCTCGATCAAAACTCTATTGATCCTGTGAATCCAACTAAATGCCTAGGAATAAACATAGATTGCAAGTTCAACTGGCTGGAACATTCCTCTGCACTTCAGTCTAAATTGAGTAGATCAATATTTGCTTTACGTACCATTAAGAGAAATACCAACCTCTCGACCACAAAATTAGTATACTTTGCTTATTTTCACAGTATCATGCAATATGGTATAGAATTTTGGGGTACATCTATATACGCAGCAGAGGTGTTTGTTATACAAAAGAAAGCCATTCGAGTATTATTTGGTTTGAATTATAGAGACTCTTGCAGAATCCTTCTCAGAGACCACAAGATATTTACCTTAACGAACACCTATATATTCAAAATAAGTGTGTTAATACAGAACAAGCGAGCAACACTGACACGGCCATCAAACAAACATACATATCCAACTAGAAATCAGGATTATATTTTGCCAAATTATAACCACAACAGATCCAGGAATGGACCACTGTATTCAGGAATCAAAGTCTATAACCACTTACCCTCCAGTTTTAAATATTTAAATAATTTGCGATTCGAAACAAGGTTGGAAATAATTTTGCATGAGAATGTTTAATATCATTTAGATGAATACTTCTCTCACAATTTAGAATAAGATATCACATGAAATTTACTACTTATGTACCGTGCTCGACTTTCTCGATGCTTTACGCTAGATAATCGGAAATAACTTTTGTTTAATTATAATGTAATATTGATACCACTGTTCTTTCGATTCTGAGAAATGAATAAACTACTCAACACTAATTTCGTCGCACACCAAAATGTCGCCCCTGTTTTAATGTGAATAACTTTTTTCAGTTCGGAGCAATTTGAATTTGGTTCACACTGTCCTTCAGCTATATTCTGGTACTTCATTGAAACATGAGGGTATTCACATAAAATCTCTACATGGTGTTTTCCGACACTGTACGAAATTTCGGAATATTCAAAAGGCTCTCAAATGGTGAACATTTTTTTTTTCTCATTTTCGACAACAGAGGCATGAAGATGATCTCATTACCTCTAGATAATTCGCGAATCAACTTCCTATCTCTCTTATTTACAGAGTGATCTCAAAAAATCAACTTTTTGGTTTCGCAGCCATAACTTTTTTCCGCGTCAACCGATTTTGAAAATCTTAGGCTCATTTTGAAGATAAAATTCCAGATGGAGAGATCTGAATATCAGAATTGACTCAAGATGGCTATCAAAGGTCTAGAGTTTTCTTGAAAGTGACCCAAATCTGGAACGCCCTTCGAATCTTGGTTGGGAGGAGAATTGAATGAAAATCAACTTGTTCTCGGTAAAACAATTCATTCTGGATGCGCCCATATTTTCCTCGCTCTCAGTAGTCAAGAATTGTGCGTGAGAAAACACAATTGAAACATGTTCTTGCAAAAACATCAGATCATTTCTCTTCTGTAATGCATGGCCCGCCGTAACCAACGTTACAAGAATCACAATGAGTGACTGACAAATCCGACTAGCTGAGGCTCATCATGAATGGTGAACCAACAAGAGCAACGAATTTTGATTTTCTCAATAAAGTGATTTTTTTAACAGTTGTCACGTACATAACATGCGATTTAAGAATATGGAAAAGTATTCAAGCAAACAACGTTTATTTATTGTAAGAACGCATTTCGAAAATGGTGAAAGTTTCACGATAACAGTTTGCCAATAACGTAAAGTTTTCAATCGCAATAATGCGCCGAACGAATCGACAGTAATAACCAAACAAGTCGTGTCGGAGATAAGCCCTTTGAATGGATCGGACTGTCGTGTTTAGCAGATCCGCGATTTGGAGGAAAGATAACCCTTGTTTCCTCATTTGTGGAATCAGTTCCAACTGGTCGAGCGTTAAATGCGGCATCTAAACTATCAAAATCTGTTTATGATTCGAAAACGACGTCTAACCTGACTTGTCAGTCACTTACTGTGATTCTTGTAACGTTGGTTACGGGCCATGCATTACAGAGGAGAAATGGTCTGATGTTTTTGCAAGAACATGTTTCAATTGTGTTTTCTCACGCACATTCTCGAGTACTGAGAGCGAGGAAAATATAGACGCATCCAGAATGAATTGTTTTTTCGAGAACAAGTTGATTTTCATTCAATTCTCCTCTCAACCGAGATTCGGAGGGCGTTCCAGATTTGGGTCACTTTCAAGGAAACTCTAGATCTTTGATAGCCATCTTGAGTCAATTCTGATATCCAGATCTCTTCATCTGAAGTTTTATCTTCATAATGAGCCTGAGATTTCCAAAATCGGTTGACGTGGAAAAAAGTTATAGCTGCAAAACCAAAAAGTTGATTTTCTGAGATCACTCTGTAAATAAGAGAGATAGGAAGTTGATTCGCGAAATATCTCGAGGTAATGAGATCATCTTCATGCCTCTGTTGTCGAAGTTGAGGAAAACATTTTTTTCACCATTTGAGAACCTTTTGAATATTCCGAAATTTCGCACAGTGTCGGAAAACACCATGTAGAGATTTTATGTGAATACCCTTATGTTTCAATGAAGTACCAGATTATAGCTGAAGGACTGGGCTTTCGAACAGTGTGAACCAAATTCGAATTGTTTCGAACTGAAAAAAGTTATTCACATTATAAGAGGGGCGACATTTTGTTGTGCGACGAAATTAGTGTTGAGTAGTTTATATCTATCTATCTATCTATCTATCTATCTATCTATCTATCTATCTATCTATCTATCTATCTATCTATCTATCTATCTATCTATCTATCTATCTATCTTATATGGTCAATGCAAACTTGCCTGCTTCAATAGTGTCAATGTTAGATGACTGGATAGAGATATATTGTGCACAACGATGAAGTCGATGTATCTTCATTCGCCTATTGTACTCGTTATATACCCTTCAAAGTCGTTTCATACGGTCACTGCAATCGTATCTGCTTCAACTGTATGCATGTCAGATGCTAGACTGCAGATAATCAGTTCAAACATAGTCGGAGTCGAAGTTTCTTGTTCTGCAAATCGTGTGCATCATACCCGCTTGGAAGTCGTCTTATATGGTCCATGCGAACTGGTCTGCTTCAATAGTGTTCATGTGAGGTGATAGGATAGAGATATAAAGTGTGTACGACGATGAAGTTGATGTATCCCCATTTGCCTATTGTACTCGTTCTACACCTTTCAAAGTCGTTTTATACGGTCACTGCCATCGTATCTGCTTCAACTGTATGCATGTTAGATGCTGGACTGCATAGTTACAGTGTAAACATAGTCGAAGTCGAGGTTTCTTGTTCTGCAAGCTGTATGCGTAATACCTGCTTGGAAGTCGTCTCATATAGCAAGTACAATAGGCAGATGAAGATACATCGCCTTCATCGGTGTGCTTACTCTATATCTCTTTCATATCATCCCACATGGATACTATTGAAGCAGACGAGTTTGCAATGCCCATATGAGACGACTCCTCAGCGGATATAATGCACACGACTTGCAGAACAAGGAACTTCGACTTCGACTATGTTCACACTGTAACTCTGCAGTCTAGCATCTGACATGCAGATGCATACAGTTGAGGCAGTAACGATTACAGTGACGGTATAAGACGACTTTAAAGGGATTATAACGGGTACAATAGGCGAATGGGGATACATCGACTTCATCGTCTTACACACTATATATCTCTATCCCATCATCTCACAGGGACAATATTGAAGTAGACAAGCTCGAAATGACCATACAAGACGACTTTCAAGCAGGTATAATGCACACAGCTTGCAGAACAAGAAACTTCGACTTCGACCATGTTTACACTGTTACTCTGCAGTCTAGCATCTGACATGTATAGAGTTGACGCAGATACGATCGCAATGACCAAATGAGGCGACTCTGAAGGGTATATAGCGAGTACAACAGGCCAATGGGGATACATCGACTTCATCGTTGTACACACTATATCTCTCTATCCTATCATCTCACATGGACACTATTGAAGCATACAAGTTTGCATTGACCATATAAGACGACTTCCAAGCGAGTATAACGCACACAGCTTGCAGAACAAGAAACATCGACTTCGACTATGTTTACATTGTAACCATGCAGTCAAGCATCTGAAATGCATACAGTTCAAACCAGTACGATCGCAGTGACCGTATTAGACGACTATGAAGGGTAAATAACGAGTACAATAGGCGAATGACGATACATCGACTTAATCGTTGTGCACACTATATCTCTCTATCCTATCATCTTACATTGACACTATTGAAGCAGGAGAGTCTGCATTGAACATATGAGATGACTCCCAAGCAGGTATTACGCACACAGCTTGCAGAACAAGAAACCTTGACTTCGACTATGTTTACACTGTAACTCTGCAGTCCAGCATCTGATATGCATACAGTTGAAGCAGATACGATGACAGTGACTGTATAAGACGACTCTGAAGGGTATATGACGAGTTCAATAGGCAAATGAAGTAACATCGACTTCATCGGTGTACACACTCTATATCTATCCTATTATCTCACATGGTCATTGCGAACTTGTTTGCTTCAATAGTGTCCATGTGAGATGATAGGATAGAGAGATATAGTGTGTACAACGATGAAGCCGATGTATCATCATTTGCCTATTGTACTCGTTATATACCCTTTAAAGTCGTCTCATACGGTCACTGCCATCGTATCTACTTCAACTGTATGCATGTCAGATGCTACACTGCAGAGTTACAGTGTAGACATAGTCAAAGTCGGAGTTTCTTGTTCTGCAAACTGTGTGCTTTATACCCGCTCGGAAGTCGTCTTATATGGTCAATGGAGACTTGTCTGCTTCAATAGTGTCCATGTGGAATGATAGAAAGATATAGGGTACACAACAATGAAGTCGATATATCTTCATTTGCCTGTTGTACATATACCGTTCAAAGTCGTCTTATATGGTCACTGCAGTCGTATCTGCGTCAACTGTATGCATGCCAGATGTTATACTGCAGAGTCACAGTTTGAACATAGTCGAAGTCGAGGTTTGTTGTTCTGCTAGCTGTGTGCGTGATGCCTGCTTGGGAGTCGTTTCATATGGTCATTGCGAACTCGTCTGTTTCAACAGTGTCTATGTGGGATGATGGGATAGAGAGATATAGTTTGCACAACGATGAAGTGCACACCGATGAAGTCGATGTAACTTCATTTGCCCTATCGAACTCGTCATATACTCTTTAGATTCGTCTCATACAGTCACTGCCATCAAATCTGCTTCAACTGTATGCATGTCAGATGCTGGACTGCAGAGTTACAGTATGAACATAGTCGAAGTCAAGGATTCTTGTTCTGCAAGCTGTGTGCGTGATACCTGCTTGGGAGTCGTCTTATATGTTCAATGCATACTCTTCTGTTTCGATAGTGTCAATGTAAGATGATAGGATAGAGAGATATAGTGTGCACAACAATGAAGTCGATGAATCTTCATTTGCCTATCGTACTCGTTATGTATCCTTGAAAGTCGTCTAATACGGTCACTGCGATCGTACCTGCTTCAACTGTATGCATGTCAGATGCTAGACTGCAGAGTATCAGTGTGAACATAGTCGAAGTCGAAGTTGTTTTGCGAATCGTGTGTGTTATAACCGCTTGAAAGTCGTCTAATATGGTCCATGCGAACTGATCTGCTTCAATAGTGTTCATGTGAGGTGATAGGATAGAGATATAATTATAGTGTGTACGACGATGAGGTCGATGTATCCCCATTCACCTATTGTACTCGTTATGTACCCTTCAAAGTCGTCTTTGCCATCGTAAATGATTCAACTGTATACATGTCAGATGCTGGACTGCAGAGTTACAGTGTAAACATAGTCGAAGTCGAGGTCGCTTGTTCTGCAAGCTGTGTGCGTAATATCTGCTTGAGAGTCGTCTTATATGATCATTGCGAACTTGTCTGCTTCGATAGTGCCAATGTAAGATGATAACATAGAGAGATATAGTGTGCACAACGATGGAGTCGATGTATCTCCATTTGCCTATTGTTTCCGTTATAATCCTTTCAAAGTCGTCTTTTACGGTCACTGCTATCGTGCTTGCATCAACTGTATGCATGTCAGATGCTAGACTGCAGAAATGGAGTTTCAACGTATTCGAAGTCGAAGTTTCTTGTTTTGCGAGTTGTGTGCGCTATACCCGCTCAGAAGTCGTCTCAAATGGGCATTGCGAACTCGTCTGCTCCAATAGTATCCATGTGAGATGTTAGGATAGAGAGATAGAGTGCAATCCGTTGACGTCGATGTATCTTCATCTGCCTATTGTACTCCACATACTCTCCAGAGTTGTCTTATATGGTCACTGCGATCAAATCTGCTTCAACTGTATGCATGTCAGATGCTGGACTGCAGAGTTACAGTTTCCACATATTCGAAGTCGAAGTTTCTTGTCCTGCAAGCTGGGTGCGTTATACCTGCTTGAAAGTCGTCTCATATGGTCAATGCGAATTTGTCTGCTCCAATAGTGTCCATGTGAGATGATAGGATGGAGAGATATAGTGTGCACAACGATAAAGTCGATGTATCATCATCACCCTTCAAAGTCGTCTAATACGGTCACTGCGATCGTTCCTGCTTCAACTGTATGCATGTCAGATGCTAGACTGCAGAGTTACAATGTAAACAGAGTCGAAGTCGATGTTTCTTGTTCTGCAAGCTGTGTGCGTAATACTTGCTTAGAAGTCGTCTTATATGGCCAATGCGTTTTGTCTGCTGCAATATTGTCCATGTGAGATGATAGGATAGAGAGATATAGTGTGTTCGACGATGAAGTCGATGTATCCCCATTTGCCGGTCGTACTCGCTATATACCCTCCAGAGTCGTCTTATATGGTCACTGCAATCGTATCTGAATCAACTGTATGCATGTCAGATTCGAGACTGCAGAGTTACAGTGTGAACATGATCGCAGTCGAAGTTTCTTGATCTGCAAGCTGTGTGCATTATACCTGTTTGGGAGTCGTCTTGTATGGTCATTGCGAGCTTGTCTGCCTCAACGTTGTCCTTGTGAGATGATGGAATAGAGATATATAGTGTTTAAGACGATGAAGTCGATGTATCCCCATTTGCCTATTGTACCCGTTATAATATCTTCAAAGTCGTCTTATACCGTCACTGTAATCGTTCCTGCATCAACTGTATGCATATGCATGTCAGATGCTAGACTGCAGAGTTACAGTTTGAACCTAGTCGAAGTCGAAGTTTCTTATACTGCAAGTTGTGTGCATTATATCCGCTGAGAAGTCGTCTCATATGGGCATTGCGAACTCGTCTGCTCCAATAGTATCCATGTGAGATGATATGAAAGAGAGATAGAGTAAGCACACCGATGAAGGCGATGTATCTTCATCTGCCTATTGTACTGGCTATATACTCTCCAAAAGTGTCTCATGTCACTACGATCATATCTGCTTCAACTGTATGCATGTCAGATGCTAGACTAGTGAGAGTCGAAGTTTCTTGTTCTGCAAGCTGTGTGCGTTATGCCTTCTTGAAAGTCGTCTCATATGGTCATTGCGAACTTGTTTGCTTCTATAGTGTCCATGTGAGATGATAGGATAGAGATATATAGTTTGCACAACGATGAAGTCGATGTATCATCATTTGCCTATCGTACTCGTTATATACCCTTCAAAGTCGTCTCATACGGTCACTGCCATCGTATCTTCTTCAACTGTATGCATTTCAGATGCTACACTGCAGAGTTACAGTGTTAACATAGTCAGAGTAGAAGTTTCTTAATCTGCAAACTGTGTGCGTTATACTCGCTTGGAAGTCGTCTTATATGGTCAATGAGAACTTGTCTGCTTCAATAGTGTCCATGTGAAATGATAGGATAGAGAGATATAGGGTGCACAAAGATGAAGTCGATATATCTTCATTTGCCTGTTGTACTCGCTATATACCGTTCAAAGTCGTCTTATATGGTCACTGCAGTCGTATCTGCTTCAACTGTATTCATGCCAGATGTTATACTGCAGAGTCATAGTGTGAACATAGTCGAAGTCGAGGTTGCTCGTTCTGCAAGCTGTGTGCGTGATACCTACTTGGGAGTCGTTTCATATGGTCATTGCGAACTCGTCTGCTTCGATAGTGTCCATGTGGGATGATGGGATAGAGAGATATAGTTTGCACAACGATGGAGTGCACACCGATGAAGTCGATGTAACTTCATTTGCCTATTGAACTCGTCATATACCCTTCAGAGTCGTCTTATACAGTCACTGTCATCGTATCTGCTCCAACTGTATGCATGTCAGATGCTGGACTGCAGAGTTACAGTGTGAACATAGTCGAAGTCAAGGTTTCTTGTTCTGCAAGTTGTGTGCGTAATACCTGCTGCCAGCAACCGCGGTAATTCCAGCTCCAATAGCGTATATTGAAGTTGTTGCGGTTAAAAAGCTCGTAGTCGAATCTGTGTCTTGCGCCGCTGGTTCATCGTTCGCGGTGTCAACTGGCGTGTCGCGGGACGTCCTGCCGCTGGGCTTAGCTCGCAAGGGCGGCCCAACTCAATTCCGCCGCGTTGCTCTTCACTGAGTGTCGAGGTGGGCCGGCACGTTCACTTTGAACAAATTAGAAGGCTTGAGACGACTTCCAAGCAAGTATAACGCACACAGCTTGCAGAACAAGAAACATCGACTTCGAATATGTTCACATTGTAACTCTGCAGTCTAGCATCTGACATGCATACAGTTGAAGCAGGTACGATTGCAGTGACCGTATTAGACGACTTTGGAGGGTAAATAACGAGTACAACAGGCAAATGGGGATACATCGACTTCATCGTAGTACACACTATATCTCTCTATCCTATCATCTCACATGGACACTATTGAAGCAGACAAGTTCGCATTGACCATATAAGACGACTCCCAAGCAGGTATCACGCACACAGCTTGCAGAACAAGAAACATCGACTTCGACTATGTTTACATTGTAACTCTGCAGTCTAGCATCTGACATGCATACAGTCGAAGCAGGTACGATCGCAGTGACCGTATCAGTCGACTGTGAAGGGTAAATAACGAGTACAATAGGCGAATGAAAATACATCGACTTCATACTTGTGCACACTTTATCTCTCTATCCTATCATCTTACATTGACACTATTGAAGCAGACAAGTTTGCATTGACCATATAAGACGACTCCCAAGCAGGTATCACGCACACAGCTTGCAGGACAAGAAACCTTTACTTCGACTATGTTTACACTGTAACTCTGCAGTCCAGCATCTGACATGCATTCAGTTGAAGCAGATACGATGACAGTGACTGTATAAAACGACGCTGGAGGGTAGAGGGTGCACTCCGATGAAGTCGATGTATCTCCATCTGCCTATTGTACCTTCTATATACCCTCCAAAGTCGTCTTATATGGTAAGTGCGATCATATCTGCTTCAACTGTATGCATGTCAGAAGCTAGACTGCAGAGTCCCTGTTGTGTGCGTTATATCCGCTTAGAAGTCATCTTATATGGGCATTGCGAACTCGTTTGCTTGAATAGTATACATGTGAGATGATAGAATAAAGATAGAGTTTGCACAACGATGAAGTCGATATAACCCCATTTGCCTATCGAACTCGCTATATACCCTTCATAGTCGTCTTATACAGTCACTGTCATCGTTTCTGCATCAACTGTATGCATGTCAGATGCTAGACTGCAGAGTCACAGTGTAAACATAGTGGAAGTCGAGGTTTCTTGTTCTGCAAGCTGTGTGCGTTATACCTCCTTGAAAGTCTTCTCATATGGTCATTGCGAACTTGTTTGCTTCAATAGTGTCCTTGTGAGGTGATAGGATAGAGAGATATAGTGTGCACAACTATGAAGTCGATGTATCATCATTTGCCTATTGTACTCGTTATATACCCTTCAAAGTCGTCTTATACGGTCACTGCTATCGTATCTGCTTCAACTGTATGCATGTCAGATGCTACACTGCAGAGTTACAGTGTAAACATAGTCAAAGTCGAAGTTTCTTGTTCTGCATACTGTGTGCGTTATACCCGCTTTGACGTCGTCTTATATGGTCAATGCGAACTTGTCTGCTTCAATAGTGTCCATGTGAGATGATAGGATAGAGAGATATAGTGTGCATAACGATAAAGTCGATGTATCATCATTTGCCACTTGTACTCGTTATATACCCTTCAGAGTCATCTCATACGGTCACTGCCATCGTATCTGCTTCAACTGTATGTATGTCAGATGCCAGACTGCAGAGTCACAGTGTAAACATAGTTGTAATCAGATTGATATAATTATCGATATATATAAATACAAGTCGAGTTCTTCTGATATATTATGAGACTAATATTATTTTCTTCTCCATGGAAACTAGTTCATTCATATATACACTGTGAGGATTGATCTAATTATACAATGGGATTATTATATAATTCCTTAGTATTACATATTTCCTCCCCCCAAATAATTATCACTCCTGTGATAAAATGGTCTGATGTTCGATATATGGGCAGTATCTTCTTTCGAATTATTAAAAAATCGAACATACACGGGAATACTATCCATATATTTCACTTCAGTAATCTTGAATGGTCCTTTGATGGAAAAATTCTTTCCAATTTTATTATTCCTCGTTAAAATCCAATCTCCAATTTCAAGGTTTGGTGGTCTGAGTTTGTTCCTCTTATTAGCTTGGTCCTGTTTTTTTTTATATACACACTGCTCCTCGAAAGTTTTGGGATTTTCGGTTACAGAAAATACTATTCCTAACCTTTTATCAGCATTCAAAATCGTACTTTCTTCATACAGTTTAAAATTAGGTGAACAGCCAAGAAATTCATTGTGGGAGTAATTATGATGACGAACTACAGCCTACAAGCATCTCTTATGATAGAATAAAGATAGAGTTTGCACAACGATGAAGTCGATATAACTCCATTTGCCTATCGAACTCGCTATATACCCTTCAGAGTCGTCTTATACAGTCACTGTCATCGTTTCTGCATCAACTGTATGCATGTCAGATGCTAGACTGCAGAGTCACAGTGTAAACATAGTGGAAGTCGAGGTTTCTTGTTCTGCAAGCTGTGTGCGTTATACCTTCTTCATACAGTTTAAAATTAGGTGAACAGCCAAGAAATTCATTGTGGGAGTAATTATGATGACGAACTACAGCCTACAAGCATCTCTTCCAGCCCTCTTTGAAATGTTCATAACAATTCATGAATGATTTCAAGTTCCTCACAGCTCTTTCAGCTAAACCATTCCCTGCTGGATGATATGGGGAAGTGTGGATTACATTGATATTTCGCAAAGAAGCCCATTCATGAAACAGTTCTGATGTGAAAGCTGAGCCACAATCAGTAACGACATTTTTAACTTTATCTATGAATGGTAATTGATCTAAGTAATTCTTCACAGCTACACTACTTTCTTTCAAAGATTTTGCAGATATGTGTCTGGTTGCCTCATCAATAACAACGATAAATGATTTTGTTGTTCGGTTAAATTCAGATTTCTTTGATAATTCAGCAAAGTCAATGTGAATAGTCTCATGGGAATTTTGTGAGTGATGAGTATAATGAACAAAATCAGGTTTTGGCAAAAATTTGAACTTGACGTGTTGACAAATATCACATGTTTTTATGTAATATTTTATGTCCTTGCTCATTCCTTTCCAATAAAATCTTTTATTTACTTTGTAATAGGTTTTAAAATAACCATCATGTCCTCCAGAATCAGGATCATCATGATATGATACCAAAATTTCTTTTTCCATTTCATTTGTCTTCACCAAATATCTTCCATCAGTCATTTTTTCCAGATCCTCAACGTTCAAGTTACACCAAAATGTATCTGAAACAGTTTCAGGTACTTTGATGCAAAGCCTAGAAATGGCATCAGCATCCTGCAACTCTTTCACAGATTTGTGATGTATATCCATGTCAAAACATCTGAGAAAAATTTGCCACCTAGCTAAACGGTCTCGTAGATCTCCAGTTGTTAGAACATATTTAAGGGCTCGATGATCAGTGTTTACAATTAAATGTTTTCCTTCTAAATAGGTTCGAAAATACTTGAGAGCTTTCACTACAGCTAGGCATTCTTTTTCCGTCACTGAATAATTTTGCTCACTCTTTGAGAATGTGTATGAATAGTAACATATAACTCTCAATTGTCGATTTTTCACTTCTTCACTATCCCTTTGATACAGAATAGCTCCACAACCATAGTATGAAGCATCGGTTGTTAGTTCAGATTTCAATCTGGGATCTGCAATTCTTAAAATTGGATCAGATGTGATAAGATCAATCAGGGTAATAAAGGAATTTTCACAATCAGTAGTCCAGATGAATTTTCTGTTTTTACGTTTCAATTCATCCAAAGGTCGTACAATCTTACCATACTCTTCAATAAAACATCTGAACTGATTTGTGAGACCAGTGAAACATTGCAAAGATTTCAGATCATGAGGTCTTCTCATCGATTTAACTTTTTCTACTATTTCATTCTTCATTCTTTTTATATCACCGTCTATCTCACGACCAAGAAAAACTACTTTTTCCACACAAAATTAACATTTTTTCAGATTAATCTTCATATTACTCTCGTGCAACTTTCTCAATATTTCTTCGCTCAGTATAGCACATTCATCATAGGTGTATCCGCCACACATAATATCGTCAATAAATACAACCACCTTTTTTGTCAGCAAGTCCCCAAGAATATCCTGCATTACACGTTGAAATTTCGCGCTTGAGTTTTTCCAACCAAATGGAAGGCGAGTGAATTGGTAATGTCCTTCTTCTGTGACAAATGCAGTATACTTTCTTGTATCTTCAGAAATACTAACGTTCCAAAAGCCATCCTTTAAATCTAGTTTTATAAAGAATTTGCATCCACCAAATTTCTCGATAATTTCATCTGCCATAGGAAATGGAAAGGGATCCAGCTCAGTTTCATTGTTGATTTTCCTGTAGTCCATACATAAGCGGAAACTACCATCACTTTTCGTCTTCATGACACACGGTGAAGCATATGGTGAATTCGACTTTTCAATTATACCAATATCAAGTAATTCACTTATTTTATTACTAATCCATTCCCTTTTATTAATTGGATATCGATAAGGCCTCAATTTTACAACCTCTGGGTCAGATTTCAAACTGAAATCAACCTGGTATATCGATGGAGTTTTGTCATGATAATTCAATAGATTTGGAGATCTCTCTGCAATTATTTTTCCATTTAATTCTGAAGGAGTATCTCGGCAATTGAAATTCCCATTAAAAATGTTCATTTGATTCAGGGTTTCCCCCCCCCCAAGATGATTCCAAAACATAATTTTTTTATTATAAAAGGCTTAATCAGAATGTTTTCTCTTTTCAGATTTATCTTGAGTTCAGATCTGTAGTAACATTTAGTAACACCTGCCAGACTTCTAATAGAAATGTTTGCTTCATATCTAGGAAATCCGTTTTTCAAAACCAATTCCTCGTTAATTAAATCCAGATCTGATCCAGTATCAAATAACACTTTTACCATATCATTATTGACTTTTAGGTATTCAAAATTTTGCTTGTTAATATCATCATGAACAGAATAACTCATGTAGATTTCAGTATCATTTACTTCAGTTTCCGAAACATTGCAGGATTTATCTTCAACATTCTTATTTCTATCTTGGTATTTGGATATTGATGACTGGTCACCCTTCTTATCCCAATAATTAGGTTTTTCATCGAATCTAGAGTTTCCAAAGCTTCTTCCTGCATTCCTATGAAAATTTCCCTCTTGCCTTTCTTGGTTAGAAGTTGCTGATGTCATCTCCACTTTCAAGAACTTTGAAGACTGCGAAAGTTCTTGTTTATATCTTATTATTTTTCCACCTAATTGATTTTGAATATAAGTTGGTAGTCCTAGAATGATGAATGCAATCATTGATTTTTCTGACAACTTTTCATCGGCCCACATTAAAGATTTCTGTTTTTCGTAAAAGTATTCAACGATATTCCCATTAGAATAAGTGTGGGACAAGGCCTTTTCCCATTTCACAATGAATGTTTCATCGGAGGTATCAATCAAGTTTAGTTTCCAATCATCCCAGGTGAGCATCTGTAATCCAGAATAGATCCTGTCTTCATACCAACTGGAGGCTATGGCTGTTAAGAATCTTCTCAGATGGAATATCTTTTCTGCATTGGTATTCCAATTCTTCGATAAACACATGAATTCGTAAGAATTCAACCAAGTATTAGGATTTTCTCCAACACCATCGAATTTTGATATCTCTGTATTATTCAAATTTTGATTTGCAATTGACATCCACTTTGACATGAGATTATCCAATTCAGATTTTCCGAATATAATTCTGTCTTGGACATCTCCTGCTCCAACTTGGTCATGATTGACCTGTATAGGTATTCCTCTAAGTTCTTGGTTTTGATCCGACTGCGCCATATGTAATCAGATTGATATAATTATCGATATATATATAAATACAAGTCGAGTTCTTCTGATATATTATGAGACTAATATTATTTTCTTCTCCATGGAAACTAGTTCATTCATATATACACTGTGAGGATTGATCTGATTATACAATGGGATTATTATATAATTCCTTAGTATTACAATAGTCAAAGTCGAAGTTTCTTGTTTTGCAACCTGTGTGCGTTATACCCGCTTAGGAGTCGTCTTATATGATCAATGCAAACTTGCCTGATTCAATAGTGTTAATGTTAGATGACAGGATAGAGAGATAAAGTGTGCACAACGATGAAGTCGATGTATCTTCATTCGCCTATATTGTACTCGTTATACCCTTCAAAGTCGTCTCATACGGTCACTGCAATCGTATCTGCTTTAACTGTATGCATGTCAGATGCTAGACTGCAGAGTATCAGTTTAAACATAGTCGAAGTCGAAATTTCTTGTTCTGCAAATCGTGTGCACCATACCCGTTTGAAAGTCGTCTTATATGGTCCATGCGAACTGGTCTGCTTCAATAGTGTTCATGTGAGGTGATAGGATCGAGATATAAAGTGTGTACGACGATGAAGTTGATGTATCCCCATTTGCCTATTGTACTCGTTCTACACCCTCCAAAGTCGTTTTATACGGTCACTGTCATCGTATCTGCTTCAACTGTATGCATGTCAGATGCTGGACTGCATAATTACAGTATAAACATGGTCGAAGTCAAGTTTTTTTTTTCTGCAAGCTGTATGCGTAATACCTGCTCGGGAGTCGTCTAATATAGCAAGTACAATAGGCAGATGAAGATACATCGCCTTCATCGGTGTGCTTACTCTATCTCTCTTTCATATCATCCCACATGGATACTATTGAAGCAGACGAGTTCGCAAGACCCATATAAGACGACTTTTCAGCGGATATAATGCACACAACTCGCAGAACAAGGAACATCGACTTCAACTATGTTCACACTGTAACTCTGCAGTCTAGCATCTGACAGGCATATGCATACAGTTGATGAAGGAACGATTACAATGACGGTGTGAGACGACTCTGAAGGGATCATAACGGATACAATAGGCAAATGGGGATACATCGACTTCATCGTCTCACTCACTTTATATCTCATCATCTCACAAGGACAATATTGAAGCAGACAAGCTCGCAATGACCATACAAGACGACTCCCGAGCAGGTATAATGCACACAGCTTGCAGAACAAGAAACTTCGACTTCGACCATGTTCACACTGTTACTCTGCAGTATAGCATCTGACATGTATAGAGTTGACGCAGATACGATCGCAATGACTATATAAGACGACTCTGGAGGGTATATAGCGAGTACAACAGGCAAATGGGGATACATCGACTTCATCGTCGTACACACCATATCTCTCTATCCTATCATCTCACATAGACACTATTGAAGCAATCAAGTTCGCATTGACCAATAAGAAGACTTCCAAGTGGGTATAACGCACACAGCTTGCAGAACAAGAAACTTCGACTCTGACTCTGTTTACACTGTTGCTCTGCAGTCTCGAATCTGACATGCATATTGTTGATTCAGATACGATTGCAGTGACCATATAAGACCACTCTGGAGGGTATATAGCGAATACGACAGGCAAATGGGGATACATCGACTTCATCGTCGTACACACTTTATCTTTCTATCCTATCATCTCACATGGACACTATTGAAGCAGACAAGTTCGCATTGACAATATAAGACGACTTCCAAGCAAGTATAACGCACACAGCTTGCAGAAACATCGACTTCGACTATGTTCACATTGTAACTCTGCAGTCTAGCATCTGACATGCATACAGTTGAAGCAGGTACGATCGCAGTGACCGTATCAGACGACTTTGAAGGGTTAATAACGAGTACAATTGGCGAATGAAAATACATCGACTTCATTGTTGTGCACACTATATCTCTCTATCATATCATCTCACATCGACACTATTGAAGCAGAAGAGTCTGCATTGACCATATATGACGACTCCCAAGCAGGTATCGCGCACACAGCTTGCAGAACAAGAAACCTTGACTTCGACTATGTTTACACTGTAACTCTGCAGTCCAGCATCTGACATGCATTCAGTTGAAGCAGATACGATGACAGTGACTGTATAAGACGACTCTGAAGGGTATATAGCGAGTTCGATAGGCAAATGAAGTTATATCGACTTCATCGTTGTGCACACTCTATCTTCATCCTTTCATCTCACGTAGATACTATTTGAGCAAACGAGTTCGCGATGCACATATGAGACGACTTTTAAGCGGGTATAACGCACACAACTAGCAGAACAAGTAACTTCGACTACGACTATGTTTACACATAAACTCTGCAGTCAAGCTTCTGACATGCATACAGTTGAAGCAGATATGATTACAGTGACCATATGAGACGACTTTGGAGGGTATATAGAAAGTACAATAGGCAGATGGAGATACATCGACTTCATCGGAGTGCACACTCTACCCCTCCATCATTTCATCTCACATAGATACTATTGAATCAGACAATTTCGCAATGACCATATGAGACGACTTCTAAGCGGGTATAACGCACACAACTTTCAGAAGAAGGAACTTCGACTTCGACTATGTTCACACTGTGACTCTGCATTCTAGCATCTGACATGCATACAGTTAATGCAGGAACGATTGCAGTGACCGTATGAGACGACTCTGAAGGGATTATAACAGGTACAATAGTCGAATGAAGATACATCGACTTCATCGTTGTGCACACTATATCTCTCTATCCTATCATTCCACATGGACACTAGATAGATAGCAGATACGATTGCAGTGACCGTATGGGACGAATTCGAAGGGTATATAACGAGTACAATAGGCGAATGAAGATACATCGACTTCATCGTTGTGCACACTATATCTCTCTATCCTGTCATCTTACATTGACACTATTGAAGTAGGCAAGTTTGCATTGACCATATGAGACGACTCCCAAGCGGGTATAACGCACACAGGTTGCAAAACAAGAAACTTTGACTTCGACTATGTTTACACTGTGTCTCTGCAGTCTGGCATCTGACATGCATACAGTTGAAGCAGATACGATGGCAGTGACCGTATGAGACGACTCTGAAGGGTATATAACGAGTACAATAGGCAAATGATGATACATCGACTTTATCGTTGTGCACTTTATATCTCTCTATCCTATCATCTCACATGGACACTATTCAAGCAGACAAGTTCGCATTGACCATATGAGACGACTTCCAAGCGGGTATAACGAACACAGTATGCAGAACAAGAAACTTCGACTTTGACCATGTTTACACTGTAACTCTGCAGTGTAGCATCTGACATGCAGACAGTTGAAGCAGATACGATGGCA
Organism: Phaedon cochleariae; assembly: GCA_918026855.4. Lineage (NCBI taxonomy): Eukaryota > Metazoa > Arthropoda > Insecta > Coleoptera > Chrysomelidae > Phaedon > Phaedon cochleariae. The sequence continues at coordinate 12,714,058 of OU896723.1, forward strand.
GTGACCGTATTGGACGACTTTGGAGGGTCATCGTTGTGCACACTATATCTTTCTATCCTATCATCTTACATTGACACCATTGAAGCAGAAGAGTCTGCATTGACCATATAAGACGACTCCTAAGCAGGTATTACGCACACAGCTTGCAGAACAAGAAACCTCGACTTCAACTATGTTTACACTGTAACTCTGCAGTCCAGCATCTGACATGCATTCAGTTGAAGCAGATACGATGACAGTGACTGTTTAAGACGACTCTGAAGGGTATATGACGATTTCAATAGGCGAATGAAGTTACATCGACTTCATCGGTGTGCACACTCTATATCTATCCTATCATCTCACATGGATACTATTGAAGCAAACGAGTTCGCAATGCCCATATGAGACGACTTCTAAGCGGGTATAAAGCACACAACTTGCAGAACGAAAAACTTCGACTTCGAATATGTTCACACTGTAACTCTGCCGTGAAGCATCTGACATGCATACAGTTGAAGCAGATACGATGACAGTGACTGTTCAAGACGACTCTGAAGGGTATATGACGATTTCAATAGGCGAATGAAGTTACATCGACTTCATCGGTGTGCACACTCTATATCTATCCTATCATCTCACATGGATACTATTTAAGCAAACGAGTTCGCGATGCCCATATAAGACGACTCCTAAGCGGGTATAACGCACACAACTTGCAGAACAAGAAACTTCGACTAAGACTATGTTTACACATAAACTCTGCAGTCCAGCTCCTGACATGCATACAGTTGAAGCAGATATGATCGCAGTGACCATATAAGACGACTTTGGAGGGTATATAGGAAGTACAATAGGCAGATGGAGATACATCGACTTCATCGGAGTGAGTAGAATATTTAGGAGAGTTCTGGACTCAGAACGCTCCATGGTCAATCTGGCTCAAACGGTCATCGAGTTCCTCCAAGTGTAGTGTAGGGTGCCTGGTTTCTGAATTTTGGTAACATTTTTCGTTGCCAGTCTTTGGTCCAGAAATCACCCTTTTCACGTTTCCTTTGCCATGATCTCATCGATATGTTGCAATGATTTCAATAATAATTTGCTAGGTGTGTTTGTTTATCACGCTCGATCATCGATCAACATAATACCATGGCCACTATGCAGACAACAATAACAAAATATCCGTCGTTGAGTGATAGTACTTTTCACAATTCGTGTGTAATTGTAGCTTCAGTTTGGAAAAGTTTCTATCGAAAACAAATTATTATTCAAGATGATGCTCAACTCCTGCTTCCCAGATTTTTCATTCAAATTGTTTATAAAAAAGCACGGAGCGAGTTTGAATCCCAGTTCAACGATAACTCCTTGAAAAAAAAAAGAAACAATGATTGGAGTAAATGGTGAGTATTTCTTTTTTCTGAAATCTCGTGAATGATAATAATTGGCAATGTTTTTTAGAAGCTATGTCAGAGCAAGGAGTCACGGGGCTGTTGCCAGAAAATTTGAGAGTAAGTATACGAAGTGATGTAATTATATGATTTTTTAATGTTCAATATGTTTTAGAACATGGAAATTATTATGATAATGGGGCCGGATGTGAGAGACTTTATGCAAGCGGATGCGGTGGAGTTTGGAGAAATTGGGGGATATCGATTATTCTATAAATTTGTTATAGATGTCCTGTTGGTTTTTGCAATAAATTAGGTAAATAATTTTTGAAAATATCCTCGATTTGCGTACTTATCATTTTCTCTGTTACAGATTCCATGTAGATGAGAATAAAACATTGTTAATTGGTAAGGTATTTTCATTATTTCTTCTCTACAATTACCATTCATTCTGTGAAGAAAATGTTCAAAGTGTGTCTGTGAACGTGGTCGTCTGAGGCAACTGGATAAAATGGGGTGAGTTCATTTGTATTTTTTGTGGTTGGTACATTGAAATTGGGTATTTTGAATACCATTCCACCAATTAGGCGTCTGAAAAATAACTTAAAATGTATCTAGGGTGCCTGGTTCCTAAATTTTGGTAACATTTTTCGTTGCCAGTCTTTGGACCAGAAATTACCCTGTTTACGTTTCCTATGCCATGATCTCATCAGTATGTTGTAATGAATTCAATAATGATTTGCTAGGTGTGTTTGTTTATCACGCTCGATCATCGATTAACATAATACCATTGCCACTATGCAGTTCAATAACAAGTGCTCCACACGTATTACGTACGTAATTATTCCAAATCGTGATTTTTAATGAGGTGAAAGTGTTTGTCTATGATCGCACGTATTTCATTCTGTTCAGCAAGTTAGTGTTATCAAGTAGTGTTCTGCTGAGTGGTCGTATGAGGCAACTGGATAAAATGGGGTGAGTTCTGAGGTGAAAGTGTTTGTCTATGATCGCACGTAGTTCATTCTGTTCAGCAAGTTAGTGTTATCAAGTAGTGTTCTTCTAAGTGGTCGTCTGAGGCAACAGGATAAAATGGGGTTCGACTTCATTTGTATTTTTGTGATTACTACTTGAAATTGGGTATTGTGAATACTATTTCACCAATAGGGCGTCTGAAAAAATGAAACGAAAAAGGTCGTAAAAGGCTTGTGAGATACAGGGTGGTTGTAAATGATTTTCATTGCTAGATAATTTGTGATATCCTGGTGAAGTAGCTGATTGGATTATTATTTAGTGGATCTGACTTCTACCGGGATACGTGATTTTTTCATAAAAAAAACATGGATGGTTATGAAACTTTCCGATACAGGGTTGAGAAAAAATATTCGCAACTTTAGGGCAAACCTTTTACGACCTTTATTTATGGGAAATTTTTTCTTTGAGACATCAAGTGCGTCCCACATATCATGAAACATTCTAGTGTTTATTAACTGTAAAAATTCGAGGAATTATTCCTTGGAATATTTTTGAAAATCCGTTCAGGAGAGAAAGAACATTTAATTACTAAAATTACTCGTTACTGTTGAACATTACTAGCTAGGGGTCATAATTATCATAGGTACTTGGTGACCACAGTGTGGTACTTTCATCAAGCAATTTTCAAATTATCAAAAATAATTTTCTTGATCATGTTGTCTACTCTCGAAACAAAAAGGGAATTCAAAATGAGGTATTAGTCAAAGAAACAACCCTTTTGCCGCATATTCAATAAATAATCTGTATATCGTGCTGACCTATATCAGACGATAAAAAACAACCCTCTGAATTTTTGTCGCATGTTTAATCAACACTGTGTATACCGTGGAAAAAATGTGTTTTTGAGGGTGCTAAGGGTCATATAGTGAAGATTATCTCAACTATAGGCTGTAACATATTGAATGGTAGCTTTCAACACCAATGCCACGAAAAATAACTTTTGAAGGGTCTCAAGGGTCAATAGTGAATATTATGCCAACTATAGCTTGTTATACAGTATGATGCAAATGTATGGAATAAATTCATTTCAAAACAAGACGACTTCCGAAAAAAATCCAAAAAGTAGAGTTCCGAACTTTTTTATCGATGTAATTTTTCAACTAGACGACCCTCCGATGTTCAATTCTCAGTAGAAGATCTGTGCAAGATTCAGTTAACCAAATGATAATCCATTTTGATTTCAATCTTCTTTTGCAAAATTTTGACTATTGGATAGACGATCAGTAGACCTTTCAAACGAGGTGTCACATGACCCCTGTTTGTATTCAAAAAAACCGTCCATTACGTCATTACTCCAACACCGGTGACGTAACATCTCTCATATGAATGTCATGAGATGAGGTTTCAAGAATTTAAACTCACGTGTTTTTGGAATTTCTTCAAATTTCGCCCATCTCTGGAATAATGAATTTATTCCATACATTTGCATCATACTGTATATTTATTAAGAGGTATCTGCTTGAATTTCACGAAAATTGATTTTTGAAGGGTATCCAGAGACATATTATAGTGGATATTATGTCAACTATAGGTTGTCGCTTTTGGGTGTATGATAAATTGACATTCATCAAATGAAAGGTCTCTGCTTGAATTTCACGAAAATCAATTTTTGAAGGGTATCAAGGGCCATCTAGTGAATATTATGCCAACTATAGGTTGTTACCTATCAAATGAAAGGTCTCTGCTTTAATTTCACGAAAATTCATTTTTGAAGGGTATCAAGAGACATATAGTGAATATTATGCCAACTATAGGTCGTTACCTATCAAATGAAAGGTCTCTGCTTGAATTTCGCGAAAATCAATTTTTGAAGTGTATCAAGAGACATATAGTGAATATTTTGCCAACTATAGGTTGTTACCTATCAAATGAAAGGTCTCTGCTTGAATTTCACGCAAATTAATTTTTGAAGGGTATCAAGAGACATATAGTGAATATTATGCCAACTATAGGTTGTAACCTATCAAATGAAAGGTCTCTGCTTGAATTTCACGAAAATCAATTTCTGAAGTATATCCAGAGACATATAGTGAATATTATGCCAACCATAGATTGTAGTATACCAAATGAAAGGTATCTGCTTGAATTTCACGAAAATCAATTTTTGAAGGGTCCCCAAGGCCCATATGGTGAATATTATGCCAACTATAGGTTGTTACCTATCAAAGGAAAGGTCTCTGCTTGAATTTTACGGAAATTAATTTTTGAAGGGTCCCCAAGGGCTATATAGTGAATATTATGCCAACTATAGGTTGTTGTATATCAAATTGAAGGTCTCTGCTTGAATTTTACGAAAATTAATTTTTGAAGGGTCCCCAAGAGCAATATAGTGAATATTTTGCCAACTATAGGTTGTTACCTATCAAATGAAAGGTCTCTGCTTGAATTTCACGAAAATTAATTTTTGAAGGGTCCCCAAGGGCCATATAGTGAATATTATGCCAACTATAGGTTGTTGTATATCAAATGAAAGGTCTCTGCTTGAATTTCACGAAAATACATTTTTGAAGGGTTCCCTAGGGCCATATAGTGAAAATTAACTTTTAAAGGACCAAGAGGGCCAAATAGTGAAGATTAGCTGAACTATATGTTATGGCACACCATTTTGAAGATTTCGCTTTCAACTTTTCGAAAATTAACTTTTGATGGACCAAAGGGGCCAGATAGTGGGGATTTATAGGTATCACATGAAAGGTCTCGCAAGTCACAAATGTATTCCAATTCTAATACAGAATGTGTGTGTTTTTTTCCATAATATAAGTAGAGGAAAGTACCTATTATCGCTATTGTGAATAACAGATTCATCAATTTGATACTGCTTATTTCAAAGTAGAAATCTGGTGATATAGATTTTTCACAATTATGAAGATTCTGCTACTTTCTTGAGTCTCCCACACTTTGATCTTGAAAAATAATTCTCAATTTATTTACACTTGCATTTTATAGTACGTCTGCCATCGAAGTGAATAGATGTCCATTGTTCATTATTGTTGGTGACATTTCAGTCCATTCTGAAGTCCAGCTATCATTTTTCACACCATTTTTATCGAAGCAAATAAAAATATTTCAAGCATTATATGGCTGATTCATATACATTATATCATGTATAATGGTGAAGAGAACCAGAAAATTTCAACTCAACACTGCCATTGCTAATGAAGTACTGAGATATTTTCTCAAAGATTATATTGATGTGCTCGGTTGATAAAACAACTTATTCATTAAAAAAAACATTTATCCATGAACAGATTATGATTTGAGGTTATTCAGTTGTACTACGATCGTTTCACTGAAGCCTGCCCTTGGATCGGTCCGTTGTGCTGTCGGGATGAGGTGTTTGTCAACATGGAGATTTTTTATTCCTGTTGTACATTCGTAAATGTGGATTTGTTCTTTGAGAATTTTAAATTTCTGAATATATTCGTTGATCAAATCGGTTATCATATTGACTAGCAATATTCAAATGAGAATTTCATTATAGTAAAAGATTATTTATCTGATTGTGCAAGTCTTTACAGTTTCTGAAACTGCACATGTGCGGATCATTGTTCTCGTGATGCATGCATAGAGGAATGTCGGCCTCGAAAGTCACTGTGTGCATGAATGTATCTGAATTTTCGATGTTGATAATTTTGGGTCTACTAGTTGGTAAACACAATGAAGTGAGGAATTGAAACTTTTGGTGTCCTCTCACGTATACAAGGTCGACATCTCTGAGATGATCTTGCAATATTTCATTCATTTTCTCGTAATCTATTAACCCTGAGCTGTATTTGAGTCCATGGTGGTTGAGTTTCAACCACCTCACTTGTTTCTTATCCGCTTCCTGGAGTGCACCAAAAGAAATAGCTGGTTTGAATAAGTAGTGACCCAATTGAAAGCTATTCGAAATTGATATTTCCTTGTGGTAAAATTCGTTGGATATCTGGTACCCTTGAATATCGATACTCAACAGCTTCATCTTGCAATGTTCAAGTAATAACTGACACTTTAGCAAAGTGGTTCCTCTTAAATAATTATTTATGTAGTAGGAGTTTTTCACATTTGTTTGACAATTTTGGTGAGAGGACTGTAATTGAACAACTTATTATGCAATATGAGACAATATGCTGTTGTATTATCTGGTACTGCTTCAGATGTTACAAACTCTATTCTCATCACAACAGACCCACTCTGGGTGGACTCTTTCTGATTTGAACAGTCTATGTGTGACATTGGTATGATTTCAGCAAATTCTCTCGGTGAAAATATTGGCTCTTTTCCAAATCCGTCATAAGATGGTCTGAAATTTGTTAACATCGAGTATAGCTGTGAAGTTTTGTTGTCATTGAAACTCAAATATAGGTCATTGTATGGGTATCGATCACTATTCAGGAAGACTCGAATATTTGTCAAGTTACAATGATCGAATTTGCTCATGTCAGACTTCACTTTTCCCCGCTTGTCAGTTTGGAATACAACAATGACATGGCGTGGAGTTTCCAATTGATTTGTGGTTTTCACTTGTAACGTGTCATTTTCAACATTGTACATTTTTCGGGATATAAGGAGAAAATTTCGTGAATAATCATTTAGGCGATATGTTTATAATCTTCTAATAAACTTCGGCAAGTACTTACATGAGAAATAATACACGAGATATAATCTGGATTCATTTATCCCAAAATAATATCGAATTGCACTTCACTAATTCACTAAACACAATAACTTGTCGCATCATCGCTGTTGAGTACGAGGTACTGGTGAACCTGTTGCTCGTCCGCGGAAGAGTTGAATCTGAAACAAATAAAATAATATTTAGAACGTGAGCAAGTATTGGGTAAAATAGTAAATTTATAAATATTCGGTAGGTATAGGATTATACACGATAACTTACCTACGTTTCTTCTGTAGGCTATTATAGGTATCATGAGATGTTTTGTTTTGTTTACGAATCCAGCTAATTGGTTAATGAACAGCTGATTGAGATTATCTTGTCAGGCGCGATGTCATATTAATTTTCTCGTCTTCTTCTGGTTTATGATATCTGAGATAGGTCTTCTTATTTTCTGCATGTATGGTAGTGGGGACATCCTTGTCTACAGCACATATCAGAGAAGGATACACATTCAATGCGACGATAACTGTACGTCAAATGTAAGACTCTGAGAATTGTTGTCATATCGTCAATGTTCGTGTGAACTTCGATTAAGGCCGAGCGCACGAAATTTTCGAAATTGTCAACTGTTTTTCACAACGGAATTTTTCTTGAGGGCAAGTGAGGGAAGTCGATCAAGAAAAGACCGATCTCAAGTGGGACGGTTCTCGAGAGATTGAAGGCAATATGTCGGCTAGCTAGGAAATAGTGTACGTGATTACAAAATTATTCAAAGTGTTTCGATAATTTTCACTCATTGTGGATTTACCGTCACTATTTCAATTATAAATTTACCACTTATCGTGTTGGCCCATTTGTGTGGCTTTAGTGGTGAAATTATCCTTCAAGTAAGGGATTTTTGCAAACCGACATGTGCTTCAGTCGAATCTCACTCCTCTGTTCGACATTGTCAATTGCCCTCAACCATCTAAAGAGGTATAAAGTGTTTAATAATTCGGTGAGTCTGACTGCATGATGATGTGAATTACATTTATAGGGTCCTTGTACCAGCTACAAGCATCGCTGATCTTGGTTACCGGCAAACGTAACCAGTGACGTCACTACGAGACGACGTCATCACCATTCCGTAATCGATGTGCAATGCCTGTAGGAACGCTTACCCCTGTTCTATGCTTCCAACTCTTGCATGTGTTTGCCTGATAATGCTAATGCATCAGATGAGATAATGCTAGTTTGCTGGATTGCTGCTGTCAAATTGCATTGTGTCCTGCTAAAACCGTCTGCTGATCCAGGAAACCGGACTCGTAATCAGATAGGCTGCATGTTTTTTTTTGCGATTCTTATTTTTCTGAACTGCTTATTGTGATATCGGTGCAGATTTGGTATAATTGTTGATCACTTGGTATGTTTTATTATATAATAATTGTCAAAGTGTTGTCATATATTTAATAAAAGTCTTCACAAGCATATACTCCGAGTCATAATATTAATCGATATATTACATATTGGCGACGAGAAAACTGTTAATTTGGGCAAGGCGCTTCGTTGAAATCGGTTTATATAGTGCAAAGTGAAGTAATTATCGTTCAAGGAGAACAATTTGAAAATGCCAAGAACTGTTGAAAACCAGGTGCAAAGTCAACAAGTTCTACGTGGAAATATAGGTTTCCTCACTGAATTCAAAATTGGCACTGACTGGAGCACTTATGAAGAAAGAATGGAACAATATTTTCTGGCAAATTATGTGGAAGAAAGTAAGAGAGTTCCTGTGCTTCTGACATTGATTGGCGTACAAGCATATCAGATTTTGAGAGATTTATGTGATCCAGTATTGCCGAAAGACAAAAGTTTCAAGGATTTATGTATGATTTTACAAAGGCAGTTCTCAAAGAAGATATCGGTCTTCAAGGAAAGAATTGAATTCTATGAACTCAAGCAATTTGAAAACGAAATGGTGAAAGATCGGTATGTGAGAATTAAGAATGAAGCTATCAATTGCAAGTTTGGCAGCTCTCTCACTGAAGTTTTGAAAGACGAATTCGTCTCTGGGTCACGCAAAGGACCGATTATGGACCGGGTGTGTGAAGAGGATTATACGACTAAGTTGGAAGAGATTATCGAAGTGGCTTTGAAGAAAGAGTGTTCTCGGGTGAATTACTCTCAGATTCATAAACTGACGTATGAGCAGTCTAAAAGAAGAGAAGGCGAACAGAAAAGACCAATTCATCAGGTAGCTGGACCGAGGAAAGAGGCACAGTCTACGATGAGAGAAGATGAAGAAGTTTTATTAGGTAATTTTTGTGGTGAATGTAATCATAATTTTGCACGGTGCAAATATAAAGGGTATAAATGTAAGGTATGCAAAAAGGTAGGGCACTTAGCTGTGGCTTGTCGTTCTAACAACAATAAATCAACGCATTTTGTAGAATCTATTGAAGAAACAAAAGTGGAGTCAGAGGACTTCATGGAAATGTATTTCATGAACACAAGCGATTATGTTAAGCCAGTTAAGATTCAGATGTTGATGAACAATAAGCCATTAGCTATGGAGCTCGATACAGGGTCTGGAATTTCTGTTATTCCTGAAGAAATTTACATTACTACATTCAATGATTGTAAATTGATGCCAACTTTGGTACGTTTGAAATCTTATGATGGCAAAAGCATTTTACCAAAGGGAGAAATATTTGTATCTCTTCAGTACAATGACATTATCAAAGACAAATGTAGGTTGATTGTAATCGAGAATGGTTCGACACCATTATTAGGTCGTGATCTTATGGGCATTTTCAATTTCAGTTTTAAATCTCCTGAAATTAACAATATCGAGTGTGACACGGTGTTGGACTCATTATTGGAAAGATATAAAGATTTGTTTAAAGTGGAGTTAGGTTTATACAAGTATGATAAAGTTGAGCTGAAGGTTGATCCGGACGTTAAGCCTATATTTTGTAAGCCACGCCCAATTCCTTTTTCTTTCAAAGATGCTATGAACAATGAGTTGGACGAGCTAGAAAAGAATGGAGTAATCACATTGGTTGATAATTCTGTATGGGGCACTCCACTTGTTCCTGTGGTGAGAGAAACGGGGAAGTTGAGAATTTGTGCTGATTACAAAGTGACAATTAATAAGCTTGTTCATGATTTCAAACATCCACTTCCAAGAATAGAAGAGCTTTTCGCGGCTTTGCAAGGTTGAGAGAGATATACTAAGTTAGATTCACTCAATGCTTATAACCAACTGGAATTAACGGACGAAACAAAAAAATTATTATGTTGGAGTACGCACAGGGGTATCTATCAATTAAATCGACTTCCATTCGGTACTAAGCCAGCATGTGCTATATTTCAGGAAACTATGGAGAAAATTTTACAGGGATTACAGGGTGTGATAAATCTCATGGACGATATAGTAATAACGGGTCATGATAGAGCAGATCATTTGAGGAATTTAGAATATGTTTTTGAAAGAATTTTGAAAGCGGGATTGCGTTTGAACCTAAAGAAATGTCAATTTTTCCAGTCGCAGATAAAATATTTAGGTCATATCATTGATAAAAGTGGCTTACACAAGGATCCTGAAAAAACCCGAGCGATGGTAGACTGTCCACGCCCAACGGATGTTTCACAGGTAAAAGCGTTTATTGGTATGATTAACTATTATGGGAAATTTGTTGAAAATTTGTCAACAGTACTGGGACCTTTAAATGAACTGTTGAGAAAAGGTAATGAGTTCAAATGGACTGACGACTGTGAGCAAGCATTTTTGAATTCGAAAAGGCAGATATCTGCAGAACAAAGCTTGGCTCATTTTGATCCGTGTACTCCATTGAAATTGATTTGCGATGCTTCCAAGATTGGTATAGGTTGTGTTTTACTACATGTTTCGGAGGATGGAACTGAGAAACCTATAAGCTTTGCTTCGCGAATCTTGAATAGGAGTGAGGTGAATTATTCTGTTATTCATAAAGAAGCATTAGCTATTTATTGGGGGGTGCGTAAATTTCATCAGTATTTGATGGGTAATAAATTCATTCTGTGCTCAGATCATAAACCGTTGTTGGCTCTATTTGGAGAAAAAAAGGGAATATTGCAAATGGCCGCAGGAAGGTTACAACGATGGGCAATATTTTCGAGTGGATTTGATTATACTTTCAGGCATATTAATGGTGAAGAAAATGGAGGTGCGGATGGATTATCGCGTTTTCCTGTTGAATCGTCAGAACCACCTGAAATATTCTGTGATTATTTCAATTTTTTGATTGAAGATCAAATACCTATAAAGTCTTGTGATATTATAAAGGAATTGAGAACTGATATCATCTTGAGTGAGGTTTATAAATTCGTTCGAGATGGTTGGCCTGAAGTAGTGCCCGATGATCTTAAACCTTACTCGAGGAGGATGACAGAGTTGAGTATAGATAATGGGTTGCTCATGTGGGGTTATAGGGTATTGATTTCGACCAAATTTAGAAAACAGTTGCTAGACGAGGTTCATGGTGCTCATAACGGGATGGTTCGTATGAAAGCTCTCGCGTGACAGTATTTTTGGTGGCCTACTCTAGATTTGGAAATAGAAACTCATGTGAAAAACTGTAATTCTTGTATGGTTCATTCTAAAACACCAAATAAATGGGTTTTGATCAAATTCAATGATGGGAAACATGTATTTGATCGTATTCATGTTGATTTTTTGGGTCCTTTTCGAGGAAAAACTTATTTCATTATCACGGATTCCTTCTCGAAGTGGCCTGAAATTTATGAAATGATTCGAAAACAGTTATTGAAAAATTGAGAGATTGTTTTTCAAGATATGGTCTCCCAAATACTATAGTTTCGGATAACGGTTCCTCGTTGGTCTCTGCAGAATTTGAAAATTTTTGTACAGTTAATGGTATTGCACATATCACTTCCCCACCTTATCACCCAGCAACAAATGGTGCTGCTGAAAACAGTGTGAATTCATTCAAAAATGGCATAAATAAATTAGTGACTGATAATAAAAATCATTTTGATATGTCCACTTTAATCAGCAAGTATCTATTTTCATATAGAAAATACACCACATACGGTGACTGGTGAGGCGCCGTCAAAATTGATGTTTTCGCGGAAAATCAAAACTCGGTTGGATTTTTTAACTCGTCCAGTTTCTGAAAAAGCTAGAGAACGACAGATTAAGTGTATCATCATGGCGAAAGAATGATTTTTTGTGAAGAGGAGAGATAGTATACGTCAAAGATTATAGAAACCAATATAAATCCTCATGGACAAAAGCAGTCATTGTTTCAAAATTAGGTTCAGAAACTTATTTGTGTAGATTATTGGATGATGGAAGATTAGAGTGGAGGAGACATCTTGATCAAATAATCAAAGTTGGTAGATTTTATGACTCGGATGCAAAAGTTCCTGAAAATTGCATAACATATACATCAAACGATGATAATTCTGTAGTAATGAATGCTAAAGGAATCGAAGAAATTAGTTCGAATAAAAATCCGCAGATCACGGTATCTTCGCCCAGTATTGAGAATAGAGCTAAGAGACAAATTAAGAAACCTGACCGTCTTAATTTATGAATTTGAATTATATAATAAAATCTTATGGATGGAGGAGTGTGATATCGGTGCAGATTTGGTATAATTGTTGATCACTTGGTATGTTTTATTATATAATAATTGTCAAAGTGTTGTCATATATTTGATAAAAGTCTTCACAAGCATATACTCCGAGTCATAATATTAATCGATATATTACACTTATATAACTATGATTTTCTGCATTCTCGATATAGTGCTGAAGATGTTTATGTTCAATATCTAGCGCATGTCATAACGGCTTGTGTATAATACTGCGGTACCTACCTAAATAGTATATTTCACTCTTGGTGATGATTTATGGATAAATAATATGTAAAAATTAGTTTTTTCCCATCATTATTGATATTTAATCTTTTTTATATCAGTGTACAGTGTTCACTCAAGCGTGATCACGTTGGGGTTTCACACTTTCATATAGGTAATAATAATAATAATAGTGTATGGTTCTACATATTATATAATATCTGTTCAAATGGAAACCATTTTCTATTTGGTAATACCTGTTATTGATCTCCGAATTTTTTTAAAAATCACATTTTGGGGAAAAAAACTGCAGCACAATATTGTGTCATTCATAACTCTCTTTATGTAGTTCATCTACCAAGCAGCATATATACAGCGTATATGTACTGATTAGTCCCGGTTAAGACTTTATTTTTGGAAATCGATGGTGAGTAATATTATTTGAAGTATACATTCATTTCATACATAGGTTCGGCAAACAAAAGTTTCAGCTATTCTTCATTATTGTTTTTGGTATTGTTTTCTGGAAAATGGTACCTAGAAGAACTAGGGAGTTTTCCAACTTTAATTCGCTCAATTCATAAGTTGGTGGCGCCCTCTAATTTCAATAATTTTATATATATGGTATACCGTGTGTTTTGGTTTGAACCCCCCTATACCCGACTGAGTTTCCAGGCATTTGCTCGTGCTTGTTTCGCGACCGTTTTCCAGACATTACATCATTTATATTATTTTGTTTTTTTTTTATTACAAACCTAAATAGGCACGTGACAAAATTGGCGCCCAACGTGGGGCTAGCGTCGTTTTAGCATCGCGACGCCTAGCGTCGTTTCAGCATCACGACGCCTAGCGTCGTTTTTGAGTTTTTGATATTTTTGGTATCTTTGATAGCCACTAGTACGAAATTAACTGAAATTATTTATCGCAGCAAGCATTTGTGAGGTAAGCAGTGTATTTCCTTCAAGGCATCGCGACGCTTAGCGTCGAATTTAGATTTTGGTCTTTTTCGATCAATTTTCCATCTTAACCCTCGGTTAGGCGCGCGGTACTTCCATACGAGTTTGGTCGCACGGTCTACAAACGTAGACCATTTTTTTCATCAATTTATGAACCTCAATGTCAAAAATTATTGATGAACGTGGATATATAATATTATTTCATGTTTATATTTTTATTTAAAATTTATTTTGTGTCATCAACTCTGATTTTTTCTTTGTTATAGAATTAAAACGCAGAACATGACTTTCTATTGCTTCATTTGCATATGGTCTATACAAAACAAGGAAAAAAAAACCTAGTATTCCAAAATATCAACAAAACTTTTTTTGTGTAAACATCTGAAAGTTGACAAAAAAAATTATTGCTCGAAAAAATATTTATTAGCACTAACTATGAGAGTATCATGAAAATGGTGGAATTTTCAGTTGGTCAAACAGGTTGTGCATACATCTGCCATATGTTCTTTGCACGCACAACGATGACATTTCACACAAAACTATCTTGAAGACTTGTTGCGGCCTCTAGGACATATATGACACCTTTCCACATAATTTTCTGGTCTTGGCTGTGGAGTGATAGGGGAAATAATCGCCTCTAATCCAAGAAGTGCACGCGCCCGCCTTCTAAGCTCCACTGGTAATGAGATGATAGTTGACCTCGCCTCTATCTGTGGTTTTATGAGTTCCCAAGCAAATTTCTGGATGAAATCACTTCTAGAGATTTTTTTCTTCTGGATGATTTGCTTTATAAACGCAAAGAGCATTTATTCCGGAGATATTCAATGAGTCGTAGAAAATAACCATTGGCCAACGACGTGTATTTCTGGCGACATTGTAATTTCCACATAATTGATCCACCAAATCTACACCAATTTTAGTGTGGTTATAATGGGTGATGATTTCTGGTTTTTTTTCCTCACCTGTTCCTGCATCAATCGCCGCATCATGATGCATTGAAGATACTACAATGACTGACTAATTTTTTTTAGGACAGTACGAAACCATTGAAATATCCTCTTGAAATGCGAAAAGTGAGGTTTTCACTTCTCTCTGCCTATATGGTAAGAACTGTAATGGAATTTCACGTTTATTCTTACGCATTGTACCAGTATATGTTAAATTTTTTTTAAGTAACAAATTCTTTACCAATGGAATACTGCTGAACCAGTTATCACCTGTAATGTTGCGATTAGTTCCCTCTACTGGATGCACTAATCGCAACACAATGTCTTCGGCATAATTGCTAAATTTATAGGGACCATCCGGCTGGGTACCCACGTAAGTTTCCAGATTGAAAGTATAAGATGATTTAGCATCAACCATGGCGAACACTTTCAACCCATATTTCGCTTGCTCACTTGGAATGTACTGTTTGAATGAGCAGCGTCCTCTGAAAGCCAGTAATTGTTTATCAATGGTGAGATATTCACTAGCAGTGGAAGCATTCTGGAAATTTGCCAAAAATATCTCGAAAACTTCCCTGATGTGTGCTAATTTGTCCAATTCCTTCCGATCGTTTCTGGTAGTAATATCGTCAAATCTCAAACAACGAGGAAGAAATCTAAATCATTTCTCGCTCATGGTGAGATAACAAGATTCAACGCCATTGCCCTTGGAGTTATCCCATATTTTATGTGCATTTTTCCTAGAACTTCTCAGTGTTCCAATCAAGAATAGAATTCCTATCAAAGCTCTCACCTCAGTTTCGTTGGTGAGTCTAGCGTCGCGGTCTCTGCCAAACTTATTTTTTATATGCTCAATATATATGTTCGTTGATCTAACTAATATTTGAATAATCGCATCGGTCACAGAAAGTTTGAGGCAGTCAATTTCAATTCTGGCATTGCGGGCTTCACGTTTTGATCCAGGAAAATGATTTATTATATTATGAGCACGTGTACGAACTTGTCTATTATTACAATTTTTTTTTCCATTTAGTTTTTTTATCTTTTCCTATATAGAATCTATCAGAAGCAGCATCTTCACTCTCGCTTTCTGATGTCATTTCGTTGTCTTCTGATGATACCTCTTGTTCAGAATCTGTCTCGTGTTCGATTCTTTCCACATTATCTTTATTTTCCTCTATTTCATCTTCCTCATCATTATCTAGTGGACTTTCATCACTACTCGAAATTTCATTAAACCATCTTAGCAGAACATCTGGATCACTACTTCTATCTACACGTCTTCTTTTGGAGTTGGACATATTTGTCTGCAATAAAAAATAATTACTGTAGACTTTATACTGTTAAAATGACATGCAGCCACTATCACTCAGACACTAAAATGTTTTGTTCATCATCAAAAATTGTTCATTATCAAACGTATTTCAACAGTGAAATGTGGATTATATATATCAAAATGGAAATAACGTACCTAATATGAAATGTTACGTTGTTAGGCGCGCGGTCCACAATCGTAGACCAAACGTTTTTGCACAAGTATTAGAATTCGAAATAACCGACTACACTGCTCTTCACGTAATGAACCGATAGACGCGGGGGTGATCAACAGCTACTGAGAGGCGCACGCGCGTTTGAACTCACCCCTTGGAACAGTCGTCATTCAAATAGGCGTGGTCTACAATTGTAGACCGCGCGCCTAACGTAGGGTTAAATAGTGAAATTAGAATGTGTTCGAGTAATCGGTATATATTCATCATTTATTAGTAATATTTTATTAATATAGTTCATATAGGTACTACTGCAGCATAGGACGTGTTTTTTTTCAATATATCGTATGGTATTCGGTGTTTATGGAGTTCCACTAACCTTGAAGCAGGAAAGGTGCGACGGTATCACGGTACCCATTTGTTTTTGTGAATATTGCAGTACATCTTTTTTTTTGCTGCTCCCAGCATACATACTTATTAGATGTTAGTTTTTTCTTGTTAGGCATGAATGGAATTTGTTATCAGTCGTTGACCTTCTGAATTTTCTTATGCGGGTGTTCCTTATTGAGAGCTGAAGATTCGTTATGTGTTTTTTTTAACATTGGCAAATATAATTTTATTCCAGTGTATAGTTAAGCCTTTAGCAGTCTAAAGCACCTCTTACATATTGATGAAGAAAATTCATTCAACGATATAAATTATTGGTTTCGGTTATTCGAGAGTCTTGTTCAACTCAAGAATTAATTGCAACGCGTCACGACGCATGCCGACGCCTAGCGTCTTATTCTAGATAGTAGATTTTTTTTTTTATTTGACTTAATTGCGGTTTGTTTAGTTCAACGGAGGTATATAAAAACTTTTGCGTCAAATATGGAAGGAAAATTCGAGATTAACCGACTGGATAAGGATGAATTGACTTACGAGCTAATCATTAGAGGAGTAACGGATAAAACCACAGTTAACGATATGAGAAAATGTTTGCGCGGATATATGAAGCTTGAGAAAACTAATTCGAGTATTACTTTTCCGACATACTCGTTTTCGTTGCAAGAAGATACAGATTATCTCATTAATGAATTCGTAGATTTGGAAGTTCTAGTAAATGATTTTGTTGATTCTCGAAATAGTAATTCATTTGTGAAGATAAACAGTAAACTTATTCATTGTTTCAAACGAGCTGAACGAATGGTTGCGACCACAAATGAAGAGAAAGTTACCAAATCTAAATGGTTAGTTGGAGTATCGAATTTACACTCGAAATTGAAATCTCGGGCTCGTAAATACGAGCGGGCTTCTCAGCAAGTTAATACTCCGATAGAACTGAGTGCTCTGGTGTTGTCTCCTGCGAGTAGTAGTTCGGAAGAAGATAGTTCGGAAGGTGAGGATGAACCTATTCGACCACCAGCCCTCAATTCTACCATTCAGCCACTACCCTTAGCTCCTTCGCCAAGTTGTATTCCAGTCGCTGAGTGGATATTCACTAAATTCGATGGTGATAGTGCAAAAATATCACTCAGCGCATTTTTAGAAAATGTGGAAGAAATGTGTTTGTCTCGAAATGTCTCCAAGGTTCAATTGTTTCAATCAGCCAGTGACCTATTTACCGGAAAAGCTCAAATTTGGTATAGGTCAATTCGAAATAGAATTTCTTCTTGGTCAGAGTTAGTCACAGAACTACGAGCTCAATTTCAACCTCCGAATTTTAATGAAAAGTTGTTGCAGGAGATAAAACACAGAACGCAGGGTCCACAAGAAAACATTGGACTTTATATTGCAATAATGACTTACATGTTCAATAGACTGACAGTGTCAGTTAGTGATTCGGTCAGATTAAAAATTTTATTACAAAATATTTCACCCTTTCACCAAAGTCAAGTCAAGGAAGTTCTCTCTCGTCTGAAGGTAGCTAATTTAACAGTTGCAAAGGAAAAATGTCACTTTTGTCGGCCTGAACTTTTATACCTGGGCTATATCGTGGATGCCAATGGGTTACGTGTTGATCCGGAGAAAGTCAGAGCCATCATTAATCTCCCCACTCCAAAAAGCGTTTCAGAAGTCCGTCGTGTGCTTGGTTCAACTTCTTGGTACCGACGCTTTGTACCAAACTTTTCCACTCTAGTTGCACCTATTCGTGAGTTGTTGAGGAAAAATCGATCTTTCGTATGGTCCGAAGCATGTGACAAGGCCTTTTAAACTTTGAAAGAACATTTAATTTCTGCTCCAGTACTATCGTGCCCGAATTCCAATTTACCGTTTACAATTCAAACTGATGCCTCCGGTTTCGGTCTTGGAGCCGTTTTGACCCAGGAAAACCCTGAAGGTAAAAAAGTAGTGTGTTACTCATCCCGATCATTAACCCGTTTAGAACGAAATCATTCAACGACTGAACGTGAATGTTTAGCCGAATTGTGGGCTATTGACAAATTGCGACCCTATGTTGAAGGTTCAAAATTTACAGTATTAACGGATCATGCAAGTCTAGTTTGGCTTAATCGGCTCCAAACACCCTCCGGTAGACTTGCTCGATGGGCCATTGAACTTCAACAGTACGATTACGTAATAACTCATAGAAAAGGTAAAGAAAGTGTGGTGCCGGACACTTTATCGCGCTCTGTCCCCGTTTTGGATGCCATGACATCAAATACAATTGATCCTCCCTCCAATTTGACAGCTGATCCAAGTTCTTTGGAGCAATCAGATTCGTGGTACACCAACCTCATTGATAAAGTTACTAAATATCCTCAGAAATTTCCATCCTGGCGCATCGTTCATGACAAATTATATAAACATGTGAATCCATCTCACCCCGCGTTAGCCTGCGAAAAGATTTTTGGCGAGAAGTAGTGCCTAAAAAGCAACGTCGCGTGTTGATAGAGCAAGTTCATCAAGATCTCTGTCATGTGGGAGTTTATAAAACCTTCAATAAGTTATCTGAGGCGTATTATTGGCCAAAGATGCGTTCAGATGTCGCATCAGTTATACGTCGGTGTCTTACTTGTCATGCCGTTGAACCTAAACAAAAAGCACCTGCGGGATTAATGTTAAGTCCACAATTCGGTGTTTCGCGTCCATTCGAATTGCTATGTGCCGATTTAATCAAGGTGGTCAGGTAGCCGTGCGGACATAGTGTCTATATTCTAATTCGCATTCGCTTGCCGGTCGTGGGTTCGATCCCCGTCGACTGCAGAAATTTTTCTGATGGCCCAAGATAGTGTTTGGGATCACACGTTAAAAGGTAAGGCCCCCGTCATTCCTTGCTCGCACAAGACTTTCGAAGACTTTTGAGGATTGATCGTAAGGGGGCAACCGAATGACGGATAGAACAAATTTTAGAACAAACAAAAAATCGGTCCTTTACCGCGGTCCAAATCAGGATATCAATATCTGTTTGTGGTGGCTTGTTGTTTCAGCAAATTTCCACTTATGTTTCCGTTGCGTAAGGCAACTTCTCTGCAGTTAAGCATAGCGTAGAAGACCAAGTATTTTCGGTTTTCGGTTGCCCTGACTCGATTATCGTCGATAATGGGGTACAATTTAGATCTAAGGAGTTTCAACAATTAATGAAGGTATATAATGTTACTATTGAATTCACGGCTCTTTATCATCCACAGGCGAATCCGTGTAAAAGAATAAATCGCGTAATAAAAACTATGATAAGGGCCTATTTGTCCGACAACCATAGGGTATGGGACCAGAATTTAGCTCAGATTGGTTCGGCAATCAGATCTTCTAGGCATGAAGTGACAGGGTATTTTCCTAATTTCATCGTTTATGGTCGTGAGCTTCCAACTAAAGGTTCTAAAATTAAGCCTAATGATCCGATTCAGTTTGATCGCTCTAATCTAACGGTAGAACGCCAACAAGCCTTCGCCCAAATTTTTGAAGATGTTCAGAAACGAATGTTGAAAGCGTATGAACAAAATAAGAAAATTTATTACCTTCGTAGACGAGAGGTTCAATATATTGTTAACCAACCAGTTTGGAGAAAGAATCCAGTACTTTTTGATAAATCTAAATATTTTGCGGCAAAGTTAGCCCCCGAATTTGTTGGCCCGTTTATAGTTTCTAAACGAGTATCGCCGTGGACATATGAGCTTAAAGATGAACACGGTAATTATAGAGGTACCTGGCATGCACAGAATTTGACCGACAGTCCGCCAGCTTAAGTACTCAAAAGATTTTGGGAAAATCTTTTAAAGTATGGGGGGAATTTGTAACGTGTCATTTTCAACATTGTACATTTTTCGGGATATTAGGACAAAATTTCGTAAATAATCATTTAGGCGATATGTTTATAATCTTCTAATAAACTTCGGCAAGTACTCACATGAGAAATAATACACGAGATATAATCTGGATTCATTTATCCCAAAATAATATCGAATTGCACTTCACTAATTCACTAAACACAATAACTTGTCGCATCATCGCTGTTGAGTACGAGGTACTGGTGAACCTGTTGCTCGTCCGCGAAAGAGTTGAATCTGGAACAAATGAAATAATATTCAGAACGTGAGCAAGTATTGGGTAAAATAGTAAATTTATAAATATTCGGTAGGTATAGGATTATACACGATAACTTACCTACGTTTCTTCTGTAGGCTATTATAGGTATCATGAGATGTTTTGTTTTGTTTACGAATTCAGCTAATTGGTTAATAAACAGCTGATTGAGATTATCTTGTCAGGCGCGATGTCATATTAATTTTCTCGTCTTCTTCTGGTTTATGGTATCTGAGATAGGTCTTCTTATTTTCTGCATGTATGGTAGTGGGGACATCCTTGTCTACAGCACGTATCAGAGAAGGATACACATTCAATGCGACGATAACTGTACGTCAAATGTAAGACTCGGAGAATTGTTGTCATATCGTCAATGTTCGTGTGAACTTCGATTCAGGCCGAGCGCACGAAAATTTCAAAATTGTCAACTGTTTTTTACAACGGAATTTTTCTTGAGGGCAAGTGAGAAAAGTAGATCGAGAAAAGACCGATCTCAAGTGGGACGGTTCTCGAGAGATTGAAGGCAATATGTCGGCTAGCTAGAAAATAGTGTACGTGGTTACAAAAAGTGTTTTGATAATTTTCACTCATTGTGGATTTACCGTCACTATTTCAATTATAAATTTACCACTTATCGTGTTGGCCCATTTGTGTGGCTTTAGTGGTGAAATTATCCTTCAAGTAAGGGATTTTTGCAAACCGACATGTACTTCAGTCGAATCTCACTCCTCTGTTCGACATTGTGAATTGCCCTCAACCATCTAAAGAGGTATGAAGTGTTTAATAATTCGGTGAGTCTGACTGCATGATGATGTGAATTACATTTATAGGGTCCTTGTACCAGCTACAAGCATCGCTAATCATGGTTACCGGCAAACGTAACCAGTGACGTCACTACGAGACGACGTCATCACCATTCCGTAATCGATGTGCAATGCCTGTAGGAACGCTTACCCCTGTTTTATGCTTCCAACTCTTGCATGTGTTTGCCTGATAATGCTAATGCTAGATGAGATAATGCTAGTTTGCTAGATTGCTGCTGTCAAATTGCATTGTGTCCTGCTAAAACCGTCTGCTGATCCAGGAAACCGGACTCGTAATCAGATAAGCTGCATGTTTTTTTTGCGATTTTTATTTTTCTGAACTGCTGATTCAGCTATTCTTCATTATTGTTTTTGGTATTGTTTTCTGGGAAATGGTACCTAGAAGAACTAGGGAGTTTTCCAAATTTAACTCGCTCAATTCATAAGTTGGTGGCGCCCTTTTATTTCAATAATTTAATATATATGGTATACCGTGTGTTCTGTTTTGAACCCTCCTATACCCGACTGAGTTTCCAGGCATTTGCTCGTGCTTGTTTCGCGACCGTTTTCCAGACATTACATCATTTATATTATTTCGTTTTTTTTTTATTACAAACCTAAATAGGCACGTGGCACACTGGCCATGTGTGTCTGGTAGTAGTTAATAATTTCGGGAATTCGATGAGTTCCCAGCTACGGAATGGCATGAGTATTTCCTGGTTTTTCTGAACCATTTTGGTGTTTATGAGCTGTTGTGGAATATTTACCAAGACGTGTGGCACCCTCCAGAATAATTTATCTATCTGTATTTTTGAGGTTGCCTTTTCATCAGAACTGTACACAGAATCTGTATCATCGTTATTACAAATTATTACTAATTCTTGTTTCATATTCACGATGACCTGATGATAGTCTTCGAAGAATCCCATAATAAAAGACAGAGGTATGCAAACGCTGGAGTTGCCTCTACCATCTACTAGTATCTTCTCATCTTTGAGCTTAAAATTCAATTTGGGAAACCAACCTGCATTTTGCAACTCGATACTTTCATTTGTGTTGTATGACAGGTAACCTTTAATTGTTGATATCTTTCCGACATTCCGAACTGAATCTATAGTAACGCCATTCAGTTCATACCTCACTCTTCTGAAGAGGAAGTTCATAGCATTATTGATGAATCTCATTTTGTCGGTTGCAGTTCCATCGGATTTCGTCAAACGACCTTCGATGTGAAGGTTACTTCGACAGGGCGGTGTATACGTATCCAACTCTTGTACTGATATCCTAATTTCATCATTATATTCGAATTTCTGTAGAAACGGCTGATAAGAATGATACTCTTTTTCTTGAATGGTTTGATCGACCAAAGGTTTCTGATGAATATTGAGAATGTCCATTATACCAGAACTTTCAAGCCAAGAGACTGCAGAAATAGACGATTTGCACGTGTGATTCTCTTGGTATTCTTCTTCACAATGATGAATCTTCTTGTAGTCTTGGCCTCCTTATACCGATTTGGATAAGATATATTATTGTATCTTACAACCATGTGAGATTTTTTTCAAGTGGGGGCTAACAGTTATTGTTTCTCCTCGAAAATCAACCAGTTTTCCTGCTTGGTCTAGAATTTTGATCGTTATGTTATCAATACTCCTCACACTGATTTCGAAATAAATGATATTTTTAACTCTCAAGACGATCTTGTATCCAGGGGCAACGACTGGGAAAAACGAGAGCAGTGAGTGAGCTTCTTTTCCATTATGTTAGCTCCCAGTAGCAATATTGCAATATATACTGATTGCATTCACACTAAGAATGTTGACTTTGGTATCTGATGTATGTCGTTCATTTGCTTCCAAGATACGGCTATGGAATCCGAGTAAATCTCGCACTGTTCGATCGCTTTTGAAATTAATTCTTCTATTCGTGTCAATTTTCACTTTCAATGTGTTGAAATTAGGAGTTATGTTGATTCTTGTATCTTCGTGAAGAGATGATTTCATTAAGATCCCCAATTTCATAAGAGCCTTCAGGGATTGTTACTGAGGAATTGTTGTCTCCAAAAACGAATTGATTATTAGAATCATCAACGTTAGGAATCACATTGAAAGTTTCGAATCCAGTTAAACCGATTCCATAGTCAGTATCTTCTTCCAAGTGTATTGAAGGATCGAAATCGGAACTTAGAACCGATGAATTTCCAGTGAGTGAGAATGCCAATGACATTTTGAACTAAACTGAATGAGATTTATGTATAGTTCTCATTATATGAGAATTCGAGACAAAGATGACCACAATTGAAGGAATTGGTTGATTGAAAATTATCATGATTATACTTAATAATTTTAGAGCTACCATCACTGTAGAAATATTTGATGAGTTCAAGAGGGGGTCTCAGGCTACCATAGCAATCAAAATATTTGATACTTCGTTGAGATTTGTTATAACAAACCCAATGGGTATCATCCCCACTCTTGTCATCTAAATTAATTATACCACTTTCATACTTTCTTATTTTCCTGGGTATCTCATCTGACATAAACACTCCTCGAAAGAACGGTATTCTCCATTCTTCAGTGTAGTTCAATAAATCTTCATTTTTCAATAGACGGTGTGGTAGCTTGATGTTCAGTTTTTTGAATACGGTTTCAGGAATAATCCATATCCACGTTTGTAAGGTTTCAAAAATAGACCTTTTCCCAAAGCTGATTGTTCCATTTCCATGTTATGTCTCTTTTGTTCATCCAGTTGCTCCCTGGCTGCCTCAGCCTTGTTTATGGCTTGGGCAATCCCAGCTGCCCCTCCTCCAAGACTACCAAGAGCACCGAGAGCAGCAAAGAGGGGAATCAGTGGAATGAACCCTCCAGATTTGGGGATGGGTATAATTCTCTTTTCTGGTTTCGAAACCTTTTTCCCACCAATAGAAGAGAAAGCTAGATTCGCAGCCTGAAGTATGTCCATATTTTGACCTTTTATACCTTTCCTTGCTTTGCGCATTGCTTGAGTGAAACTTATTGCACCACCCCTTTTCCGACCAGCTTGTCGTCTTTTCAATCCTATGCCTAATTTACTCTCACTCTTCATTATTCCTGCAATTCCAAGTGCTGCGATTCTTTCCCGGATTCTTGTGTCTTTTTCCTTGAAACGGTTTCACGCTCGCTCTGACAGAATGCGGTTTGCTACGTTCCTGTTCTCTGAATCAGTGTATTTTGAATAGGCTATAACGTGATCTCTACAAGCTTCGTCCAATGTGTTGATTCCTCTATCCCCACGTGCAAGTCGTTCAGATAATTTGGTTCCGGGACCACAAAAATTATAACCTGGCAAATGCAATTCGACGGGTAATCTATTCATGAGAGTGTTCAATAATCCTCTCCCTTTTATATCATCTCGAGCACCGTACACGAGCATACCAAGAGTTCAAAAGTTCAGTACCGAATGTTATAAATGTGAAAATAAGTCAAATATATATATATCAGTGTTGAATCGGAATCTGAATATGAAAGTTGAGAAACATAAAGTGAAACTATCTGTTACTGATCATGATAGTTTCATTAGCTCACACCAATTCAAGAAACATGGAGATTCATTTGAAGGTGACTCCAAACGAGCTCTGGTAGTAGGCTCTTCGGGATGTGGGAAGACAAACTTTATGATAAGTTTACTCGATGATCCAAATGGTTTGAGATTCGAATATCTGTATGTGTACTCCAAGTCGCTTTATCAATCGAAATATGAGTATTTGAGGACATTGTTCAGACCAATGAAGGAAATTGGATATTTCGAGTACGATGACGGCGATGAAGTTATCTCTCCGAATGAAGTAGCTCCAAATTCAGTCATCATATCCGACGATGTTGCCACATGTAACCAAAATATCATCAGAGATTTTTTTTTGTTTTGGGCGACATAAAAATACCGATGTGTTCTTCTTATATCAGACTTACAGCTCAATCCCGAGAAGACTGATAAGAGACAATGCCAACCTAATAATCATTTTTAAGCAAGATGATGTAACTAATTTGAAACATATTTATGATAATCATGTCAACGTTGATATGCCATTCCAACAGTTTATGGATATGTGTTCATTCTGTTGAAAGACAAATCATGGATTTGTTGTCATCGATAAGGATGCGGGATTGAGAAAAGGTAGATATAGAAAAGGATTCGATGAAGTTTTGGAAATTTGATATATAAGATGAGACACATCGTATATCTGATTCAGTACAATGAATAGACAGCTTGTAGAACAGTTGTTGAAAGCCAGAAAATCTGTGAAACAAAAATATTGCGAAATCAAAGAGTTCGTTGAAGAAGAGTTATGAACCAATAACCAACCCTCTGGAAGAATTGATTGCATCGATTCATGAGACAGCCGTTCCTAAAGTGGAAAAGACAGAACCTGATTCATTTTCAACTCCACAACACGATAAGTATTATAGATTGCTAGCTTAAGATCCATCAATACTACAAGATGAAGAAACATTCGTACACGATCCTGAAATAAGCTATTTTGATCAGAGTTTGGGTCAATTACAAAGTCAAGTTGAAAATCTACAAGCGTTACAGAAAGCCAAAGCCTAGAGCGTATATTGAAGACATACTCAAGGGTGATCCAGAGGATTTCGATCACAAATTTGGTATCAGATTCGAAGTATCAACAGATACCTGGATGATAGGAGATAGTATTGTGGAATTTCTTGGTTCGCATTCCTCAATAAATGAAATAACTTATGGTAGTACACCAGGACTATATGAACTGATGTTCAAAAAACATCCAATAGGTGACAATGTCAATGATATTGACAACTTGTAGCAAACTTATGAAATTTTGAAAAATATTGTGCAGTTCAAATCTAAAAAAAATTCATGAGAGCTTACAAAGCACAGCAGCTTTTTGTCTGGCGAGCAATGGTAGTGAATTTAGACTATTGAGTGACACAGGGCGCCACTTGATTTGATATAGACGAAACCAAGAAAGTTATAGTGAAATTCAGTCTAGCTCCCTGAAAGAGAAATAGAAGAAAAAACACTGTGTGAACTCAGATATTATTTAATGAGGATAAAATTCAGTTTTTCATAACCTACAAGGTAGATTGCTGTCTAAGTAATATGATTGAATTCAAAATATTCTCAGTAAAAGTTACTATGTATGACCAGTATATTCAAAAACCCTAAAAATCCCTTTTATAGTACTATAAACCAGATGCACATATTATTATTATGCTTAAATCCTGAAATGGACCTTTAGCAACCTATTAATTATCATAAAATAATCATGGTGAAGAATACTAGGCATTGAGATATCCTCAAGAAAATAATAATGGTAAATTCCAAATTTTATGTGGCTTTCTTACTCAAACCACAGGCTAGTAGGGCTACTAGCAGGGTGGTATCCTGACGGCGTTCTTAGCCTGTTTGGCCAGACTCTTCAATGGCCAGTCCCCAGAAGAAAGATGGCCCCCTTCTGATGGAGTCTAGCAGGTGAGGTCCAGGTCCCAGCCAGCAAGAGGCAGCTTCCAGGTGATGACACTGCGAAGCCTGGTGACACAGCAAAGACTGATGACTCAGCACAGACAGATAAGCCTGTGGAGACTAAAGGGACAGGGCAGCCTGACAATCCTGTGCAGTCTGAAGAGGCAGGGAAGCCTGATGAAACTGAGTAGTCTGATGAGGCAGGGAAGCCTGATGAGCCAGCGCCGGTTGAAGAGCCTGCAGAGCCCGGGATGCCTGCAGAGACGAAAGGGCCTGGAAGGCCTGCAGAGATGAAGGAGCCTGGGATGCCTGCAGCGACGAGAGATCCTGCGACGTCTGATGAGGATTCATATAGCCTCCTGCCCCAGAGATGGAATCTCTCCGTTAAGAGACTAAAATGGCCACGTGGTCGACACGGGGTACCAAAGAGGCCCACAGATCTAACGGAATAGATCCAAATAAATAACCATCCTCATATCAAAGGAGGAATTAACCGCTAGATTTTCAATGTTCAAAAACTCACCCCAAGAAGGAAAAGCCTCACTTTTGAAAAGGTTCATCACAAAATAATGAGCGATGCCCATCTTGCCGAGAATGAATGTCGAAAGGGCGTCTCGACACTTTGGGAGGGATAGCCTCCTGCGCCTTTTCAGAACTTTACATCCCAAGAACTAACAATAAAAAACAGGATACAACTCATATGCAAACTCTGCGCACTAGAGGAAATACAGTATGGCTTTAAACGCCCTACATGTGACTAGAATACTGACTTGTGATTCGCCCAGAATGAAATGACAGCTACGAAACAAACGATCATCCCCGACTTCTTCCGACTAGGATTCCACAGGGCCAGAATGATCAGATGCGACACGACCTTGACAAATACACGGAACATTGCCTTCCAAAGATGACTAGCGCCAGTACCCTGAAAGTCATAAAACTATCCTGGCTGCAGTGATTCACTTCCGTCTAACTGTTCGCTGCAGGTGCGTGTAGGTCAGGTGCAGGTTAGGTGTAGGTCAGGTGCAGGTACCCTTGCCCTCATCACTTGACAATTGGCAATCAACTCGATGAAAATGTCTAATGAAATTCCTATATTTCAATGACAGCTCAACAATAGTAAACAAAACAATAATCATTGAAATTACTGATATAAGTATGAGGACCATCAAATATGGTAAAAAAGAAAATATACCAGCTGAATAATGCACAGAGGCCAAACACCCATCAAAGCCAAGGTCTTCAAAGAAATCCCTGAAGCACAAAAATCACACCCAGACTGAAAGAACATGCTGAACCAGGTGAGTACTTTCTAATTGTTATTTGATCAAATTGTTATATTTACTTGTATTTTCAGGTCGTAGAAGTCTGATCAACTAAGGGAACATCAATATTATCTAGTGTCATGTAAATATTGAACATAAATAAAGAATTTCAGATACAGTGTCTCAATGCTTTTATATGTGAATTATAAAGATGGAACTTAAAATTCGAGGAAAGGCAATTTTCACGTTACACTCACCCCCCTACTGAAAAAAAGAAAAATTTCTGCCAAAGACATTCTTTGGCCGAATAGTACCCCTAGGAAAGGTCTTGAAGTTCCTTATTAAAAATAGAGGATAATTCATTTTTACATACAGTGTGTCCACCTTAAGGACTTACCACCCCTGTAAAATTGTTATTATCTGACCAATTTCAAAAATGTTTTTCTTGTTGGATAGGTATTTGAAATGTCCATCCAACAAGAGAGTGAGTTTACTCATAAACTGTAATCGTGGTCAACTGCGACCAACTTTATTGACACATATTTGAGGAAGTACTATTAGGGATTTTTTTTCACAAAAAACAATGATGGATTCTGAATCACGATCACTTGAAAAACACCTTTTCTGTTTTTATCATCATAAAACACAGGGTGTCCGAGAAAACGAATTATGTTTTTTTTTATATAGGTGATCAGAAAATGTAGTATTGTGGTATTTTTGAGAAGAATTGATGACACATTATTATTGAGGATCACTTTGAACATATCTGTACCGATTTTCATCATTCAAAAATACGATGTGTATGAGAAAACAATTAAAAAGAAAAAGTAGGCAATATTTTTCCATCAACTCAAAAAATATATTAATTTGATTTTTCGAACACCCTGTGTTCGATGGTACAGGTATGATCCAAGTGATCTTGATTCAAATTTTTATTTTGAGTGAAGAATTATCAGGATGAAAAATATTGCTTACCTATCCTTCTTAATTTTTTTCTCAGACACATTATATATTCGAATGACAAAAATTGGTACAGGTTTATTTGAAATAATCCTCAATGATGATTTGTGATTATCTTCTTCTAGAAAAACCACAGAACTACATTTGCTGATCACCTATTAGAAGAAAATGATGATTCCTTTATTCGGACACCCTGTGTTTTATGATGATGAAAATCGGTACAGGTACATTTCAAGTGGTACTGATTCAGAATTCATCATCAAGTTTCGTGGAAAAAAATCCCTACTAGTACTTTCTGGAATATGGGTCATTGAAATTTGTCGCAGTTGGCCACGATAACAGTCCAAGAATTGACTGTCGAATGACAAAAATTGGTACAGGTATATTTGAAATAATCCTCAATGATGATTTGTGATCATTTTTCTCTAGAAAAACCACAGAACTACATTTGCTGATCACCTATTAGAAGAAAATGATGATTCCTTTATTCGGACACCCTGTGTTTTATGATGATGAAAATCGGTACAGGTACATTTCAAGTGGTACTGATTCAGAATCCATCATCAAGTTTCGTGGAAAAAAATCCCTAATAGTCCAAGAATTAGATCACTCTCTCGTTGGATGGGCATTTCAAATACCTATCCAACAAAAAAAGGTTTTTTGAAATTGGTCGGATAATAACGATTTCACAGGGGTGGTAAGTCCTTATGGTGGACACACTGTATATACAACTTAAATTAGGCGCGCCCTATACTATCTTACTCCTAAATCTTAACTTTTGCTAAGTCCTTACCTACCCTTAACTACGAGTATAAACAACTTAGGTACTTCAAATCTGCGTTAAGCAATTGCTGATTGGCAAAAAAAATTTAATCTGATGCTACAGATCCCGTCTCTTCTTCAGAGAGATCGGACATCGACCCATGATAGGGTTTCAAGTCTTGTATGTGCCAAACTCCGGCATTAGAGCCATCTTCATTTTTAAGGACATTCACTAATTCCGACTTTTTCTTTGCTACTGTGCAAAGTACAAAACGTGGAGCAAGTTCCTGAGAAAAGTTAATTCCTGCATTAGAAAGAACAAAATTTTTCTTCCAAACTTTGTCTCCAACAAAAAATTCTTTATCACGTCTGCGTAGATTATAATACTTAGCGTTTCTCTGATGAGCAACGTGAAGTTTATTCTGAACATCTTCAAAAATTTCTGAAATTTTACCTAAATTTTGAATCCAATAATCGCGATTAACTACATTAATATCCATATTACCCTTCCCATAATATTGACCACTACCTGGTACTTCTCTCCCAAAATTTGAAAATGCAGGGCTATATCCAGTCACCTCATGCACACTAGTTCGTAAAGCATGACCAATTTTTGCCAATTCTCTGTCCCATAGTTTATGATTTTCATTTATATAGCTGCGTATAGCTGTGCAAATTGTTCTATCTGTTCTCTCAACATAATTTGCCTGCGGATGATAGTAGGCGGTATAAAAAATGTTAGAATCATAACTTTTAACCAGTTCTTTAATGAATTTACTAATTTACTGCCTCCCATTATCGCAGATAATATGTTGTGGAACACCATAGACAAGGAAAATCTTGTTTTCTAAAAATTTAATTATACTAGCTGAAGTAGCTTTTCTAAGAGGACACACAACCAGGTATTTGGTTAGCCAATCGCTAACTACTAAAATATAATGATAACCGCTGGAAGTACGAGGTAAAGAACCCATGAGGTCGAGTGCTATCACTTGCCATGGAAATCGGATCTTTTTCTCAGCCCCCATCAACCCAAATTCAGCATAATCTGGTGACTTCTGTGAAGAACAGACTTTACAAGTTTTTATGTACCGGAAAATGTGTTGCCTCATTTTTGGCCAATAATAAGTCAATTTAATTCTACTGAAAGTTTTGTAGTAACCCATATGAGAGGAAGTTGAAACATCATGACATAACCTGATAATTTCGGTACGTTGGCACTTCGGCAC
The DNA here is from genome assembly GCA_918026855.4 of Phaedon cochleariae. Classification (NCBI taxonomy): domain Eukaryota; kingdom Metazoa; phylum Arthropoda; class Insecta; order Coleoptera; family Chrysomelidae; genus Phaedon; species Phaedon cochleariae. The sequence continues at coordinate 12,745,284 of OU896723.1, forward strand.
TAAAAGTTTCCAATCTGAAATATTTGAGCTAACAGGACATTTGGAAGGTACCAGCTAATAAACGAAATTATTTCTCACAGACCACTGTGGATAGTCCTCAGGGTTTTCTAAAATTCTCTTCCGCAAATTTTCATAGAACGGCTCTAATTTGTCCAAACTAATTTTAAGGTTGATACTTTCCCCTTCCCTATCTAATAAACAAATATTATCAGTTTCTTCAGTATCTGGCTCTACTGGGCTTCTAGATAAAGCATCAGGTACAACATTCAATTTTCCAGCCTTATGCTGTATACTAAAATCGAATTGACTTAAACGAACACTCCATCTAGCAATTCTACCAATGGGTTCTTTGATGTTGAACATCCATTTGAGTGAAGCATGGTCAGTAATTGAAGTGAAATGCACCCCTTCAATATACCCTCTGAATTTCTCACAAGCAAAGATACAAGCTAAACATTCCTTCTCAGTGACTGTATAATTGCGTTTATTTTTGGAAAGACTTCGTGAAGCAAATGCTATCACCCTCTCATGATCATTTTGAATCTGTGTTGAAACGCAACCTAGCCCTGAGTCAGATGCATCACACTGTATTGTGAATGGGAGTGAAAAATCCGGACTGGATAAAATTGGTGCTGAAACTAAAGCTTGGTTTATGTCCTTGAATGCTTGTTCTGCATTAGCTGACCAACTGATTTTCTGACCTTTTTTCTTGTTTTTTAATAAATCATTGATAGGAGCCATAAGGGTAGAAAAATTTGGAATAAATCTTCGGTACCAACTGCACATACCTGTGAATCGTTCAGTTTCTGTAGTATTGCGAGGCTGTGGAAATTCAACCATCGCTTTGACCTTGTTAGGATCAGTCCGTTAGCCAAATTTATCAATGATGAATCCTGAATATTTCAATGAATCTCTGAAAAATCCACATTTCTCAAAATTAACAGTTAATTTGGCGTCTTTTAGACGCTTGGCTACTTCATGAAGTAATTCAATATGCTCTTCAAAGGTGGAACTAACTATGATTAAATCGTCCAGGTACACAAAAATATTTGGCTCTAATTCTGGCCCGAAAATGGCGTTCATTAGGCGCTGTTGAAACTGAGCCGCATTAGCTAAACCGAAAGGCATTACCTCAAATTAAAAAAGTCCACGTGAAGGAACTGAAAAAGCGGTTTTTTCCTTGAAACTTTCGTCCAGGGGAATTTGCCAGAATGCTCTGCGCAAATCAACCGACGACATATACCTAGAATGACCTAGCATTGACAAAATTCTATCAACCCCAGGTAAAGGGTAACTATCTTTTTTAGTAACTGAATTTAATTTTCTTCCATCAAAGCAAAATCCAAAATTTCCGTCTGATTTCTTAACAAGGAGTACAGGTGAGGACCAATTACTTGTTGAAGGCTCAACTACGCCCAACGACAACATCTTGTCAAGCTCTTTATTTAGATGCCCTTGCATATAAGGAGACATCACATATTGCCGCTGTTTGACTGCAGGGACGTCCCCAGTGTCAATGTGATAAATCATCTTATCTGTCCTTCCTGAAGCTTTATCCTTGCCAAGATCTCTGAACAATGCTACTACATTATCAGCGAGAACTGATTCATTATCTGATGAACTATTCAAAGAGTAAATAAAAATTTCAGGAGTTTTAGTTACATTTGAAGCTGAAACACAAATGATACTACTGATCGAATCTGAGCTTATCTCCCAGTTGTTTTCTTTAAAGTTGATCTTTAGTTCAAATAATTTACAAAAGTCGCTTCCTGAGATGAAACTATAGTTCAGTGAAGGTACTATGAGGAAATGAATTATTTTACATATTTCATTAATACAAATAGGCAGATCAACTGAACCTTCTACAGCCTGTCTGACCCCATAAGCTGTGCATACAAAACGAATTGACTTGTTAACTTTCAATCCGAATGACTCAATTATGTATATTCCTTTACTACCAACAATGGAATTATTAGCTCCAGAATCCAAAAGAGCAGTTATCTCTTGATCGAAAATATTCACTGATATAAATGGTCTTTTGTCTTGTTCTTTCTGAACAAAGACAGGAGCAGCTGAAACTTCTGAATTTAATTTATTTAGAAATGTTCTGAAAAATTTTATCATATTGGATTGTTCTACAGTAGGATATATTTTCGAAATTGTGGCCTGATCAAAAGGAGGTGAATGTCGTCCAGAAAAAAAAAATTCTACCTCCTGGGTACGTTTCCCGAGCATTTTTCACAATTATTTTTAATGATTCCTGCCTCACCACAACCATGACAAAAGATGTTTCTCTTCAAAGTGCAATTATAAAATGTATGGTTTGCCAACTTACAATTCCAACAGATTACTGGCTCTTTTAAATTTTGTTCAGTGCTACTAGTAGCATTTTTCAAAGCTCTAACTTCAGACCTATTATTATCCGGACGAGAAAAATTGTCAGGACGAGAAGAATTGTTCGGACGAGAAGAATTATCAGGACGAGAAAAGTTATTTGCACGAGAACGACCATTACCTGATCTGTTAAATTTTTGGGTATTCGAATTTCTAAAATTTCTGGATCTAAAATTTTGATTGAATTTCGATGTACTTGGTGAACTGCTAGTTCCAGCCACATCACTCATTGCCATATCATCGTATCCCAGGGTACTAACATTAGACTTTCTCAAAAAAGATTTATTCTTATTATCTCTGAATACTTCTTCCAAAATTTTTACATCTTTTATTAAATCATCTATTGAATTATAACTATTAAGAGCCAGCCGATCTACAAATTCATTTCTTAAATTTTTCTTTATCCATTTTATTCTGGTAACAACTGCAAGAGGAGAACTAAGGCGGTTAAAAAGTTGTTCCATGACAGCTACAAATATAACAATTGATTCATCATCACTTTGCTTTCGATGTTTGATGGAATCCCATAATTCTTCATCGTAATCCTTGTTAAGAAAATCCTGCTCTAATCTAACAGTTAACGAATCCCAATCCTTAACATTCCCTGATTCTTTAATATGCCTCAACCATAGAAGGGCTTTTCCAGAAGATAAATCTACAGCTGATTCGAATAGCTGGTCTTTTGAAACATGTCTAGCTTCTGCTAGTTCATGGACTCTCTCTCAAAATGACTTGACACTGTATGTCTTTTTAGTACCGTCAAACTTGACATCCCATTTGTACAATGAAACTGGCTTGTATGATGAGGTTGAAACTTGAGCAAAATTAATCGGGTTCATGAAAGATTGTGATAAATCTACCACAGGGACAGGAGGCGCCCCTGGAGTCACAACACGGTCTTCAAGTTCAGACTCCAACAAAATACAGGTGGCATAAGATTCCTGTTTGAAAGTAATTTCTTCCCTAACACCAGTTGATACATCTGAACATTGAATACGGGCACTTATATGGTTAAGTCTAGATCGTAGCCTTTGATATACAGAGTCACTAGTTGAGCCTTCAAAATCCATAATCAGGGACCTAATATTGTCAAGCGATGCCTGAATTTCCACAGACTCAGTTTCAAATGGTACAGTAGGGCCTCTTAAAGAAATTGGAGAAGGATTGCGCTTTGACATGGCCTTGGCAAGAATTTTTCTTTCATCGTTCATGTCTCGATCAGTTACAATTCCTTGAATCTTCAGTTCATAATTCAGTTCATTAATGAGCAAAAGTTTTGCTTCAATTCCCTCCATCTTGGGGCAAGTAAAATTTGAATTTGATGAAAAAATTCAAGTGAATAAAGGCGTAGTTGAATTTGGAAAAAGTTAAGTCACAATGTTATCAAAAAATATTCAGATATATTTTAACTGAGCAAAATATTCCTAAATTTGGAGAAAGTTGAGTTACAATTTAAAAAAAAACATTCAGATATATTTTATCTGATCAAACTATTTCAAAGTATTTATTGACCTACTGAAATTCACCCTGTAGGTATGTTCAGAATTCAAAACTAAAATTGGTATTCCAACAAATGTCAGAAAATTTCAAAAAAAATTAATGGAAATGTTCAAAAGGTGTTTCTTGTTCCACCCTGTATATTGAATTTTTCAAAACTATGAAATCAGCCTGTGTAAGCTGAATAAATACCATGTTCAGTATTGAAAAACCAAAATCAAAAAATCACCAAATCAAACTCAGTGACACTGAGTACAGATTGAAATCATCCCCGTTGGAAATTCAAAAAGAATATATATATAATCCAAAGAAAGGTTGTATGTACTTGTAATATTTAATGTATATGACAAACAAGCCAACGGCTATAGTACATAGACTACAATCATTAAAATCAAATCTCGAACGTTTTCGGCAACATTGCCATCATCAGGAGATTTCTGAAAAGTGGAATTTAATTTTTAGTAACATGTGCTTGAAAATTTTTATTTGAGGTTAGGAAAGTAAAGAAATTTTGAAAACTCACTTGTCAGAAATCTGTACAAAAGATTACATAAGAGGTGATCATTTCGTCAATATTTGTTGTTATCCAGTTTAATATACTATAAATTACCGTGTAATTATAAAACCAAATGGCAGCCAAGCTGCCTCCACTGTAAAACGGGAATGACTGAATTTAAGAAATGACGTTTGAAAGATGACATTGATAGGCAAATTGAATGACTTACTGTTGACATATGTTGACAGACTACATGGAACATGAAGGTAAATTGAAAATTAGAAGAAACTGGATTTTGACACCAAGTTGACAGATACATTAATTTTTGAGTTTGAGTGTTAACCTAGAACAAATAAATAGGATATAATGCAATTGTTGTATAACAATATTAAATTACATTATGATGAAGATAATGTTAATGAAACAAATGAAAATGTCTCTCCTGATCAAAGACTATAAAAACAAATATTATTGTGAAGAAGAACTACTAAGTTCTTTTAGAGATTTGAAAATTGGTTGAAAACGAGTTTGGTTTAAATGGATTTGAGTATTCAAGCAACTATTGTTTGTTGAAATTTCCTTAGTTATTTCTAAGTCTTCAAGGAGATCGAGTTGTAAGTTATTACCATTGACTGTATGTAAGATTTTTGTTCCTGATTCTAAGTCAAACTTATGTTTAGTTGCAGAAATATGTTCACCAAAACTGGAAGTTTGTGGCCTGTTAAGGTGTTCTTTGGTTCGAACTGAAATTTTCCTAGCAGTTTTTCCAATATATGTACTACTGCAGTCTGAACAGGATAGTTTATAAATACCACTTTTATCAAGAAAATTTATTTTATCTTTTGTATTTGTGAGAATAGAACTTAAATTGTTTAATGTTTTGAAAGAAATTCTGATATTATTCAATATATCTGAGAAATAATTGGATACTTTTTCTGAAACACCATTAATGTAAGGAAGGGAGAAATATTTAGGTGTTGGAACCATTTGTTCCTGACTATTGTAAGCTAGATTTCTATTTCTTTTGTAAATTGTTTTTTGAAGAATTTTGTCGACAATCAGAGGGTTATAACCATTGGTATATGCTATTTGTTTAATTATGTTAATTTCTTTTTTGTAATTTTCATTGGAAAGAGGGATATTGAGTAATCTATTGATGTAACAATGATAAGCTGCCATTTTGTGTTGATAAGGGTGATGAGATTTTGAATGAATTGTATGATCTGTTTGAGTTGATTTTCTATAAATATCAAATTCTAATTTATTGTTTTGTCTAATAATTTTTAAATCCAAAAAGTTTATGCTATTATCTTTTTCGAGTTCAATGGTGAAGTTAATTTTGGGGTGTAGTTTATTAATTTTATCTAAGATTAGTGAGGCTTCATTTTCCCCACCTTTTATGAAAACTAAACAGTCGTCTACATATCTGAACCAATGTAATATTTCTGGGCAATTTTTTATAAATGTGGACTCTAAATTATCCATAAATAAATCTGCTAGAAAAGGTGATAAGGGGGAGCCCATGGCTAGACCATCTGGTTGTCGATAAAATTTGTTATTAAATTGGAAAAAATCTTGATCTAAACAGAGTTTTAATAAAGTAAGTATGTCTTGTTTCTCAGTATTCTGAATATTGTTTATTGTTAATAAGTTTGAAATTAATGGGATTGTTCCATATCTAGGGACTGAAGTGAATAAATTACTGACATCAAAAGAAACCATGATGCAGTTGTTATCTAGTTGTAAATTTTTAATTTTTTCTATCAAATGTGAAGTGTTTTTAATTGTTTGTTCTGGAGTGAAGTTGATGAGAGATTTGATTAAATTGTTAATAAATACTGAAAGTTTGCTAACAGGAGTATTGCAAAAACTTACTACTGGTCTAATGGGACAACCTACTTTATGAATTTTGGGTAAACCATATAGCCTAGGGGCTAATGGATTCATGTCTATCAATTTGAATTTAGTGTATTTAGAAATAGTACTTTCACAAATTTTAAGAAGAGTTTTAGTTTTGCTAATGAAGGCATTTGTTAAATTATTCCTAATATTCATGAAGTTATTTGTTTCTAAAAATGTCTCTACTTTTTGAATATAGTCAATTCCATTAAGGATGACAATGCAGTTACCTTTGTCTGCTTTGGTTATAATAAGATCTTCATCAGTGATTTTTTTCCTAATAGATTTAAGTATATTCAATTGATTATGATAATAAAAGGAGTTTGATGAATTTTTTGATTTTTGTTGTAACAAATGAATGCAGTAGTTTCTCATATTTGTTTTTAAGTCCTTGTCAGATGTGACATTTTCAATGAGCATATCAATATTAGTTGAAAATTCTTGAAGTTTTTTAAAGGAAATTTTTGGTTGAATGGAATATTTGAAGCCTAATGATAATAATTGTAATTGATCTTTGTTGAATGTGGAATTGGAGAAATTTGTTAACCTTTCATGAAATTGGTGATGTTGCTGTACTGTGGTGGAGTTCTGAGCTTGGAGTTGGGAGCTGCGCAAACGACAGAGCTTCTGGTTGAGTTTTTCTTTCTTGGCAGCTTTCTGAATGGATAATTCATCATCTATCTCATTGAACATGTCGTCCAACAAGTAGAGTGGAGTATCTCTGCTGATGAGGTCGTATGTATTTTTGAGATCGATGTTCGTCTTGTTTAGTTTGCCGTGGTGTCTGCGCAGTTCTGCCCTCATGATGTCAACCTCCATTTTCTTCTTTAAGTGTAAGGGAACATTTTTAGATGTCCTTACACGTGCGAACACTGGAGTCAAATTTTCATGTAAGCATCTGGACACAAACCAAATATTGAGCAAAATTATCATCCTCTTGATGCTCAGTCTTTTGTACGTGTCAACCCCAGATAGCACAAATTCCTTTTGAGGCCCTTCTGAGGCGTTCACAATCATGTCCTCAGGACGTCGAGAGCGAGCCTGAGGACATTCTCAAGACGTCCTCCTGTTACCATTCTCTACATACTAATAACGTCTCAGAACATCCCTATAAAATCTTTTGAGACAACCTCAGGACATCATGGTAACAACTTGAGGCGGTTTTTGATGATGTTTCAAGGAGGTTCAAGATTTATGGGAGAATATTATTCGTATACAGAATGAGTCACTATAGTGTGTTCTCCTCCGATATTAGCCAAACCGTCAGATATATAAAATGAAAATTCAAGTACAACAGTAATAGGGTTTCATAAGAACAATCACCTGAAGTTGTTTTCATATCTATAGGGTGTTCGAATTCCAAGATATCGGTTGATGATTTTTTTTTCAATGGAACACCTTGTATATTATTCAATTTTTGAGTTTTCCCTGAAGAGTTGATTCCATCAATGCATCACACTTGGTGTCTAGTGGGAATTATTACAGAGATATAGGGTGTTGACAATTGAGATTCTTCAAATGTAGGATTTTTTGTGTCAAAACTATTCATTGATGGTCAAAACGGCTCACATGTTCCTGTCTTAACATTTGATTAGCTATCTACTGATATTTAATTGGAACAGATACAATAAGCTGATCAGTATTCTGAATGTTAACCCACCCTCCATTTGTTCCAATTGAATGTCAGTAGATAGTAAATCGAAAGGTTCTAAGGATACGTGAGCCGTTTCGACCAATATTGAATAGTTTCCACAAAAAAAATCCTAAAATTGAAAAATCTTGTTTTTGAACACCCTATATCTCTGTAATCATTCCCGCTAGACCCCAAGTGTGATACATTGATGGAATCAGCTCTTCAGGGAGAACCTAAAAATGCAATAGTATACAGGGTGTCCCATTTGGAAAAAAACAATCATCAGTCAATATATCTTGAAATTCGAACACCCTACAGATATATATGAAAACAATTCAATGTGAAAGTTCTCATGAAACCCTAGTACTGTTGTACTTGAATTTTCTCTATTTATCTGATGGTTTGGCTAATATACAAGGATAACACACTATTGACTCACCTTGTATTATGCAAATGATAATTTCTTCAAAATAATATGGATCTCATGATATTTGCAAAATTTCCCTCTATTTATAATAGGTTCAAATGAAAAACCAAATGAAAAACTTACATTCTATTATTTATAACTTATTCTGAAAAATTTCAATTTCCTTTTCAAAGAAATGTATTTCAGCTTCTTGTTGAGCACTACTAGAAGTTATTGCCTATTGATAGTTATATTTCTCCATGTTGTTTTTGATTTCTGAACTCTCTGGACATTCCTGATGCAGAATAATCAACTGGAAGTTGAAGCCTTCATGCAATATTTTATAGATTCTGAAGAAGCAAAACTATCTTGGAATGAAAATATCATCAGGTTTGTGTTTTGCATAACCTTCTGAAACAAACAATGTATTAATATTTCATGTCCAGTACTTACTATCGATGATATGATTTATGTAGTTATAGGTACCAACCATTATTGAATGTACTGAAAGTTCAAGTCTGCATATGTACAATCTTTCATAATTTCCAAAGAAGCCAAAATATCTTGAAATAAAATATCTCTGCTCTGATGATATCATCATTTTATGCTATCAATAACCTCCTGAAACAAATAATGTACCTATTAATATTTCATGTTCCAGTCCCTACTATATCAATGATTTGATTCAGGTACCTACCTTTATTGAATATACTGAAAGTGCAAACATGCATAAGCAATCTCACATAGATTTCGAAGAAGCCAAAATATCTTGGAATGAAACATCTCTGCTCTGATGACATCATCAATCTTGTGTTCTCAATAACTTCATCTGAAACAAATAATTAACCTATTAACATTTCATGTCCAGTACCTACTATATCAATGATTTGATTCAGGTACCTACCTTTATTGAATTCATACTGAAAGTTCAAGCTTCCATACAATCTTTCATAGATTCCGAAGAAGCAAAGCTATCTTGGAATAAAACATGTTTGCTATGATGATATCATCAAGTTTGTGTTCTCAATAACCTCCTGAAACAATAAATAATGTATATGAATGTATCAATATTTCATGTCAGGTACTATGAATGATTCTATTTAGTATTTACTCACCATTGTTTCTTGCTACCTGAGAGAAATGTCATCAACAGAGGTTATCATCCTTTTGTTATTGTTATCTTTTAATTCTGTGCAATAAGTTCTTCTCGCAATCATTTTGTGAAATAGAAATTTGATGAAGGTATTCAATGAATACTCTAATAATTTTGATATAATCATTAATATATTATGATGTATCTTGAACAAATCATGACTATCATGAGACATAACCTCAATTCTAGTTCTTCTTTTTCTTCCTTTTGTCTTCGATGACACGTTATTTCATGGAATGTCATCTGAAGACGTCCGTAGGCACGAAATTCTTTACATCCTCAGGATGTCACTGAAAGAACTCATTTAGGACAATTACAGCGCTAAATTTACGCCTGATGATGTTCTAAGGTTGTAGAAAATAGAACGTCCTCTCCAGGCGTTTGGCGACACATTGAGGATGACCTTAGGCGAGTGTGTGCTATCTGGGCCGGGACTGCCATGTCCAGTAAATCCAAAGAAAGGTTGTATGTACTTGTAATATTTAATGTATATGACAAACAAGCCAACGGCTATAGTACATAGACTACAATCATTAAAATCAAATCTCGAACGTTTTCGGCAACATTGCCATCATCAGGAGATTTCTGAAAAGTGGAATTTAATTTTTAGTAACATGTGCTTGAAAATTTTTTTATTTGAGGTTAGGAAAGTAAAGAAATTTTGAAAACTCACTTGTCAGAAATCTGTACAAAAGATTACATAAGAGGTGATCATTTCGTCAATATTTGTTGTTATCCAGTTTAATATACTATAAATTACCGTGTAATTATAAAACCAAATGGCAGCCAAGCTGCCTCCACTGTAAAACGGGAATGACTGAATTTAAGAAATGACGTTTGAAAGATGACATTGATAGGCAAATTGAATGACTTACTGTTGACATATGTTGACAGACTACATGGAACATGAAGGTAAATTGAAAATTAGAAGAAACTGGATTTTGACACCAAGTTGACAGATACATTAATTTTTGAGTTTGAGTGTTAACCTAGAACAAATAAATAGGATATAATGCAATTGTTGTATAACAATATTAAATTACATTATGATGAAGATAATGTTAATGAAACAAATGAAAATGTCTCTCCTGATCAAAGACTATAAAAACAAATATTATTGTGAAGAAGAACTACTAAGTTCTTTTAGAGATTTGAAAATTGGTTGAAAACGAGTTTGGTTTAAATGGATTTGAGTATTCAAGCAACTATTGTTTGTTGAAATTTCCTTAGTTATTTCTAAGTCTTCAAGGAGATCGAGTTGTAAGTTATTACCATTGACTGTATGTAAGATTTTTGTTCCTGATTCTAAGTCAAACTTATGTTTAGTTGCAGAAATATGTTCACCAAAACTGGAAGTTTGTGGCCTGTTAAGGTGTTCTTTGGTTCGAACTGAAATTTTCCTAGCAGTTTTTCCAATATATGTACTACTGCAGTCTGAACAGGATAGTTTATAAATACCACTTTTATCAAGAAAATTTATTTTATCTTTTGTATTTGTGAGAATAGAACTTAAATTGTTTAATGTTTTGAAAGAAATTCTGATATTATTCAATATATCTGAGAAATAATTGGATACTTTTTCTGAAACACCATTAATGTAAGGAAGGGAGAAATATTTAGGTGTTGGAACCATTTGTTCCTGACTATTGTAAGCTAGATTTCTATTTCTTTTGTAAATTGTTTTTTGAAGAATTTTGTCGACAATCAGAGGGTTATAACCATTGGTATATGCTATTTGTTTAATTATGTTAATTTCTTTTTTGTAATTTTCATTGGAAAGAGGGATATTGAGTAATCTATTGATGTAACAATGATAAGCTGCCATTTTGTGTTGATAAGGGTGATGAGATTTTGAATGAATTGTATGATCTGTTTGAGTTGATTTTCTATAAATATCAAATTCTAATTTATTGTTTTGTCTAATAATTTTTAAATCCAAAAAGTTTATGCTATTATCTTTTTCGAGTTCAATGGTGAAGTTAATTTTGGGGTGTAGTTTATTAATTTTATCTAAGATTAGTGAGGCTTCATTTTCCCCACCTTTTATGAAAACTAAACAGTCGTCTACATATCTGAACCAATGTAATATTTCTGGGCAATTTTTTATAAATGTGGACTCTAAATTATCCATAAATAAATCTGCTAGAAAAGGTGATAAGGGGGAGCCCATGGCTAGACCATCTGGTTGTCGATAAAATTTGTTATTAAATTGGAAAAAATCTTGATCTAAACAGAGTTTTAATAAAGTAAGTATGTCTTGTTTCTCAGTATTCTGAATATTGTTTATTGTTAATAAGTTTGAAATTAATGGGATTGTTTCATATCTAGGGACTGAAGTGAATAAATTACTGACATCAAAAGAAACCATGATGCAGTTGTTATCTAGTTGTAAATTTTTAATTTTTTCTATCAAATGTGAAGTGTTTTTAATTGTTTGTTCTGGAGTGAAGTTGATGAGAGATTTGATTAAATTGTTAATAAATACTGAAAGTTTGCTAACAGGAGTATTGCAAAAACTTACTACTGGTCTAATGGGACAACCTACTTTATGAATTTTGGGTAAACCATATAGCCTAGGGGCTAATGGATTCATGTCTATCAATTTGAATTTAGTGTATTTAGAAATAGTACTTTCACAAATTTTAAGAAGAGTTTTAGTTTTGCTAATGAAGGCATTTGTTAAATTATTCCTAATATTCATGAAGTTATTTGTTTCTAAAAATGTCTCTACTTTTTGAATATAGTCAATTCCATTAAGGATGACAATGCAGTTACCTTTGTCTGCTTTGGTTATAATAAGATCTTCATCAGTGATTTTTTTCCTAATAGATTTAAGTATATTCAATTGATTATGATAATAAAAGGAGTTTGATGAATTTTTTGATTTTTGTTGTAACAAATGAATGCAGTAGTTTCTCATATTTGTTTTTAAGTCCTTGTCAGATGTGACATTTTCAATGAGCATATCAATATTAGTTGAAAATTCTTGAAGTTTTTTAAAGGAAATTTTTGGTTGAATGGAATATTTGAAGCCTAATGATAATAATTGTAATTGATCTTTGTTGAATGTGGAATTGGAGAAATTTGTTAACCTTTCATGAAATTGGTGATGTTGCTGTACTGTGGTGGAGTTCTGAGCTTGGAGTTGGGAGCTGCGCAAACGACAGAGCTTCTGGTTGAGTTTTTCTTTCTTGGCAGCTTTCTGAATGGATAATTCATCATCTATCTCATTGAACATGTCGTCCAACAAGTAGAGTGGAGTATCTCTGCTGATGAGGTCGTATGTATTTTTGAGATCGATGTTCGTCTTGTTTAGTTTGCCGTGGTGTCTGCGCAGTTCTGCCCTCATGATGTCAACCTCCATTTTCTTCTTTAAGTGTAAGGGAACATTTTTAGATGTCCTTACACGTGCGAACACTGGAGTCAAATTTTCATGTAAGCATCTGGACACAAACCAAATATTGAGCAAAATTATCATCCTCTTGATGCTCAGTCTTTTGTACGTGTCAACCGGGACTGCCATGTCCAGTAAATCCAAAGAAAGGTTGTATGTACTTGTAATATTTAATGTATATGACAAACAAGCCAACGGCTATAGTACATAGACTACAATCATTAAAATCAAATCTCGAACGTTTTCGGCAACATTGCCATCATCAGGAGATTTCTGAAAAGTGGAATTTAATTTTTAGTAACATGTGCTTGAAAATTTTTTTATTTGAGGTTAGGAAAGTAAAGAAATTTTGAAAACTCACTTGTCAGAAATCTGTACAAAAGATTACATAAGAGGTGATCATTTCGTCAATATTTGTTGTTATCCAGTTTAATATACTATAAATTACCGTGTAATTATAAAACCAAATGGCAGCCAAGCTGCCTCCACTGTAAAACGGGAATGACTGAATTTAAGATATGACGTTTGAAAGATGACATTGATAGGCAAATTGAATGACTTACTGTTGACATATGTTGACAGACTACATGGAACATGAAGGTAAATTGAAAATTAGAAGAAACTGGATTTTGACACCAAGTTGACAGATACATTAATTTTTGAGTTTGAGTGTTAACCTAGAACAAATAAATAGGATATAATGCAATTGTTGTATAACAATATTAAATTACATTATGATGAAGATAATGTTAATGAAACAAATGAAAATGTCTCTCCTGATCAAAGACTATAAAAACAAATATTATTGTGAAGAAGAACTACTAAGTTCTTTTAGAGATTTGAAAATTGGTTGAAAACGAGTTTGGTTTAAATGGATTTGAGTATTCAAGCAACTATTGTTTGTTGAAATTTCCTTAGTTATTTCTAAGTCTTCAAGGAGATCGAGTTGTAAGTTATTACCATTGACTGTATGTAAGATTTTTGTTCCTGATTCTAAGTCAAACTTATGTTTAGTTGCAGAAATATGTTCACCAAAACTGGAAGTTTGTGGCCTGTTAAGGTGTTCTTTGGTTCGAACTGAAATTTTCCTAGCAGTTTTTCCAATATATGTACTACTGCAGTCTGAACAGGATAGTTTATAAATACCACTTTTATCAAGAAAATTTATTTTATCTTTTGTATTTGTGAGAATAGAACTTAAATTGTTTAATGTTTTGAAAGAAATTCTGATATTATTCAATATATCTGAGAAATAATTGGATACTTTTTCTGAAACACCATTAATGTAAGGAAGGGAGAAATATTTAGGTGTTGGAACCATTTGTTCCTGACTATTGTAAGCTAGATTTCTATTTATTTTGTAAATTGTTTTTTGAAGAATTTTGTCGACAATCAGAGGGTTATAACCATTGGTATATGCTATTTGTTTAATTATGTTAATTTCTTTTTTGTAATTTTCATTGGAAAGAGGGATATTGAGTAATCTATTGATGTAACAATGATAAGCTGCCATTTTGTGTTGATAAGGGTGATGAGATTTTGAATGAATTGTATGATCTGTTTGAGTTGATTTTCTATAAATATCAAATTCTAATTTATTGTTTTGTCTAATAATTTTTAAATCCAAAAAGTTTATGCTATTATCTTTTTCGAGTTCAATGGTGAAGTTAATTTTGGGGTGTAGTTTATTAATTTTATCTAAGATTAGTGAGGCTTCATTTTCCCCACCTTTTATGAAAACTAAACAGTCGTCTACATATCTGAACCAATGTAATATTTCTGGGCAATTTTTTATAAATGTGGACTCTAAATTATCCATAAATAAATCTGCTAGAAAAGGTGATAAGGGGGAGCCCATGGCTAAACCATCTGGTTGTCGATAAAATTTGTTATTAAATTGGAAAAAATCTTGATCTAAACAGAGTTTTAATAAAGTAAGTATGTCTTGTTTCTCAGTATTCTGAATATTGTTTATTGTTAATAAGTTTGAAATTAATGGGATTGTTTCATATCTAGGGACTGAAGTGAATAAATTACTGACATCAAAAGAAACCATGATGCAGTTGTTATCTAGTTGTAAATTTTTAATTTTTTCTATCAAATGTGAAGTGTTTTTAATTGTGTGTTCTGGAGTGAAGTTGATGAGAGATTTGATTAAATTGTTAATAAATACTGAAAGTTTGCTAACAGGAGTATTGCAAAAACTTACTACTGGTCTAATGGGACAACCTACTTTATGAATTTTGGGTAAACCATATAGCCTAGGGGCTAATGGATTCATGTCTATCAATTTGAATTTAGTGTATTTAGAAATAGTACTTTCACAAATTTTAAGAAGAGTTTTAGTTTTGCTAATGAAGGCATTTGTTAAATTATTCCTAATATTCATGAAGTTATTTGTTTCTAAAAATGTCTCTACTTTTTGAATATAGTCAATTCTATTAAGGATGACAATGCAGTTACCTTTGTCTGCTTTGGTTATAATAAGATCTTCATCAGTGATTTTTTTCCTAATAGATTTAAGTATATTCAATTGATTATGATAATAAAAGGAGTTTGATGAATTTTTTGATTTTTGTTGTAACAAATGAATGCAGTAGTTTCTCATATTTGTTTTTAAGTCCTTGTCAGATGTGACATTTTCAATGAGCATATCAATATTAGTTGAAAATTCTTGAAGTTTTTTAAAGGGAATTTTTGGTTAAATGGAATATTTGAAGCCTAATGATAATAATTGTAATTGATCTTTGTTGAATGTGGAATTGGAGAAATTTGTTAACCTTTCATGAAATTGGTGATGTTGCTGTACTGTGGTGGAGTTCTGAGCTTGGAGTTGGGAGCTGCGCAAACGACAGAGCTTCTGGTTGAGTTTTTCTTTCTTGGCAGCTTTCTGAATGGATAATATTTCTAAATACACTAAATTCAAATTGATAGACATGAATCCATTAGCCCCTAGGCTATATGGTTTACCCAAAATTCATAAAGTAGGTTGTCCCATTAGACCAGTAGTAAGTTTTTGCAATACTCCTGTTAGCAAACTTTCAGTATTTATTAACAATTTAATCAAATCTCTCATCAACTTCACTCCAGAACACACAATTAAAAACACTTCACATTTGATAGAAAAAATTAAAAATTTACAACTAGATAACAACTGCATCATGGTTTCTTTTGATGTCAGTAATTTATTCACTTCAGTCCCTAGATATGAAACAATCCCATTAATTTCAAACTTATTAACAATAAACAATATTCAGAATACTGAGAAACAAGACATACTTACTTTATTAAAACTCTGTTTAGATCAAGATTTTTTCCAATTTAATAACAAATTTTATCGACAACCAGATGGTCTAGCCATGGGCTCCCCCTTATCACCTTTTCTAGCAGATTTATTTATGGATAATTTAGAGTCCACATTTATAAAAAATTGCCCAGAAATATTACATTGGTTCAGATATGTAGACGACTGTTTAGTTTTCATAAAAGGTGGGGAAAATGAAGCCTCACTAATCTTAGATAAAATTAATAAACTACACCCCAAAATTAACTTCACCATTGAACTCGAAAAAGATAATAGCATAAACTTTTTGGATTTAAAAATTATTAGACAAAACAATAAATTAGAATTTGATATTTATAGAAAATCAACTCAAACAGATCATACAATTCATTCAAAATCTCATCACCCTTATCAACACAAAATGGCAGCTTATCATTGTTACATCAATAGATTACTCAATATCCCTCTTTCCAATGAAAATTACAAAAAAGAAATTAACATAATTAAACAAATAGCATATACCAATGGTTATAACCCTCTGATTGTCGACAAAATTCTTCAAAAAACAATTTACAAAAGAAATAGAAATCTAGCTTACAATAGTCAGGAACAAATGGTTCCAACACCTAAATATTTCTCCCTTCCTTACATTAATGGTGTTTCAGAAAAAGTATCCAATTATTTCTCAGATATATTGAATAATATCAGAATTTCTTTCAAAACATTAAACAATTTAAGTTCTATTCTCACAAATACAAAAGATAAAATAAATTTTCTTGATAAAAGTGGTATTTATAAACTATCCTGTTCAGACTGCAGTAGTACATATATTGGAAAAACTGCTAGGAAAATTTCAGTTCGAACCAAAGAACACCTTAACAGGCCACAAACTTCCAGTTTTGGTGAACATATTTCTGCAACTAAACATAAGTTTGACTTAGAATCAGGAACAAAAATCTTACATACAGTCAATGGTAATAACTTACAACTCGATCTCCTTGAAGACTTAGAAATAACTAAGGAAATTTCAACAAACAATAGTTGCTTGAATACTCAAATCCATTTAAACCAAACTCGTTTTCAACCAATTTTCAAATCTCTAAAAGAACTTAGTAGTTCTTCTTCACAATAATATTTGTTTTTATAGTCTTTGATCAGGAGAGACATTTTCATTTGTTTCATTAACATTATCTTCATCATAATGTAATTTAATATTGTTATACAACAATTGCATTATATCCTATTTATTTGTTCTAGGTTAACACTCAAACTCAAAAATTAATGTATCTGTCAACTTGGTGTCAAAATCCAGTTTCTTCTAATTTTCAATTTACCTTCATGTTCCATGTAGTCTGTCAACATATGTCAACAGTAAGTCATTCAATTTGCCTATCAATGTCATCTTTCAAACGTCATTTCTTAAATTCAGTCATTCCCGTTTTACAGTGGAGGCAGCTTGGCTGCCATTTGGTTTTATAATTACACGGTAATTTATAGTATATTAAACTGGATAACAACAAATATTGACGAAATGATCACCTCTTATGTAATCTTTTGTACAGATTTCTGACAAGTGAGTTTTCAAAATTTCTTTACTTTCCTAACCTCAAATAAAAATTTTCAAGCACATGTTACTAAAAATTAAATTCCACTTTTCAGAAATCTCCTGATGATGGCAATGTTGCCGAAAACGTTCGAGATTTGATTTTAATGATTGTAGTCTATGTACTATAGCCGTTGGCTTGTTTGTCATATACATTAAATATTACAAGTACATACAACCTTTCTTTGGATTAACTGGACATGGCAGTCCCGGTTGACACGTACAAAAGACTGAGCATCAAGAGGATGATAATTTTGCTCAATATTTGGTTTGTGTCCAGATGCTTACATGAAAATTTGACTCCAGTGTTCGCACGTGTAAGGACATCTAAAAATGTTCCCTTACACTTAAAGAAGAAAATGGAGGTTGACATCATGAGGGCAGAACTGCGCAGACACCACGGCAAACTAAACAAGACGAACATCGATCTCAAAAATACATACGACCTCATCAGCAGAGATACTCCACTCTACTTGTTGGACGACATGTTCAATGAGATAGATGATGAATTATCCATTCAGAAAGCTGCCAAGAAAGAAAAACTCAACCAGAAGCTCTGTCGTTTGCGCAGCTCCCAACTCCAAGCTCAGAACTCCACCACAGTACAGCAACATCACCAATTTCATGAAAGGTTAACAAATTTCTCCAATTCCACATTCAACAAAGATCAATTACAATTATTATCATTAGGCTTCAAATATTCCATTCAACCAAAAATTTCCTTTAAAAAACTTCAAGAATTTTCAACTAATATTGATATGCTCATTGAAAATGTCACATCTGACAAGGACTTAAAAACAAATATGAGAAACTACTGCATTCATTTGTTACAACAAAAATCAAAAAATTCATCAAACTCCTTTTATTATCATAATCAATTGAATATACTTAAATCTATTAGGAAAAAAATCACTGATGAAGATCTTATTATAACCAAAGCAGACAAAGGTAACTGCATTGTCATCCTTAATAGAATTGACTATATTCAAAAAGTAGAGACATTTTTAGAAACAAATAACTTCATGAATATTAGGAATAATTTAACAAATGCCTTCATTAGCAAAACTAAAACTCTTCTTAAAATTTGTGAAAGTACTATTTCTAAATACACTAAATTCAAATTGATAGACATGAATCCATTAGCCCCTAGGCTATATGGTTTACCCAAAATTCATAAAGTAGGTTGTCCCATTAGACCAGTAGTAAGTTTTTGCAATACTCCTGTTAGCAAACTTTCAGTATTTATTAACAATTTAATCAAATCTCTCATCAACTTCACTCCAGAACACACAATTAAAAACACTTCACATTTGATAGAAAAAATTAAAAATTTACAACTAGATAACAACTGCATCATGGTTTCTTTTGATGTCAGTAATTTATTCACTTCAGTCCCTAGATATGAAACAATCCCATTAATTTCAAACTTATTAACAATAAACAATATTCAGAATACTGAGAAACAAGACATACTTACTTTATTAAAACTCTGTTTAGATCAAGATTTTTTCCAATTTAATAACAAATTTTATCGACAACCAGATGGTCTAGCCATGGGCTCCCCCTTATCACCTTTTCTAGCAGATTTATTTATGGATAATTTAGAGTCCACATTTATAAAAAATTGCCCAGAAATATTACATTGGTTCAGATATGTAGACGACTGTTTAGTTTTCATAAAAGGTGGGGAAAATGAAGCCTCACTAATCTTAGATAAAATTAATAAACTACACCCCAAAATTAACTTCACCATTGAACTCGAAAAAGATAATAGCATAAACTTTTTGGATTTAAAAATTATTAGACAAAACAATAAATTAGAATTTGATATTTATAGAAAATCAACTCAAACAGATCATACAATTCATTCAAAATCTCATCACCCTTCCCAGGCAGCAAGCTGACGTCATTTTGACGTCTTTTTTTGGTAATTTTTGGTCCGCGACGTCATATTGGCAAAAAATGACGTGATTTATGACGTCATTTCTTCAACGTGTTTTGAACGTCATTTTCATGACGTTAGATTGACGACATTTTTGCGTCATTATGAAAGATCAACTTTATATCTATACATTTCGTTTTATGTGTTTTACGCTAATAATAATGATACTTTTTCATCAAACTCGAAGCACTCATTCGAAAATTATCTGTTGTAGACTTGCTAACAAATTCGAATTTACCGCCAAATGCATTTTAATTTGCGCCCAGTTCCCAACGCAAGTGCGACGTTCGGGTGTAATCGACACGCGATACCGGGGGTTCGGACCTCCTCGGTCGGTCGTCTTCACTAGTTCACTACTGTCTTCGCTGTTCGCTGTTCCACAGCCGTCCGCCATTTGCTGATTTGTTGTGAATGATAAGCGTTGGTAAAATAAGTTGGCCTGTGACAGTGTAATAAGTGTTCCCATTGAATTTTTTTGTGTATGTGTGATCAATCTGTGCTGTGGACCTATTAATATCATTGCTTGGGCGCAGATAGCCACCTTAGGCGCAGCTCAATGCCATAAGCTGTGCTCTGGAAGTTTGAGCATTTGGTGCTTTTTCAATGGTGAGTTCTTTGCGAGGCTCCATTACCATACTTTGAATATTATTGTATATTGTGCATTATAAATACACGCTTATCATGTTATTGAGGTAACAATGATAAGAATAAATTCATTTAATCGATTCTGTAGGTGACAGTTTGATGATGTTTTTATATGGTTTTAAGGTTAGTTTACTGGATTGCTGAACATAGTCCAGTCTGTTGAAACTTTCCAAGATGACTTTTGTCATTGTTGAATGGAAGGATAGTGGGGTATCTGTAATAAACAGTTCATGGTTGACACCTATGAAAAAGGAGGCCTATTGGCCACCTTGCAAGGAACAGAAAGTTTTCAATAAAATTATTAAAGAACAAGATCCACATATTAATGGCTCTTGGGCATTGCATGAAGTGAAACGTTGTATGTTTGAAACTGGTAAGTGCTTAGAGAATGATTTCTAATAAAGAATTTCTGTGAATTGAATGCTACCTAATTGTTTTTGCATTGGATGCCCATTTCCAAACTCATTTCCTTCACAACTTTGTTCATGATAAGAATCTTTGTCTAATGAATATCAAAATAAATGGTGCTAAATACAGTTTTTGTTAATAGGAAATTAGTTGGAGAACTAAAGGGCCATTAATATTGAATATTGAAATGAATAAAAATCTCCTTCATTGAGCCAACTACTCTTCATGGAAATATTAGTTTATTATCCACCTGATGTTTTGTTATCAATCTACCTCAACTTAATTTTTTGAAATACAGTATCAACATAGCTATTGTAATATAGCTATGTAGCAGAAAGGATTGAATCAAACATACCATTTTTATTTTTAGATGACTTCGAAAAAGCAAAAAAGAAGTGTATTGAAGCTGAAGACACATCCAACTTGGAATCTGATGATATAGATTCAATTAGAAGAAGAAAACTGAGGGCTAAAAAAAATTTCAGTAGCAGTGAAGATGATGAACCATTGAGGAAAATTAAAAAAATACCAGAGCGCCCACCACGTTTTCATCACATTGTCACAAACAATGCCCAAGGTATATACCTACAACTTGTCAAAAACGATTTCAATAAGTTCTTGAGGAGGAATAGAATTAATACAGGGTGTTTCAGAATTCCATAGCA
Source organism: Phaedon cochleariae (assembly GCA_918026855.4). Classification (NCBI taxonomy): domain Eukaryota; kingdom Metazoa; phylum Arthropoda; class Insecta; order Coleoptera; family Chrysomelidae; genus Phaedon; species Phaedon cochleariae. Next base: position 12,766,702 of record OU896723.1, read on the forward strand.
TGATTTCAAAGACTTATTTTTCAGGTCAAAATAATACTTTTTTTCTATAAATATGTATTCCTAAATGCTTCGTTACTGACATACAGAGGGTTAAACTTTCAAGATATTTTTATTTTTCATCACCTGCGATGAAAAGTCAAGTTTCCTTAGGTAATATTCGAAAACTTGTAAATATGATCACAAACTAAATATGTAGCGTTTTTTGTTTTAATTGTGATAATGAAATTCTTTTACGGACACATGTTTATATATAGACAAAAAAGCCTTATTTTGATCTGAGAAATGAGCCCCTAGAATATTGATACTGAATTTTGAAACACCCTGTATAATATCCTGAACAATCATTTTTGTCTGAAAATAAACAGCTAGGTAGTTACTTGATTATACCTTATTTTTAAACTGAAATGGATCTGAATTTGAAACATTAAGGTATCATTTATAGACATTGATGGTTGATTTTTATGATGAATGATTTCCAGAAAATTCCTGTAAACCTAGTAATCCTGATTCAGTCCTATCAAGTGGCACAAGTACCCCAACATCGTCGTTCAGTTTATTAAGCTCTACTCCTACTAACAATGATACCCACACTCTGGGCAGATCAATACAAGTTACCCCAGTTAGAACAATCTTGGAACTAATACTAACATCAACAACAGTCTAGGTAAGTTGATAGTTATTGAACTTCCCTTCCAATTTTTATAGCATAGTTATTACTGAAAACCTATATTTGGGAAGAAATCTACTGAGAGTTGTCTTCTATCAGTTCAATGCACTATAATAATCAAATAATATAAGGTGATTGAGGATTGAGTTCAAATGACTTATAATCCAGGGATCAATAGAAATCAATGAAATAATATCATTCCTTTCCATGAACATATGCTCTAAAATAATTTGTTATTGAGATAAGGTCTTGAAATTCACATTTTTTAAATGAAAATCTTGAATATTTCAATATCCTTGATAGATAGAGCTCTAAGATTGTGTAGGTATACTAGAGATATTACATTTCTCAGTTGTATCATTCATTACCTGAATTTCATTGAATTCTTGCAGGTTTCTACTCCATAGAAGCATTATTTTTTCAATTACTTCTAGTATATTTGTCATAATTTTCATCACATATTTTGTAATTCAGGGTGGTCCTGTTTTTGGTATTGAATAAGTATTAGATTGTCTTGTTGAATATGAAAAATTATTATTGAAACTATATATTTTCTTCAAAAAAAAGGAGTAGAAACCTTCAAAAACTCATTGATTACAAATGGCATCATTATGAACATTTTCATCAAATTACATCACATGTGCATTTTTCATCAGATTACATCAGAATCATGAGCATTTCATCAAACTGCATCAAATTGAATTAAAAGAAATATTTTTCAAACCGAATGACATATCAAAAGTAATCAGGAGTGCTGAAATTTAGGTATAGGATGGTAGAATTGAAAAATCTATTGACATGTGATCAGTGAAGTACTGAAAAAAGTTCTTTCAATGTCATTATCAACAGTAATTGTATATCAATTTGTAGGATTTGATCGCAATATACTGTCTTTTGCTCTATCACATTAAAGAACAAAATGAGCAGATCCTGAATCATTTGAATAAAAAACCTCCAGAAGTAGGAACACTGCCGAATGATTTACCAATAGAAATACCTCTCAAAGAAATAGAACAAATCGAAGAACTGGAAATTTTCCTGAAATCTGATGTAAACTTGTCTGGAATGGTGAGTGAAATTTGAGGAAGAATTCAATAAAATAAACAACTTCCATTTTATCGGTTGGCCAAATTATTCTCAGAAATATCAATTTTTATTTCACATGGCATTATGTTGTTTATTTATGTTCTGCATTATTTTAAGGTATCCTACCTATCTACTCTGGGTGGTAAAGATCGTACGTCCAAAACCAACAATATTTTGAGACATTTACTTACCGACCAGCTGGCAACATCCTTCAATTTTCGAGGAAAAAGACAAAAAAGACCATTTTGTGAACTTTCTTTGAGTGATTGTATAGTAAGTAAGTAACTGTTTCTCTAAAGTAGGTATTTGATATTAAAGGTTGATTTTTTTGTGCAGGAGCAGTAAAAAAAACTGAAAGTGCGACCAATGCCCAAGTAGAAGCAATAATCAAAGTCTGGCTAAAGCATGCACCACAACGTTGGATGAAGAAAAATGCTCATTGAGAGCTGGTTGTGAAGAGTGAATATTTCTTGAATTGAGTTGTTTTGAGTTGCTTTTTTATTATCATTCTTCATTTTCACTTTTGAAATGCATTGTTCTAAGACAAATATCATTGGCAAAAGACAAATATACCGGAGAGCACAAGTAGAAGTTGCTAATTTGATAACTTCCACAAATGAAAATTCATTCAGTATTAAAGAAAATAGAGCAACTTGTACTTCGGCAGTGAGTAATGATATTTATGATAGTGATAAAAATTATCTAAAATCTCCCAGAAATACTCCTGTATGTGAATTAACATCTAATAGTTTAGATAACGAGTTCTATAGTCGGTCAAATGACATTGATTGTGACTTGAATATCATTGATTTGAATTGTGATTCTCGGCAATCACTTACAAATAATAATTCTAGGGACATTTCTACTGATTTGAAAACTCAATTATTGCAGTGGTCAATCAATCACAGGATAACACAAGTGGCTTTCACCGACTTATTACACGTTCTTGCTGCATATCACCCTGAGTTGCCACTGGACTGTAGGTCTTTACTAAAAAATTCTACTAACCAAATCATCAAACAATTAGACAGTGGTGAATATACCCATTTTGGTCTTGTTGATAACTTACTCAGTTATTTATCACTCTGTCCATCAAACATTTTCCCAGAATATAAAATTAAGTTGAGCTTCAACATAGATGGTATCCCTTTATTTCATAGTAGCAATATTCAGTTCTGGCCGATTTTAGGACGTATAGTACATCATGTTAAATTCCGTCCATTTGTTGTAGGAATATTTTGTGGAAAATCCAAACCCCAGCCTCTGGATAAATATCTAGAGGATTTCATCAAAGAGTTGAAACTTCTATCACAAGAAGGTTTTTATTTTGGAGACGTACTTATTCAATTCAATTTCATAGCTTTATATGTGATGCTCCAGCCAGGTCTTATATTAAATCTGTGAAATCACATGGAGGATACTCGTCATGTGATAAATGTGTTGAAGAAGGTGAATATGTTGCTAACCGTGTCATTCTAAAAGGAACATCATCTATGCTGCGAACAGATGCTTCATTTTTGAGACAGGATGATGAAGAACACCATATGGGTGTATCACCTCTAGTTGACTTGCAAATTGGGTTAGTATCATGTTTTCCAATTGATTATATGCATTCTGTTTGCCTTGGTGTGATGAAAAAATTGTTGAATGCATGGGTCAGTGGCCCTTTAACAAATAGATTAGGTAGTAAAGAGGTTAATGTCATATCAAAACGTTTAATTTCTCTGAGAGAATATATCCCTATTGAAATTAACAGAAAACCCAGAGAACTGTCTGAACTAGCCCGCTGGAAAGCGACTGAATTCAGAACTTTTCTGCTCTATACAGGTCCTATTGTTCTCAAAGATCTTGTCTCTCTTGCAGTTTATGAACATTTTCTCTTGTTGCATTGTGGAATATTAATTCTCATATCAAACACCCACCTGAAAAATATTGGTTCACAATTTGCAAATGAGCTGTTAACAACTTTTGTTATTCATTGTGAAAAAATATATGGGGAACAATTTTACGTGTACAATGTACATACATTGTGTCACTTGAGTGCAGATACAGATCATTTTGGACCTCTGGACACTTTTTCTGCTTTCGTTTTTGAATCTTATTTAGGTACACTAAAAAAGTTAATCAAAACACCAAATAGACCATTGCAACAAATTTTTCGCAGGATTAATGAAATTAAATCCTTCGGCAATATTGACATTTCATTCCAAAATAAAATTGAGTATTGTATCATACATACTACTGGACCTTATAGTCCCATTTACAAACAGTTCAAAAAATTGTTATTCAATGAATGTACTTATTGTATTTACTCTCATAGCAGTGGCAACTCGTATTGTTCAGTAAGTGATAATGTTATTATTCAAATACATAATATTTTAGTGAAACAAGATGATGGTCAAACAGTTATAATCGGAAAACGATTCAGAAGTTATAAATCTTTTTATACATACCCTATAGAATCCACAACGTTTGGTATTTACATTGTAGAAAATGTATCAGAAGATTTAGAAAATTGGAACATGAAAGATATTTCACATAAATGTATGATTCTCACAATTTCAGGAGTTCTTGTTTCATTCGCTATGTTACATTCAGTTTGAATATGTTTTCTTTTTTTATTAAAAATGTGAATTACTTCTATATATTTTCAACACTTATGCATTCGATAAGTAAAGCTATTTTTTCCCTCTGATTTTGCTCTTATTTACAGGCCTTTCCTACTACGCTAATCTGTCACCATAGAAATTATTACCAGTGCTTCAAGTCAAGTTAACTGCCAGATGTATTCCATTTTTGAATACAGTGATTGTGTTCATATTGAAAGACATCTGTCATTCTATCATGAAAACGTCATCTTTTAGGTCAATGAGGCGTCTAAGATGACGAAAAAAAGTCGTCATAATGACGTCCACCTGACGTCGAATTGACGTGAACAGTACGTCGAATTCACGTCAACTTATCGTCGAATTGACGTCTTCTGAACGTCGAACTGACGTCACCCCAATGGTCCAGTTGACGTCGAAATATCACGTCAAAATAACGTTACAAAAGGACGTCTTTGGGCTGTGACATAATCACGTCATCCTACCGTCATTATGACGTCATTCATTAGGTCGAAATGACGTCCGGGCTGACGAAAAATTCACGTCAAAATGACGTCAGCTTGCTGCCTGGGTTATCAACACAAAATGGCAGCTTATCATTGTTACATCAATAGATTACTCAATATCCCTCTTTCCAATGAAAATTACAAAAAAGAAATTAACATAATTAAACAAATAGCATATACCAATGGTTATAACCCTCTGATTGTCGACAAAATTCTTCAAAAAACAATTTACAAAAGAAATAGAAATCTAGCTTACAATAGTCAGGAACAAATGGTTCCAACACCTAAATATTTCTCCCTTCCTTACATTAATGGTGTTTCAGAAAAAGTATCCAATTATTTCTCAGATATATTGAATAATATCAGAATTTCTTTCAAAACATTAAACAATTTAAGTTCTATTCTCACAAATACAAAAGATAAAATAAATTTTCTTGATAAAAGTGGTATTTATAAACTATCCTGTTCAGACTGCAGTAGTACATATATTGGAAAAACTGCTAGGAAAATTTCAGTTCGAACCAAAGAACACCTTAACAGGCCACAAACTTCCAGTTTTGGTGAACATATTTCTGCAACTAAACATAAGTTTGACTTAGAATCAGGAACAAAAATCTTACATACAGTCAATGGTAATAACTTACAACTCGATCTCCTTGAAGACTTAGAAATAACTAAGGAAATTTCAACAAACAATAGTTGCTTGAATACTCAAATCCATTTAAACCAAACTCGTTTTCAACCAATTTTCAAATCTCTAAAAGAACTTAGTAGTTCTTCTTCACAATAATATTTGTTTTTATAGTCTTTGATCAGGAGAGACATTTTCATTTGTTTCATTAACATTATCTTCATCATAATGTAATTTAATATTGTTATACAACAATTGCATTATATCCTATTTATTTGTTCTAGGTTAACACTCAAACTCAAAAATTAATGTATCTGTCAACTTGGTGTCAAAATCCAGTTTCTTCTAATTTTCAATTTACCTTCATGTTCCATGTAGTCTGTCAACATATGTCAACAGTAAGTCATTCAATTTGCCTATCAATGTCATCTTTCAAACGTCATTTCTTAAATTCAGTCATTCCCGTTTTACAGTGGAGGCAGCTTGGCTGCCATTTGGTTTTATAATTACACGGTAATTTATAGTATATTAAACTGGATAACAACAAATATTGACGAAATGATCACCTCTTATGTAATCTTTTGTACAGATTTCTGACAAGTGAGTTTTCAAAATTTCTTTACTTTCCTAACCTCAAATAAAAATTTTCAAGCACATGTTACTAAAAATTAAATTCCACTTTTCAGAAATCTCCTGATGATGGCAATGTTGCCGAAAACGTTCGAGATTTGATTTTAATGATTGTAGTCTATGTACTATAGCCGTTGGCTTGTTTGTCATATACATTGAATATTACAAGTACATACAACCTTTCTTTGGATTAACTGGACATGGCAGTCCAGGTTGACACGTACAAAAGACTGAGCATCAAGAGGATGATAATTTTGCTCAATATTTGGTTTGTGTCCAGATGCTTACATGAAAATTTGACTCCAGTGTTCGCACGTGTAAGGACATCTAAAAATGTTCCCTTACACTTAAAGAAGAAAATGGAGGTTGACATCATGAGGGCAGAACTGCGCAGACACCACGGCAAACTAAACAAGACGAACATCGATCTCAAAAATACATACGACCTCATCAGCAGAGATACTCCACTCTACTTGTTGGACGACATGTTCAATGAGATAGATGATGAATTATCCATTCAGAAAGCTGCCAAGAAAGAAAAACTCAACCAGAAGCTCTGTCGTTTGCGCAGCTCCCAACTCCAAGCTCAGAACTCCACCACAGTACAGCAACATCACCAATTTCATGAAAGGTTAACAAATTTCTCCAATTCCACATTCAACAAAGATCAATTACAATTATTATCATTAGGCTTCAAATATTCCATTCAACCAAAAATTTCCTTTAAAAAACTTCAAGAATTTTCAACTAATATTGATATGCTCATTGAAAATGTCACATCTGACAAGGACTTAAAAACAAATATGAGAAACTACTGCATTCATTTGTTACAACAAAAATCAAAAAATTCATCAAACTCCTTTTATTATCATAATCAATTGAATATACTTAAATCTATTAGGAAAAAAATCACTGATGAAGATCTTATTATAACCAAAGCAGACAAAGGTAACTGCATTGTCATCCTTAATAGAATTGACTATATTCAAAAAGTAGAGACATTTTTAGAAACAAATAACTTCATGAATATTAGGAATAATTTAACAAATGCCTTCATTAGCAAAACTAAAACTCTTCTTAAAATTTGTGAAAGTACTATTTCTAAATACACTAAATTCAAATTGATAGACATGAATCCATTAGCCCCTAGGCTATATGGTTTACCCAAAATTCATAAAGTAGGTTGTCCCATTAGACCAGTAGTAAGTTTTTGCAATACTCCTGTTAGCAAACTTTCAGTATTTATTAACAATTTAATCAAATCTCTCATCAACTTCACTCCAGAACACACAATTAAAAACACTTCACATTTGATAGAAAAAATTAAAAATTTACAACTAGATAACAACTGCATCATGGTTTCTTTTGATGTCAGTAATTTATTCACTTCAGTCCCTAGATATGAAACAATCCCATTAATTTCAAACTTATTAACAATAAACAATATTCAGAATACTGAGAAACAAGACATACTTACTTTATTAAAACTCTGTTTAGATCAAGATTTTTTCCAATTTAATAACAAATTTTATCGACAACCAGATGGTCTAGCCATGGGCTCCCCCTTATCACCTTTTCTAGCAGATTTATTTATGGATAATTTAGAGTCCACATTTATAAAAAATTGCCCAGAAATATTACATTGGTTCAGATATGTAGACGACTGTTTAGTTTTCATAAAAGGTGGGGAAAATGAAGCCTCACTAATCTTAGATAAAATTAATAAACTACACCCCAAAATTAACTTCACCATTGAACTCGAAAAAGATAATAGCATAAACTTTTTGGATTTAAAAATTATTAGACAAAACAATAAATTAGAATTTGATATTTATAGAAAATCAACTCAAACAGATCATACAATTCATTCAAAATCTCATCACCCTTATCAACACAAAATGGCAGCTTATCATTGTTACATCAATAGATTACTCAATATCCCTCTTTCCAATGAAAATTACAAAAAAGAAATTAACATAATTAAACAAATAGCATATACCAATGGTTATAACCCTCTGATTGTCGACAAAATTCTTCAAAAAAACAATTTACAAAAGAAATAGAAATCTAGCTTACAATAGTCAGGAACAAATGGTTCCAACACCTAAATATTTCTCCCTTCCTTACATTAATGGTGTTTCAGAAAAAGTATCCAATTATTTCTCAGATATATTGAATAATATCAGAATTTCTTTCAAAACATTAAACAATTTAAGTTCTATTCTCACAAATACAAAAGATAAAATAAATTTTCTTGATAAAAGTGGTATTTATAAACTATCCTGTTCAGACTGCAGTAGTACATATATTGGAAAAACTGCTAGGAAAATTTCAGTTCGAACCAAAGAACACCTTAACAGGCCACAAACTTCCAGTTTTGGTGAACATATTTCTGCAACTAAACATAAGTTTGACTTAGAATCAGGAACAAAAATCTTACATAAAGTCAATGGTAATAACTTACAACTCGATCTCCTTGAAGACTTAGAAATAACTAAGGAAATTTCAACAAACAATAGTTGCTTGAATACTCAAATCCATTTAAACCAAACTCGTTTTCAACCAATTTTCAAATCTCTAAAAGAACTTAGTAGTTCTTCTTCACAATAATATTTGTTTTTATAGTCTTTGATCAGGAGAGACATTTTCATTTGTTTCATTAACATTATCTTCATCATAATGTAATTTAATATTGTTATACAACAATTGCATTATATCCTATTTATTTGTTCTAGGTTAACACTCAAACTCAAAAATTAATGTATCTGTCAACTTGGTGTCAAAATCCAGTTTCTTCTAATTTTCAATTTACCTTCATGTTCCATGTAGTCTGTCAACATATGTCAACAGTAAGTCATTCAATTTGCCTATCAATGTCATCTTTCAAACGTCATTTCTTAAATTCAGTCATTCCCGTTTTACAGTGAAGGCAGCTTGGCTGCCATTTGGTTTTATAATTACACGGTAATTTATAGTATATTAAACTGGATAACAACAAATATTGACGAAATGATCACCTCTTATGTAATCTTTTGTACAGATTTCTGACAAGTGAGTTTTCAAAATTTCTTTACTTTCCTAACCTCAAATAAAAATTTTCAAGCACATGTTACTAAAAATTAAATTCCACTTTTCAGAAATCTCCTGATGATGGCAATGTTGCCGAAAACGTTCGAGATTTGATTTTAATGATTGTAGTCTATGTACTATAGCCGTTGGCTTGTTTGTCATATACATTAAATATTACAAGTACATACAACCTTTCTTTGGATTTACTGGACATGGCAGTCCCGGTTGACACGTACAAAAGACTGAGCATCAAGAGGATGATAATTTTGCTCAATATTTGGTTTGTGTCCAGATGCTTACATGAAAATTTGACTCCAGTGTTCGCACGTGTAAGGACATCTAAAAATGTTCCCTTACACTTAAAGAAGAAAATGGAGGTTGACATCATGAGGGCAGAACTGCGCAGACACCACGGCAAACTAAACAAGACGAACATCGATCTCAAAAATACATACGACCTCATCAGCAGAGATACTCCACTCTACTTGTTGGACGACATGTTCAATGAGATAGATGATGAATTATCCATTCAGAAAGCTGCCAAGAAAGAAAAACTCAACCAGAAGCTCTGTCGTTTGCGCAGCTCCCAACTCCAAGCTCAGAACTCCACCACAGTACAGCAACATCACCAATTTCATGAAAGGTTAACAAATTTCTCCAATTCCACATTCAACAAAGATCAATTACAATTATTATCATTAGGCTTCAAATATTCCATTCAACCAAAAATTTCCTTTAAAAAACTTCAAGAATTTTCAACTAATATTGATATGCTCATTGAAAATGTCACATCTGACAAGGACTTAAAAACAAATATGAGAAACTACTGCATTCATTTGTTACAACAAAAATCAAAAAATTCATCAAACTCCTTTTATTATCATAATCAATTGAATATACTTAAATCTATTAGGAAAAAAATCACTGATGAAGATCTTATTATAACCAAAGCAGACAAAGGTAACTGCATTGTCATCCTTAATAGAATTGACTATATTCAAAAAGTAGAGACATTTTTAGAAACAAATAACTTCATGAATATTAGGAATAATTTAACAAATGCCTTCATTAGCAAAACTAAAACTCTTCTTAAAATTTGTGAAAGTACTATTTCTAAATACACTAAATTCAAATTGATAGACATGAATCCATTAGCCCCTAGGCTATATGGTTTACCCAAAATTCATAAAGTAGGTTGTCCCATTAGACCAGTAGTAAGTTTTTGCAATACTCCTGTTAGCAAACTTTCAGTATTTATTAACAATTTAATCAAATCTCTCATCAACTTCACTCCAGAACACACAATTAAAAACACTTCACATTTGATAGAAAAAATTAAAAATTTACAACTAGATAACAACTGCATCATGGTTTCTTTTGATGTCAGTAATTTATTCACTTCAGTCCCTAGATATGAAACAATCCCATTAATTTCAAACTTATTAACAATAAACAATATTCAGAATACTGAGAAACAAGACATACTTACTTTATTAAAACTCTGTTTAGATCAAGATTTTTTCCAATTTAATAACAAATTTTATCGACAACCAGATGGTCTAGCCATGGGCTCCCCCTTATCACCTTTTCTAGCAGATTTATTTATGGATAATTTAGAGTCCACATTTATAAAAAATTGCCCAGAAATATTACATTGGTTCAGATATGTAGACGACTGTTTAGTTTTCATAAAAGGTGGGGAAAATGAAGCCTCACTAATCTTAGATAAAATTAATAAACTACACCCCAAAATTAACTTCACCATTGAACTCGAAAAAGATAATAGCATAAACTTTTTGGATTTAAAAATTATTAGACAAAACAATAAATTAGAATTTGATATTTATAGAAAATCAACTCAAACAGATCATACAATTCATTCAAAATCTCATCACCCTTATCAACACAAAATGGCAGCTTATCATTGTTACATCAATAGATTACTCAATATCCCTCTTTCCAATGAAAATTACAAAAAAGAAATTAACATAATTAAACAAATAGCATATACCAATGGTTATAACCCTCTGATTGTCGACAAAATTCTTCAAAAAAACAATTTACAAAAGAAATAGAAATCTAGCTTACAATAGTCAGGAACAAATGGTTCCAACACCTAAATATTTCTCCCTTCCTTACATTAATGGTGTTTCAGAAAAAGTATCCAATTATTTCTCAGATATATTGAATAATATCAGAATTTCTTTCAAAACATTAAACAATTTAAGTTCTATTCTCACAAATACAAAAGATAAAATAAATTTTCTTGATAAAAGTGGTATTTATAAACTATCCTGTTCAGACTGCAGTAGTACATATATTGGAAAAACTGCTAGGAAAATTTCAGTTCGAACCAAAGAACACCTTAACAGGCCACAAACTTCCAGTTTTGGTGAACATATTTCTGCAACTAAACATAAGTTTGACTTAGAATCAGGAACAAAAATCTTACATACAGTCAATGGTAATAACTTACAACTCGATCTCCTTGAAGACTTAGAAATAACTAAGGAAATTTCAACAAACAATAGTTGCTTGAATACTCAAATCCATTTAAACCAAACTCGTTTTCAACCAATTTTCAAATCTCTAAAAGAACTTAGTAGTTCTTCTTCACAATAATATTTGTTTTTATAGTCTTTGATCAGGAGAGACATTTTCATTTGTTTCATTAACATTATCTTCATCATAATGTAATTTAATATTGTTATACAACAATTGCATTATATCCTATTTATTTGTTCTAGGTTAACACTCAAACTCAAAAATTAATGTATCTGTCAACTTGGTGTCAAAATCCAGTTTCTTCTAATTTTCAATTTACCTTCATGTTCCATGTAGTCTGTCAACATATGTCAACAGTAAGTCATTCAATTTGCCTATCAATGTCATCTTTCAAACGTCATTTCTTAAATTCAGTCATTCCCGTTTTACAGTGGAGGCAGCTTGGCTGCCATTTGGTTTTATAATTACACGGTAATTTATAGTATATTAAACTGGATAACAACAAATATTGACGAAATGATCACCTCTTATGTAATCTTTTGTACAGTTTTCTGACAAGTGAGTTTTCAAAATTTCTTTACTTTCCTAACCTCAAATAAAAATTTTCAAGCACATGTTACTAAAAATTAAATTCCACTTTTCAGAAATCTCCTGATGATGGCAATGTTGCCGAAAACGTTCGAGATTTGATTTTAATGATTGTAGTCTATGTACTATAGCCGTTGGCTTGTTTGTCATATACATTAAATATATATATAAGTTTTCAACCCAAAAACTCTCGTGAGTTAAAAAAAAAAATGAATCCCAATTAGGTTGAGAGCACATAAGAAAATGAAGAAATAATATCTCCCTATTAATTCATCAAATCACCCTGTATGTGGTCCAAAGAAAAAATATATGAGTAAGAAAGCAATTCCTATAATCAAAGTGAATAGTGTACTAATTTTCAAATCAACAACTTGAGTTCACAAAGTGTTATTCCGGTACTGAATTTTTGAAAATGAATAAAAAAGGTATTTCACTCAATGGTCCCTCGGGCCCCACGCTTTTAGGCATCAAATTCTTGTAGCAAACTTATGAAATTTTGAAAAATATTGTGAAGTTCGAATCTGAAAAAAAATTCATAAGAGCTTACAAGGCACATCAGCTTTTCGTCTGGCGAGCAATGGTAGTGAATTCAGACTATTGAGTGACAGACGGCGCCACTTGATTTGATATAGACAAAACTAAGAAAATTATAGTGAAATTCAGTCTAGCTTCCTGAAAGAGAAATAGAAGAAAAAACACTGTGTGAACTCAGATATTATTAAATGAGGATAAAATTCAGTTCTTTATTACCTACAAGGTAGATTGCTGTCTAAGTGATATGATAGGATTCAAAATATTCTCAGTAAAAGTTACTATGTATGACCAGTATATTCAAAAACCCTAAAACTCCCTTTTATAGAATTATAAACCGGATGCACATATTATTATTATGCTTAAATCCTAAATTGGACCTTTAGCAACCTATTTATTATCATAAAATAATCATGGTGAAGAATAGTAGACATTGAGACATCCTCAAGAAAATAATAATGGTAAATTCCAAATTTTGGGTGGCTTTCTCACTCAAACCACAGGCTAGTAGGGCTACTATCAGGGTGGCATCCTGACGGCGTTGTTAGCCTGTTTGGCCAGACTCTCCAATGGCCAGTCCCCAGAAGAAAGATGGCCCCCTTCTGATGGAGTCTAGAAGGTGAGGTCCAGGTCCCAGCCAGCAAGAGGCAGCTTTCAGGTGATGACACTGCGAAGCCTGGTGACACAGCGAAGACTGATGACTCAGCACAGACAGATAAGCCTGTGGAGACTGAAGGGACAGGGCAGCCTGAAGATCCTGCGCAGACTGAAGGGACAGGGCAGCCTGAAGATCCTGCGCAGACTGAAGAGGCAGAGAAGCCTGACAATCCTGTGCAGTCTGAAGAGGCAGGCAAGCCTGGTGAAACTGAGTAGTCTGATGAAGAGTAGTCTGAAGAGGTAGGGTAGCCTGATGAGCCAGCGCCGGTTGAAGAGCCTGCAGAGCCTGGGATGCCTGCAGAGACAAAAGGGCCTGGAAGGCCTGCAGAGATGAAGGAGCCTAGGATGCCTGCAGCGACGAGAGATCCTGCGACGTCTGATGAGGATTCATATAGCCTTCTGCTCCAGAGATGGAATCTTTCCGTTGAGAGACTAAAATGGTCACGTGGTCGACACGGGGTACCAAAGAGGCCCACAGATCTAACGAAATAGATCCAAATAAATAACCAGCCTCATATCATCCCAGTTAACACAAACATCTATGAGATGTCGCATTCATGGCAGTTGATGTCACAAAAGCGAATCACAATATTGCATCGCTGATATCTACAAGGAATTCCTTGTGTGACAGATAGTTCGCAAATTTCATCACATTCTGTTGGATCTGAGACCAATATGATATAATATTTATGAGGCCCCTTAACTTCACAACGACTATAATTTCAGAATCTGAAATTTCAGTCGTTGAGAGTCATAATTTGATGTATCTGAATTGACAAACTGATTCACATTGTGCAGAATGAAGAAACGAAAATATGCTTCAATATGTGAATCTCTCTCACATCTCAAGGAAATTCATTTATGGAAGTAATATCGAACAATACTTGGAAATATCAGTGTACTCGCATACTCATGAATGTAGCGCACAATGTGACTTATGTAAAGTTTCGTACACACTCGGTCAGTGTCGGTCTGACTGATGTACACGTGTCTGTGAATTCTTTAGCGACGGCATGCTTTTGTCTCGTCCATTTCGTTGTTTCAGTTTCAGTGCATTAGTTCATTCGGTGTTGGTATGCAGTTCGTGTTTGGCGTTATTGCTTAGACTGAATAAGCATCTCTTTCTAATCGAAAATCATGATTGTGATTGAAGATACTGTGTGTTTCTCATCTAAGTTACAGGGTAAGTAACTACAACGTTCATAACTTGATACAATAATATACCTATAGACGACACCACGTCGCCATTTCAAGACTATGATGATACTTACAATGATACCTTGGAATATATCATTTTGGGATCAGGGTATAAGTGAACATGCATATTCTGATTGTATATTGGGAAAGTCTGATTAAGAACAAAATTATTGCAAAATATTATGAATGGAAGGAAAAAATGCGCCGCAGCTATTCTCTATCTTCTTTGTCACCCGGTATAGAACAGTAGGTATGCAGTGTGATTTCATCTTCTCATAAATAATTTCAATCTTACACGACTCCACGTAGATATGAGAGTGACTTGAACATTTTTCAATACTCTCATTATGGTTCTCTACTCACTCTCTATGATATTCTGAACAGGAAATGGGCAAAATGAAATCAATTGATTGTTTCTATATTCATTTTCAGATGTCAAATCACAAAAGTTATCTGGACAACCTTGGAACAATTTGGAATTCTGAGCAGGGATTGGTTACCATGCTACAACGGAAGGAGAGATGAGGAGCAAATATTGGATTCTCTTGTGTTACTTTCAGTTCTCCATATTCATCGCGTTAACTCATGGAGATATATACCCTGTATAATTATTCGAAAAAGTCTAGGCCTTCGCTGTTTTTCTAATTTCAATCATTGTTATATCTAGGTAGTTTTGCTCAACATAACATGTACGTACTTACCTATTCTGATGTGTAATGAGACTAATTTTCAATAAAATCGAGTTGCCTTGTGAAACCCTTGATTGATTGATCTATTTGACAGAGATTCGAGACCGATTAATTCTCTCATTGAATACCTTCATCAATCTAGATGTGATTTCACTTGAGACATCAAAAATCAATGTGTATGTAGCATTTCTGAGACGCACAATATGATTCTTCCAGGGACGCTACGATACCAGTATAATAATCGAAAAGAACCTCACATTCAGAAATGGTCGATGGTCTTCTAAACCTCACATTCTGATTATAATGTGACCTCAATGTGAGTCTCATTTCAACGTGATATCTGGAGTCACATTCAGCTAACTTTTGAGTCCCATTCGGCATCTAAATGTGAAGCGAAAAATGACCAAAAGGGTCCGGAATAGAGGATCTGGAGATGTCGACGTGATTCACAAATCGAATCGCGGGTGTGATCTCAATCATGAATGTGAAGTGTACTGACATCTCTGAGATCAATTTGTGTTAACTGGGATAGGAGGAATTATCCCCTAGATTTTCAATGTTCAGAAACTCACCTCAAGAAGGAAAGGCCTCACTTTTGAAAAGGTTTACCACAAAATAATGAGCGATGCCCATCTTGCCGAGAATGAATGTCGAAGTGGCGTCTCGACACTTTGGGAGGGATAGCCTCCTGCGCCTTTTCAGAGCTTTACATCCCAAAAACTTACAATAAAAAACAGGATACAACTCATATGCAAACTCCGCGCACTAGAGAAAATACAGTATGGCTTTAATCGCCCTACATGTGACTAAAATACTGACTTGTGATTCGCCCAGAATGAAATGTCAGCTACGAAACAAACGATCACCCCGACTTCTTCCGACTAGGATTCCACAGGGCCAGAATGAACAGATGCGACACGACCTTGACAAATACACGGAACATTGCTCTTCGCCTTCCAAATATGACTAGCGCCAGTACCAT
Organism: Phaedon cochleariae; assembly: GCA_918026855.4. Classification (NCBI taxonomy): domain Eukaryota; kingdom Metazoa; phylum Arthropoda; class Insecta; order Coleoptera; family Chrysomelidae; genus Phaedon; species Phaedon cochleariae. Next base: position 12,783,046 of record OU896723.1, read on the forward strand.
GAAAGTCATAAAACTATCCTGGCTGCAGTGATTTACTTTCGTCCAACTGTTCGCTGCAGGTGCGTGTAGGTCAGGTGCAGGTTAGGTGTAGGTCAGGTGCAGGTACCCTTGCCCTCATCACTTGACAATTGGCAATCAACTTGATGAAAACGTCTGATGAAATTTCTATATTTCAATGACAGTTCAACAATAGTAGGTAAACAAAACAATAATCATTGAAATTACTGATATGAGTATGAGGACCATCAAATATGGTAGAAAAGAAAATATACCAGCTAAATAATGCACAGAGGCCAAACACCCATCAAAGCCAAGGTCTTGGAAGGAATCCCTGGAGCACAAAAATCACACCCAGACTGAAAGAACATGCTGAACCAGGTGAGTACTTTCTAATTGTTATTTGATCAAATTGTTATATTTACTTGTATTTTCAGGTCGTAGAAGTCGGATCAACTAAGGGAACATCAATATTATCTAGTGTCATGTAAATATTGAACATAAATAAAGAATTTCAGATACAGTGTCTCAATGCTTTTATATGTAAATTATGAAGATGGAACTGAAAATCAGAGGAAAGGCAATTTTCACGTTACAAACTATATTTATATTGTTACCGCAACAAATGCCATTTTTACTGATTATAATCGTAAGAATGGATTATCCACGTCTAATGCTGAGAAATTTGGGAAAATTATAAAACCAAGGGTAACATCAATACATTTTATGGCTAAGGCAGTAGGAAAGAGATTACTCAAACAAAAAGTTTCCTCATCCATCCCAACCTCCAAAGGACCGAGGGTTTTCACTAGGTCACGATCGACATCCTCTGCTTAATTAGGACAAGGAATCGGTCCGATGATGCTTCACAACAATAAGAAGATAGAATACAAATATTTTGATAACTATAATGAAATCATAGACAGACTGAAGTTACTGATTGCAGAACAACAAGCTGGTCATACCGGACATGATAATGAGATAATTTCCATGTTAGAGGAACTCAGGGAAGCTTTAATAATTGAATAAAATGACATGTATCACAGCTTTGGTGTTATTCATTCCTGATCATTGGAATAGGCATCATGCCAGTTGATAAATTCGGTAGACATATGATACAACATCAAAGACTAGATCGATATCAAACTACTCAACAACAACCAGTGAATGTATATCAGTTATACAGTGAAAGTATATCAACAATTAACGACAGTATAACCAAAGTAATAAAAAGGCTTCCACTGCCGTGTTTATACAAGCTACAAAATAATTCAGATGAATACACATTTCCATTGAGGAAAGGTTTCATATATGGAACTGACTGTTATCCTAAAGACGTTTTAGTAACGGTCGGTAATTATACATTGAATTTCCAATCAAAATATAGAGTATCAGATGAAAATTTTCATATCCAGTTGGTGATCCAGACCCCTATCATCAAGTATGTCTAACACCAAGAAAGAAGTAGTTGAGGAGCTACATAAACCAGCAAGGAGGCGATTCCGGAGGAGGAGAGTAGTTATCAAATGATTGAATGATTTGTGGGAAGCTGATCTTGTCGAAATGCAACCAAGGATACAAGTACATTTTGGTTGTTATAAACGCTTTTTCGAAATTTGTGTGGTGTGAGTAGAGGGGCTATAGGGTTTCTGGACCAAGCCAATCAGAGACCAGCATTTGGTTGGAGGCCACGCCCACTAAAAACCGGAGCGAAATTCAAATTATTCATACGTCGTCACGTCGCCATCGTGAATGAATGAATTAGAAGAAGCTGTCACCGCTGGGGGGAATTGAACCAGGGACCTTTGCATTATGAGGCAGCGTATATACGCACTGTGGTATTCCGACCTCCGTGATATTTCGATTATTTTAATGCTATTCAAACGGGATATCCATCGCTGGCGCGCGCTTATCTTTGCAACGGATCTATCGAGGTAGAGTGAAGCGAGAGATGCATTCCAGAGATAAGAAACTTCGAGTCGAAAATAATATCGATCGCTGGCGCGCGCTTATCTTTGGAACGGATCTATCGAGGTAGAGTGAAGCGAGAGATGCATTCCAGAGATAACAAAACTTCGAGTCGAAAATAATATCCATCGCTGGCGCGCGCTTATCTTTGCAACAGATCTATCGAGGTAGAGTAAGGCTCGAGCGCTCGGCGCTGCAACGTTGTCGGACGTATGTGTTTGGATGTTAATATTGCTACATTATTGTGTGTGGCAACGCTGTCTCGCTTCATGGCGTTCGAAGATCCAGCAAAGCGAGAGATCCCGTAGAATGATGAGCGCGCGCTCGTATTGGAAACGAATACTTGGATTATTTATTTATTTTAAAGTGGGTGACGTCATGCCGTTACTTTCATGGCGTTCGAAGTTCCAGCAAAGCGAGAGATCCCTTAGAACGATAAGCGCGCGCTCGTATTGGAAACAAATACTTGAATAAATTATTTATTTTATAGTGGGTGACGTCATGCTGTTGTTTTTTCTTCTGGTAAAATGATCACGTGTGGGTACTCTCATAATAGGATTTTTTATGGACAATTCGGAAATGCCAATATACCTATATGCAAAGTCGCATGGTTTGAGGGATATCGTTCTACCATTGACATATGTCATTAATGGAACATAAATGCGAAATGAAACTACTACGAGGAAAATTATTGTTAGATAATCAATTTATTTCACAGTAAAGTTTTTTACAAAAATAGCATGATTCTTGAGGAGATGGCGGTCCATCCCAGTGAGTAGTCCAATCAGGTCGGTTATAATGGACGAAACACGGCAGTTAAACTAAGAGACCATGACTACCAGCATAGGGAAATACACGCTTTAATCTTAACTGGAACGCGGCCTGTGTTCTAGCGGGGAAGAGGGGTAGCGCTGGCGCAAGCTTATCGAAATCGCAACAATATATACAGGGCGTTTGAGTTGATTGAAAATTGGAAAAAATATATACAGAGTGTCCCACAGTTCGCGGTCCCATGTTTTAGCATGGAAGAAGTGTTTGAGTTAAAAGAAATATATACAGGGTGTTTGAGTTGATGAAGATTGGAAAAAATAAATACAGGGCGGCCCATATGGGGGTGAAAGGATACGAAAACGATGATAAATAAACTATTCATTTGAGTAATCCTTTTCTACAAAAATGACATGCCTCTTGAGGAGATGGCGGTCCATCCCAGAGTGTGGTCCAATCGGGTCAATTATAATGAACGAAGCATGGCAGTTTGATTTGTAGGTTAAAGTTGCTGCGATATTCTTGAGGAAGTTTGTGCCACACCCTTAATAGTCCATAAGGATCTGCATATTCAATGAGAAATTCTACTGGAATATAGTGCAATTCTTGTTCGGTGAATTTTAGCAGAGTGGTAGCAGGAGATTTCAGGAACTCTGAGAGCACAGCTATTTCAGATTTATAACAGGGTGTCTCAATACTGGAGAGTGGAATGCTTTCAATATCGATAGAACGTGGGAAAGTTTTAAAGAGCGAAAATTTCGCTATAATCGACACCAAGCATTGTGTGTGAGAAATGTGGGAAATTCTCGAATGAAACTAACCTATACCACTGTAACATACTACACTTTTAGTAAATGTTACTTTTTCTATGAAATATTGATAGTACCAAGTATTCAACTGACCTTTTCAGAATAATTGATTCAACTCTGGTTTTCACTGAATGTATTTTGAGAACTTGCATTTCCTTTTGTAGGATATTTTGAGCTTTTCTGTTACAGATTTCATGGAGCTACGAGTCACTGGCATACACGATGGCATACATCGGAGATCATCCTGTATATTCCTTGCATAATTGATTTTAATAGCATGTTATGTTTTATTGACTTGATGAAAGTTCATTATTTCAGTTTGTTTTGAAAATATTCATATGAAATGTCAAACGAGTTGTTAAGGTTGTAATTTTGATTCTTCTTTTTCTTTTGTTCCTTTGTCCCATGTAGCATTAACGAACAGTTCAGCGTTCAGACCTTCAACGAGCAGGATCGCGACAGTAACATATCAAGGTTGATAAACTTCGCTATATCTTCAGAATGTCTAGGTAGTAGGCCGTCAGCAATTTCTTATTGTTATTGATCTGTATTGATTTGTATTGATTATTCATTTGAACCTGATATCGGTTATTGCAACGGTTGATTCGAATCTGGCTATTTGGTTACTATGATTTTTATGACTTAAATGACATGGACATTTGAATATTTTGATTGATGATTGGAAAAGAGAAAGAAAGATTGAAAATCGTTCATTTCTGCATCTGGCCACCATGAAGTGAACTTGTAGGTGGATGTCGGTTAATTCACATTTTTGAACATCCACAATTTTCTGTCATGAACATCTTATAAAAGGTAACTATTCGATTATTATAGAAATTCTTGATCTATTGAAAAGAATATTTTTGTGAAATTTGATCCATATTCAAGAAAATTAATTGATAAACTTTCATCATCTCAAGGTTGCATTATTACAACATGTTTTCCATTTTTCATATGTTATAGTTCTGCCAGACTTTATTCTAGTATACTTTATTCTAGTATACTGTATTCTAGTACTCCTTATATAATGACACTTCTATAAGTAAACTTGCTGATATATACATTTCTTGTGTATTTTGTGATGTAACTATATCAACTATTTTGCTGAATGCTTTTATGGACTAGAAAGAGTGAGCATTTTTTTGATGATTTTATGAAACAGTCTTCATGGAGAGATTGTCCTGGCTATTAGCCGATTTATTGTTCCTGTATATCACTAGAAATTTGATGTTCATTTCAAGAAGATAGAAATTTGCAAAGTTGATGTCATAAATTCAATATCCTGGCTGGACTAAGCATACATATAGGTCACCTGACAACTCACCAGACTCGTATGCCCATGGAATCTGGGATGGATACCAAAATGATGATGAAATTGACCACGATGTAATTTGGAAGCTGATATCAAGATATATGAGCTCTGGTCCATCGACATTTCACTGGATTATTAACATTCTTGCTGACATAAGGTATTCTCTGCATATTATAAAGTATACACTGATCGTTGAACCATTTATTATAACATTCTTTGTAATCTCAAATCTAGTACAATTGGAATTTATTATGATTCAATATTCCTATAATCTGTGAAGGTGTAATGCATTATATCTGGGGGAATATTCCATTTATTCCATTTCGAAGATTTATCCAAAAGTATTAGTGATTATCTTACATTCCAATTATAGGAGAATATTTAGTTGACTCACCCTGTATATGGTGATGTGTAAATTTCAAATTGCATGGTTTCATTCGATATTTGTGATATATCATTCATTATGATTGTGTTTATGCATGACATGGAAAATGCATAGTCCTAATCAATATTTTTTTTTGTGACATATTCTATAGTTTGATGCAGACTTACCTACACATTTCAGTCAGTAAATGAATCGAAATTTTATTTGTTTGATTTGTTTTCCTATCCTTCAGCACAGGCAATATCTTTCTACAGGGATTGGCTTAGGAGAGGGGTTTGTTGAACTTTATTTTCTGTAGATGGCGTCCAAATAAAATCTTATCTGGTGGAACTATCTTTCTTATGCCAATTGTTATATTTTTGACAAAGTTACATGATATGGTGAGTAAATGAACCACGACCCATTTGCCCCGACTATATGAGCTGACCGTTCGCATGGTATAACCAGAAATTATTAAATTTCTCACGTATAAGGGTTATACAAATGGCGCTAACAACGTATGGGCCTGTGAATTTCATTTAACTCTGTCAAAAAAGTGCTGTAAGGTTGAACAACAAATATTTTTTTGGTTAAAATCTGAGTTGATAGTTGTTGAATTTATTTTGAATCTATCTTCAAGAATTTTTTATTGTTGAGTATTTTGTGTGTATTTTGTTACTTGGTACTGAAAATATTTTTGAGTGAGTTTTTTGGTACATTTTTTTGAAAAATTTGAATTTTCAAAATGGAAGGAAAGATTGAAGCCTTGTTCTTGTCTGAAGAAGAAATTGATTATGAGCTGCGTATCAGGAATATAAAAGCTGCTAGGAAAACTTAACATCTAAAAGGATAATTTTGAACAGATTAATTAGTACTGAAACTGTATCAGTAAAATTAGTGGATCTTGAATTTGATGCAGATTCAGAGAAAACTTTCATTGATAAAACTCTTTCAGATTTAGAATCATTGATTATCAGTTTTTCAGGTCCAACATCTGACCAAATGTATAAAATTATTGAGTCTAGGTTGACTTCTTCAACTGGTAGAGTAGGACGTTTCAAGATTCCTGATCAACCTGAAGAGTTGAAATTATCTTTGTCTGAATATAAAGATTATGCAGTTTCCACTTGCATTGAATTAGAAGCAAGATTATCTTTTAATGTAAAACCTGATACTAATAGAGCTTCAACAAGTTTTTCTTCAGGAAATAGTAAGTCTATTCCAGTCTATAAATGGGGAATACAATTTGATGGGACTAGTAGTTTAAAATCTTTTTTGGAGAGGGTAAAAGAGTTATCTCAAGCTAGAGGTGTATCAGAATTAGAACTTTTTCAGTCAGCTATAGATTTATTTTCTGGTCGTGCTTTGATTTGGTATAGAGCAGTTAGAGAATCAATTTTCAATTGGAATGAACTGGTATCTCAATTAGAAAATGCCTTTTTGCCAGCTTCTTATGATGATAAACTTTTGGAAGAAATTAAATCTCGAACACAGGGTCGAGATGAACCTGTTGATATTTTTGTGGCAATAATGTTGAATTTATCCAAAAGATTGAGCCATCCTCTTGAAGACCAGGAAATTTTGAAAATCATCAGGAGAAATGTTTTGCCAAGATATACTAAACTTCTTCCTTTGCAGAATATAAACACTATAGCCGAATTGATAAGTTTCTGTAGAAAAGTTGATGAATGCAATGAACTTCAGCAGAGATATACTCCACCAAAATCCCTGAACTGTTTGGAGAGCGACCTTGTCTATGTTGATTCAAATATTGGAAATCAGGAGAGACATTATAGAGGAAAATGTAGTAAGAAAAATACTAAGAGCTTTTCTCAAAATTTGAATGAGTCAAATTTGTCTGATAGACCTTCTGTCTCAGGAGTAAACTCCAATAATGAATCAAGACAAATAACTTGTTTTCGATGTAGAAAAATAGGTCATATTTCTCGAGAGTGTAAAGAGTCCCGCAAATTGGTATGTTTTGGTTGTGGTAGGCCTAATGTCATGAGACCTAATTGCCCCAAATGAAGTTCAAAAAACTAGTTACTGAGGTTGAGCAGGTTGGCAATAGCTCAATCTCATTGTCTGTTGGCCAAAATTCTCAAAATTTTCAAAGGAAAAGAAAAAATAATATTTCTAAATGTGACCACTTTCTAACAAATAATTGCGAAGATTCAAGAAAAAAGACAGTTGATGATGTAAGTGAATCTAATGATGTTTCACCACTGTTCATTTCAAGACCTTTTGATAAGAGACCTTATATTTCACTAAAACTTTATGATGAAGAAATTGTTGCACTAGTTGATAGTGGAGCAAATTTAACTTGTCTAGGTGCTTACTCTATGGAATTATTGAGAAAATATAAGATTAAATTGAATAAAAGTCAGAAAAAGATTGTAACAACAGCTGATGGAAATGGACAAAAAGTTATAGGAAGATGTCAAATACCATTACACCTTGGAAATATTCGTAAATTGGTAACTGTTTCAGTTATTCCAAGTTTGAAATGTGGATTAATTCTTGGTAGTGACTTTTGCAAAATGTTTGCACTTTCCATCAATTTTCTCAATAATTCCTGGGAAATTCAAAGTGAATTCATTTTCAACGTAAATGTTGTATCTGAAGCTGCTAAACAAAATGATTCAGATATTGGTCTTTGTAAAAATTTATCAAATGAACAGTTGGAAAAAGTAAAGAGCATTATGAATTTATTTTCATCAATTTCAAGTGAGGATCGTCTAGGTTTAACTGATAAAAGTACAGCTCATATTAATACAGGAGACAATGCCCCTTTCAAGAAAAGACAGTACAGATTATCTCCATATATGATGGAACATTTAAATAAAGAACTAGATAGAATGTTAGCCTTGAAAGTAGTTGAAAAATCTGAGAGTCCTTGGAATTCTCCAGTTCTGCTAGTAAAGAAAAGTTCAGGTGAATTCAGATTTTGTTTTGATGGAAGATCCTTAAATGAAATTACTAAAAAAGATTCATATCCGCTCCCTCTTGTTGATGATATTTTGAATATGCTCAGTAATGCAAAATTTATTTCATCTATCGATTTAAGAAGTGCATTTTGGCAAATACCTCTTGATGAGGAAAGCAGAGAGAAAACTGCATTTAGTGTACCTGGTCGTGGCTTGTTTCACTTCAAGTGCTTGCCTTCTGGTTTATCGAGTTCAGCAGCAATTACGCAGCGTTTGATGGATAGAATTTTGGGACCAGAGTTACAACCTGAGGTATTTGTTTATCTGGATGATATAATATGTACTTGTTCAAATTTTGATGAGCATATTAGTTTATTGAAAGAAGTTCATAAACGTTTAGTTGAGGCTAATTTAACTGTCAATTTCAAGAAATGTCAATTTTTCAGAGAATCTTTACATTATTTGGGCTTCGTTGTAGATTCTCACGGTTTGAGAACGTCACCAAATAAAATAAAGTCAATGGTAGAATATCCCAGACCTAAAACCACTACAGAAATAAAACGTTTTGTCGGTATGTGTTCATGGTACAGGCGTTTTATTCCCCACTTCAGTACATTGTTGAGTCCTTTGAATGACTTATTGAAGGGGAGGATTAAAAAGCAAACTGTTCCATGGAATGATCAGGCCGAAAAGGCATTTATTGAAATTAAACAAAGATTGATTTCTGCTCCAATTTTATGTGCTCCAGATTTTTCATTGGAATTTTGTATCCAATGTGATGCTAGTGAAACTGGATTAGGTGCTGTTTTGACACAAGTGCAAAATAATGAAGAAAGAGTCATAGCATATGCTAGTAGAAGTCTTTCTAGGGCCGAGAGAAATTATTCAGCTACAGAGCGAGAATGTCTAGCTCTTGTTTTCTCTTTAGAAAAGTTCAGACCTTTCGTCGATGGAGTACACTTTAAAGCAATTACTGATCACTCAAGCTTGAAATATCTCACTAAGATGGCTGGTACATCTGGTAGACTTAGCAGATGGGCTATGAGATTGTCCTGTTTTGACTTCGAAGTACTCTATAGACGAGGAAAACTTCATGTGACTCCTGATGCACTAAGTAGAGCCCCTCTGAGCACAGAAATTAATTTTTTGGGTATAACTCTTGATAATCTTGAACCATGGTATCTGAAACTGAAAAACAATGTTAGTTAAAATCCTGAAAAATATCCACAGTGGATGATTAAAGATGGCTATTTATTTAAGCACACTCCAGGTAAAATAGCTTTGAAAACTAACATTTCAGAATGGAAATTATTAGTTCCATCTGATCAAAAATTGAAGATAATTCATGATTGTCATGATTTACCAACTTCTGCTCATTTAGGATATTTCAAAACTTTGAAAAAGGTTGCTGAAACTTTTTATTGGCCTAAAATGAGGAAAGATATCTTGAATTATATCAGAAATTGTAAAGAATGTGGTAGTCAAAAATCTTTAAATGGTAGACGTTTTGGTTTAATGGGAGCTGAGAAGAAAGTGAGTTTTCCTTTTCAATTTGTTAGTACTGATGTGATGGGTCCTTTTCCTAGAAGTACCAAGGGTAACAAATTCCTTATTGTGGCGTCAGACTATTTTTCAAAATTTGTGATTCTAAAACCTGTTCAAAATGCTACAGCTCCTGCTATAGTATCATTTTTGGAAGAGGTATTTTTGACTTATGGTGTTCCTCAAGTTCAAGCATTAGATAATGCCCATGCTCATACTGGTAAGATATTTGATGAATTTGTCAAAAATTTCAAAATCCCTAAAATATACTTTAATTGTCGTTACCACCCTCAAGTTAATCAGACTGAAAGAGTCAATCGCACTATTGGAACTGCCATTAAAAGTTTCATAAAAGACTCTCACAAACACTGGGATAAAGAAATTTTAGAAATCCAGCATGCATTAAATTCTGCCACTCATGAAGTGACTGGTGTCAGTCCAAATTTCTTGAATTATGGGGGGATAACTCCAGCATCTGGAGATTATTATGGGGAAAACTTTGATTTTGAGTTAGATAATAATGAGGAAGCCAGAAGAAAATATTCTGAAGAAATTGAAAAATTACCACCACTTTATAAAAAGGTTAAAGATAGATTAACAGCTTCTTATAATAAAAACGCCCAGTATTACAATCTGAGAAGGCGTGAACATGTTTTTAAAGTAGGTGAATTGGTCTGGAGGCGCAATATGGTCTTGTCTGATGCTGCCAAAGATTTTTCTGCGAAATTGGCACAGCGTCATGTTTTGTGTAAGATCAAGAAGGTGCTATCAAAAGTGGCTTATGAGTTGAGCAATTTAGATGGTACACCTGCAGGTACTTGGCATGTCTCAGAACTCAAGCCATATTTTGGCACTGATCTTAATGATGATGAGCAAAATAGTTAGATAAAAGTAGAACTTATTGATGACTTAAAACAGTTCTTTTTGTACTTGACAGGTAAAGAACTGATGAATAGTAAGTCATCTGACATTTATTGATCTTTTGGAGAATCATTTGTTTTTTCTTGGATTCTCAGCAGACTTTGTCTGTCGGTTTGAAAGACCGCCTTTTTGATGAACTCAGGTCACTGAAAGTATTTTCTGAAGTTTTTACTTGCACTTTTCATACCTGTAGATTTTTGGACTTTGATTTTTTTGTAAAATCATTTTGGAGTATGTACATGTCCAACCTATTGACTTTATTCTCTTGGTTTGATAATTAGATATAGTTAGGCTAGGAAAATAAAATGAAATCGAGTTACTCTCTGGTTCCCAGGAGTACTTGTACAAAAAAAATATTATAGGTAGTTATAGTTTAGGTTATCCAGATCTGGATAGAGCTCTAGATGAAACTGTGGATAGAGCTCTAGATGAAACTGTAGATAAAGCTATAGATGCATTTAGGAAAATCTGAGTGTATACAGTATAGGATGCAATATGATTTCCAGGATTTACAGTACTTGTAAATATTTTATAGTTTGTAATTTTTGTAGATATTTCTTAGGATAGGTAGTTGAGGTGGCTTACCTTGTATTGGGGTAGAAGTTGGCTATCCCTAGCCTTGAGCTTAAAGCAACTTGAACTTGACACGGTTCCCAACTAGTGGTGGTTATGTACTCATGGGACGCTATGATGTACAAACATGAGTCCACATCAGAAACATCTCTGATCACTGCTTTCAGTCAACAATGTGTCATCCTTTTTCTGATTTCATTACTTACAGGTTGAGGATAGTTGTCTTAGGTTTTGTTTCACCTGCAAAATGATTGAAAAATGTGATTGAAATGTCATATTAGCTTTTGCAGTTGCATTCATGTGTTTAAATCCTTGATGAGGATACCCTGAACTTTGAAAATTTTTTTTTGGTACTTGTACACTTTTGTAGAAGTTTTCAAAGGTAATTGAAACAAATTATGGCCTTGTTTAGTACACACTTACCTGAAGTAACTTGAATTTCTTGTGGTGTCCTACCATTGGACATTTTTGAACATCTTTGACATACGTATTTGTCATACTATACTTTTGGGGGTAAAAGTTGGTTATTTCTGGATTTTTCCTAAAGCAACTTGAGCTTGGACATGTTCCCAACTTGTGATTATATCACAGCAGTAACACCTCTGTCATTTATTATCACTGTGTTATGTGGACAGTCATAACCAGTGATGGTCCATATACACTGCTCCACATTAACTTTTGAATTTATCAATAACACTTGAGTATGTTGTTGAGACTCCACATTAGGTTGATGGCAGTAAAAGTCCGTCAAGATGCGTTTTATCAGTTGAAGACCATTTTTTTTTTGAGACATGCACATTTTAGGATAAAAATCTTTGTAGTTTTGCGAACTAGTGCATTGTTGTTTTTATTTGCTTTGTTGTCTGTTGATATTTGGATACTGATAGATGTCTAGGTCATCCGAGATACATATCCCTCTATATTAATTATTGATGATATTAGGATTTCCCTAAAAATTTAAATTGCTGTGAATTTAAATTTTCTCTGGCTAGGAGGGTGGTGTAACATACACTTTTAGTAAATGTTACTTTTTCTATGAAATATTGATAGTACCAAGTATTCAACTGACCTTTTCAGAATAATTGATTCAACTCTGGTTTTCACTGAATGTATTTTGAGAACTTGCATTTCTTTTGTAGGATATTTTGAGCTTTTCTGTTACAGATTTCATGGAGCTACGAGTCACTGGCATACACGATGGCATACATCGGAGATCATCCTGTATATTCCTTGCATAATTGATTTTAATAGCATGTTATGTTTTATTGACTTGATGAAAGTTCATTATTTCAGTTTGTTTTGAAAATATTCATATGAAATGTCAAACGAGTTGTTAAGGTTGTAATTTTAATTCTTCTTTTTCTTTTGTTCCTTTGTCCCATGTAGCATTAACGAATAGTTCAGCGTTCAGACCTTCAACGAGCAGGATCGCGACAGTAACATATCAAGGTTGATAAATTTCGCTATATCTTTAGAATGTCTAGGTAGTAGGCCGTCAGCAATTTCTTATTGTTATTGATCTGTATTGATTTGTATTGATTATTCATTTGAACCTGATATCGGTTATTGCAACGGTTGATTCGGATCTGGCTATTTGGTTACTATGATTTTTATGACTTAAATGACATGGACATTTGAATATTTTGATTGATGATTGGAAAAGAGAAAGAAAGATTGAAAATCGTTCATTTCTGCATCTGGCCACCATGAAGTGAACTTGTAGGTGGATGTCTGTTAATTTACATTTTTGAACATCCACAATTTTCTGTCATGAACATCTTATGAAAGGTAACTATTCGATTATTATAGAAATTCTTGTACTATTGAAAAGAATATTTTTGTGAAATTTGATCCATATTCAAGAAAATTAATTGATAAACTTTCATCATCTCAAGGTTGCATTATTACAACATGTTTTCCATTTTTCATATGTTATAGTTCTGCCAGACTTTATTCTAGTATACTTTATTCTAGTATACTTTATTCTAGTATACTTTATTCTAGTACTCCTTATATAATGACACTTATATAAGTAAACTTGCTGATATATACATTTCTTGTGTATTTTGTGATGTAACTATATCAACTATTTTGCTGAATGCTTTTATGGACTCGAAAGAGTGAGCATTTTTTTGATGATTTTATGAAACAGTCTTCATGGAGAGATTGTCCTGGCTATTAGCCGATTTATTGTTCCTGTATATCACTGGAAATTTGATGTTCATTTCAAGAAGATAGAAATTTGCAAAGTTGATGTCATAAATTCAATATCCTGGCTGGACTAAGCATACATATAGGTCACCTGACAACTCACCAGACTCGTATGCCCATGGAATCTGGGATGGATACCAAAATGATGATGAAATTGACCACGATGTAATTTGGAAGCTGATATCAAGATATATGAGCTCTGGTCCATCGACATTTCACTGGATTATTAACATTCTTGCTGACATAAGGTATTCTCTGCATATTATAAAGTATACACTGATCGTTGAACCATTTATTATAACATTCTTTGTAATCTCAAATCTAGTACAATTGAAATTTATTATGATTCAATATTCCTATAATCTGTGAAGGTGTAATGCATTATATCTGGGGGAATATTCCATTTATTCCATTTCGAAGATTTATCCAAAAGTATTAGTGATTATCTTACATTCCAATTATAGGAGAATATTTAGTTGACTCACCCTGTATATGGTGATGTGTAAATTTCAAATTGCATGGTTTCATTCGATATTTGTGATATATCATTCATTATGATTGTGTTTATGCATGACATGGAAAATGCATAGTCCTAATCAATATTTTTTTTTGTGACATATTCTATAGTTTGATGCAGACTTACCTACACATTCCAGTCAGTAAATGAATCGAAATTTCATTTGTTTGATTTGTTTTCCTATCCTTCAGCACAGGCAATATCTTTCTACAGGGATTGGCTTAGGAGAGAGGTTTGTTGAACTTTATTTTCTGTAGATGGCGTCCAAATAAAATCTTATCTGGTGGAACTATCTTTCTTATGCCAATTGTTATATTTTTGACAAAGTTACATGATATGGTGAGTAAATGAACCACGACCCATTTGCCCCGACTATATGAGCTGACCGTTCGCGTGGTATAACCAGAAATTATTAAATTTCTCACGTATAAGGGTTATACCACCATATGAGGAATGCCCATAGAGTGGACGCCACCAATTCGAATAACCTATAGAAGTATTCAGAGGTATTCGGAGGTCTTCAGATCACGCCTTCAGATGTCTTCAGATGTCTTCAGAAGTATTCAGATGTCTTCAGATCACGCCTTCAGAGGTATCCAGATGTCTTCAGAAGTATTCAGATGTCTTCAGAGGTATTCAGATGTCTTCAGAGGTATTCAAGAGTCTTCAGTTGTATATCAGACACCATAGCGTTCACATCATGGAGTCTCAACCACATTCATCAGAGCAAGCATTAGATAAATATCACTGTGCAGATTATGATAATGCTGATGGACCGAAATATGTTGACGGCAGATGGACACTTGGACATAAGAATCTACGCTTTGAGGACCAATACATAGGCGTAGATAATTTCGATTTTAAAAGTACTCTGGGTCTTTTGTAATTATCATTTCCCAAGAACCCTCGGAATTACACTCCTCGGGATCACCAGATGTATAAACAGATGCTAGAAATCAGCTCTATTCATAGAGATCGATTAAGGCGATTACGAGGACAAGCTGATAAGGAGAAATTCGATAAAATTATCAGACCCCTCTTCAAAAATAAGACCAAGCCTGAACGTCCAAAGTCGAGCGTGAAGCCTGAAGCCAGTATTGGGAATGAAGAGTACAATATTTTAGATGAATGGACAGATCCGAATATCTTGGTGGATAGACTGAGATATTTAATGGAATCAGATAAGAACAACAACGAGATCGTCTTCATTCTTACTGAACTTGAAAATGTTGGTATAATTTCTAAACATAAATGATTTCGAAATTATCCGTTTTTTATTCAACACCTGGTAGGCGAGTAGACTCTCAATGACTACTCAACTTGGCATACAAAAATATATATTTAAAAACCCTGTATAATGACTGGTAGGTAGTGTGATGAAATCATTGTCCGTTAATTGTAGTCTATAACTCAGCT
Organism: Phaedon cochleariae; assembly: GCA_918026855.4. Classification (NCBI taxonomy): domain Eukaryota; kingdom Metazoa; phylum Arthropoda; class Insecta; order Coleoptera; family Chrysomelidae; genus Phaedon; species Phaedon cochleariae. Next base: position 12,798,371 of record OU896723.1, read on the forward strand.
GATTTAATCATCTCTCTAGGCTTCGAAAGAATATGATTTTCTGTATACGTCAAATATAGAACAACCAAGATAACGGCACCCTGTTTCAACGCTCCAACTTGAACAACTATTTACACCTAAAACTAATATAACAGCTTAGTGTTTTACCATAGGAGGTATTCTGGTTGGTTCATGAAATATGTCAAACAACTCTCTACCAAAACTGGTAATCTAAGAGTCAGAGGAACAAGGAAAAAGCGTTTAGTGCGATGGGATGTAATCCGCAGGAAGCGAGATAGGTATCATGTTTCGGGTGATCTAATATGAAAGCATACCCGATCAGACCTAAAAAAATTCTGTCACATAGAAATCTCATATATTGTAGGCCAATTCTCATCAAATTCCTCATGAGGAACATCAGTCACGTGAGATGATAGATCGTGAAACGTTTACTTGGTCATAACTACAGAAATATATGTTTCAACTATACGAGGTGTTTTTGAAGTAATAATATGTATTCAGCACATCGAAATATAATATTCTCATATCAGATACCTTCAAATTCCTCAAATCAACAGTAAATTGCATCCCCGAAAATTGAACGAAAACAGGAAAACATTAAAACAATCTAAATTATTGAACTCAGCACAAAAAATTCATGTGGATGGAACGTTATAGGATTGTTACAGAGTGAAACTATATAGGTGTAAAATTGGTCTCGCCTCACCTATATGTCATTCGATAGTATAAACGTCTCGAGGTTCGAAATTTTCACGCTCATTCCAATACAGTCCAGTATATAAAAGAAATGTGGTTATGAAGCATTAACCTCCAGCTTTTTTCACCTTAGCAGGCTTAGATTCGATGAAAATCTGAATAATGAATGAAAATAGTGAGAAGACAATTCAGATGAAACAAAAACCGTCATTCTCATATTCCCGTACATGATTCTTTGAAAGCACACATCACTACCATCACAAATAATTTACACAAACGGCATTTTTGAAAAACAACGCCATTTGATCGACGAGAAATTTCACATAACGTCCACGATATGACTGAACAAATATAGAAATAGAAACTTGATAGTCAGCGGGAAACCTGATAACAGCTTCCTATCTTCCAATTAAACGTTGATGATGCATGTTTAGCAGACGAAAAATATGTTTTCAACAATATATGAACCACCACGAGGAAAAATATAATATACAGGACGATTAAAAACCTGAATCAGATGAAATATTTGAGAGACGTATGACTTTACATTATAACAAATGCATAGGTTCTCGACTGCGATATCTGAAAACAATATGGTTACCGACGATCTGTGACAGATCCATCAATCAACCATTGAAGATAAATAGTACTCCTAAGGATTAGCACGCCAAATACATTGATATGCGCAGAGTTTCAATGTTTGCGAGATATCAATAAAGAATGGAGATCCGTGAATAACCTATATTTTCATGTTATCTTCCATAAAGCTAGTATTGGAACTTCTTAATAATACTGACAATAGATGCGCGAATAGAATACTCTACTTTCTTTACGACATCTTCACAAATGATGCTAGATAGATGACACTTGATAGATACCACTTAACACATGAGGCGTTTTGCAGATGATGTATAATTGAGAGGAGACATATCACGCATGCGTCAAAACGTGACGAAAACATCACAAAAACAGGCGTACCATTCTAACCAAATGAAATATGAACAACATAAACCAATTATGAATTGCGATCTCAGACAAAAATATTCGAAAAGACTAATATACACGACCAAAAATTATTATATCTCTTGCCATCATTCCCAGACAGTTCGAGTATCCCATCCAATTCAAAATCGCATCTCGGCTATCATTTGAAATATTCCCCAACTTCATCAAAATAGAATAATCACAAGGCGACTTTCTCTTCGAACCGATATAAAGATTCCCCATGCTCATTATAAATAACAATCGAATCCAAACAGCATATATGACACAAAGTTCTATCACGAACGTTGCTTCACAGAAACTGGGATTTTCATTCCAGACAAGAAACTTCTCTACAAAATACAGATACGACCTGTTTGAGAATACTGTTCCTTATATGGATTCAGCACTCACACATATAGAGACAAGCCATACCAGAGAGACAAGCCATGCGCCTGGTGAGCGATGCCACACTCACTAATTCTTAGAAAACATCTGAACATCATGAATGAAAACTCATAAAACGACTAAGTTCATCATAGGAAGTGTTTCTAAGATTTCCAAATGCGGAATCTCAGCCAATTTCATTGATATAAAATGATCACAGGGCACCATTTATTTTCACCCAAAATAAAGATACTATATGAAGATCCTGAACAAGAATTGGAATCAATCAGTATACTACGACACCCAGATCCATCACGAAAGTTTCAACGGAAAAACTATGATTTTTATTTCACGCGGAAAGCTACACTATACAAGATACAGATATGATATTTTTCAGAGTACTGTTCCTACATATCATGGGGTTCAACATCCATATACATAATCTGATGCTCCTAGATTTTATTCAGAGATACAGCCCATTCGCCTGATTGGTATTTCTACACTCACTGATTCTCAAACAACATTGTAACATCACCGAAAAGACATCGACCTTCCACTTTTCTACAGATACACAGAAAATAATTTTCAGAGATTCCTACTATCATCCCATCGCTAGCAATACCAGTCAGACGCACTCAACAAATTCAGAAAGCGCATTCTGTTGTCACCAATCTTGAATATGTCGAGGAACTCTTTACCAAAACTCATTAAATGACTGAGTTTACTATAGAAAGTGTTTCTTAGATCTTGAAAAGTTTAAAATTCAATACCTATATACCTCCTGTTGTAGCCTGTGCATGATTTTCTTCGAATATAATAGGTATTTGCTTTGGTGCGCTTCAAGAGATAAATAATAATGATAATCTGACGCATATTGTAGCACCAAACATTCAAACAGCGTATACCAATAATTATGAATTAACTTCTAAGACGAAAATATTTGGAAAATCATCTCTCTCTTATTAATCGGATTCCCTTTCGTGCGCTCCAATCGATAAAAAAAAAAAAAAAAAAAAAAAATTCCCAGTTAGATTGAATATCCTATCCTCTTCGAGGTATGCACGACGTTCTTCGAACATTGTTAGGATTTTCTTTCGTGCGCTCCAAGTGATAAAAAAAATATGAACTGATGAAAAAATGTACACTGCAAAAATTAATATATCTCTTACTATTATTGCCAGACAGTTTAAGTATCCTATCCTATTCAAAATCGTATCTAGGCTATCATTCGAAATATTGCCAAACTTCATCGATATAAAATAATCACAAAGTAGTATTCTTTTCGAACCGAAATAAAGATTCCTAATGCTGATAATAAATGAAAGCTACTCTACGAAATACAGATACAACCTGTTCAAGAATACTGTTTACTCATATAGGTTCAGCACTCACACATTTACGTTGATGCTCCTAGATGCCATCCAGAGAGACTAGCTATGCGCCTGAAGGGCGATGCTACACTCACCAAGTCTCAAAAACATTGAAACATCGCAAATGAGTCGGAGAGAGTCGGAGACCTTTCCTTATTCTACAGATACTTCCGCTCCATTAACAAAATTGAAACATCACAGAAAAGCTGTTACTCTTCAGATATATGTTGAACAACTCTTTACCGAAACTCATAAAACGACTAAGTTTACCAAAGGAAGTAGTTCCAAGATACACCAATGTTCAATACTGCACCTCCTTTTTGGCAACCTCCCTAGGCATGAGCGATGTTTCACGAACATAATAAGCATTTCCTTCAGTGCGCTTCAAGTGATGAAAGAATAATAATCCAACACCAAACATAGTACCAACCATTCGAATAACTCATAACAATCAGGAATTAACTTCATAGACAAAAATATTCCAACAGGCTATCATGCATTAGGGAAAACCATATATGTCTTGTCAGGTGAACTTTTCACCAATTTCATTGGTATGAAATGATCACAAGGTACCATTTCTTTCTACCCGAAATGAAGATACTAATGCTGATGCTGAACAAGAATTGAAATCAAACAGTATACGATACCCGGATATCCATCACGAAAGTTTCAACACAAAAACTAGGATTTTTATTCCAGACAACATGCTACTCTACAAAATACAGATACAACCTGTTTTAGAATACTGTCTCCACATATGGGGTTCAGCAACCACATATACGTTAATGCTTCTAGATTTCATCAAGAGAGACAGGTCATCCGCCTGTTGAGTGATGCCACACTCACTAACAGGATAGGTTAGAGAGTAGGTTGACTTCATTGGTTGAGATTAATGCTATATCAGCCTGGACTATCCAAGCTACGATAGGTTAGATCAATTTTTGGTGGCTCGTTTGAGATTATCAGACTCGCTCCGCTCATCCGACAAACAAACAAACACGCCCCAAAAAATTGATCTAATCTATCGTAGCTTGGATAGTCCAGGCTGATATAGCATTAATCTCAACCAATGAAGTCAACCTACTCTCTAACCTATCCTGTTAGTGAGTGTGGCATCACTCAACAGGCGGATGACCTGTCTCTCTTGATGGAATCTAGAAGCATCAACGTATATGTGGTTGCTGAACCCCATATGTGGAGACAGTATTCTAAAACAGGTTGTATCTGTATTTTGTAGAGTAGCATGTTGTCTGGAATAAAAATCCTAGTTTTTGTGTTGAAACTTTCGTGATGGATATCCGGGTATCGTATACTGTTCGATTTCAATTCTTGTTCAGCATCAGCATTAGTATCTTCATTTCGGGTAGAAAGAAATGGTACCTTGTGATCATTTCATACCAATGAAATTGGTGAAAAATTCACCTGACAAGACATATATGATTTTTCCTAATGCATGATAGCCTGTTGGAATATTTTTGTCTATGAAGTTAATTCCTGATTGTTATAAGTTATTCGAATGGTTGGTACTATGTTTGGTGTTGGATTATTATTCTCTCATCACTTGAAGCGTACTGAAGGAAATGCTTATTATGTTCGTGAAACATCGCTCATGCCTAGGGAGGTTGCCAAAAAGGAGGTGCAGTATTGAACATTGGTGTATCTTGGAACTACTTCCTTTGGTAAACTTAGTCGTTTTATGAGTTTCGGTAAAGAGTTGTTCAACATATATCTGAAGAGTAACAGCTTTTCTGTGATGTTTCAATTCTGTTAATGGAGCGGAAGTATCTGTAGAATAAGGAAAGGTCTCCGACTCTCTCCGACTCATTTGCGATGTTTCAATGTTTTTAAGACTTGGTGAGTGTAGCATCGCCCACCAGGCGCATTGCTTGTCTCTCTGGATGGCCTCTAGGAGCATCAACGTATATGTGTGAGTGCTGAACCCATATGAGTAAACAGTATTCTTGAACAGGTTGTATCTGTATTTCGTAGAGTAGCTTTCATTTATAATCAGCATTAGGAATCTTTATTTCGGTTCGAAAAGAATACTACCTTGTGATTATTCTATATCGATGAAGTTTGGCAAAATTTCGAATGATAGCCTAGATGAGATTTTGAATAGGATAGGATACTTGAACTGTCTGGCAATGATAGTTAGAGATACATTAATTTTCGCAGTGTACATTTTTTCATCAGTTCATTTTTTTTTTATCACTTGGAAGTAGTTGAAACTAAGAGATCATGACTACCAGCATATGGAAAAACATGCTTTAATCTTCTAGCGGGGAAGAGGGGTAGCGCTGGCGCGAGCTTATCGAAACCGCAACAAATAACACTTCAATGACGATAACAAGATGGCGGCGGCGCTGATGGCGGTAAATTTGAAATTGTGAGGTTATGACATTATCATCATCATGATGATGAATTTTTAAATAAATAAATAAATTAGAAAAAGCTGTCAACGCTAGGGGAAATTGAACCAGGGACCTTTGCATTATGAGGCAGCGTA
>OU896723.1:12804810-13163816 GCA_918026855.4 Phaedon cochleariae
GGGTTGAATGTCATTTGCAATACAAAAAAAAAACACTGACACTATCAATTTTGGATAGGTGTATCTTACTAAAGAAATACGACTACCTATTATAAGAAACAAATTTAATTTACGAAAAAATCTGTAAAAATACTAAGAGATATAATTATACGCTTAATAAATGTCAAGGTAATTTTTATCATCTGATGGCCAGTACCGACACGAATGGGCCCTGTTCCCAGTGAAATAACCGGTACCCCCTCAGCCTCCCGAAACGAGTGTATTCGGCCGGCGCCAGTCCGTACCGATCACCCACCAACGTGAAGAACATCTTGTTCTAAAAAAAATATTGTCTTCTAAGTACCGCATATTTGTTGAAAAAAAAAATCTACATACTTTCAATCTTTCTGGTAACCTGGCTCTTATTTCTTCATATGTGAATTCTGAAATAAAAAATTGACTGTGGTGAACTCAAAAGTTTCTGCTTGATAGTTTTTCAGAGAGCTACACTTTGTATAAGAATGTTTAAGTTTTTGCTTGAAATTTGTACCCATACTGGAATATATTGACGTCTCCTAAACAAGTAAACATGTCTCAACTATCAATACATTTGTCAATTAAATATTTCAATGCCAAAAATTCACCTACTGAAATACAATATTTACTGCAGTGAAAATACGTTATTTTTGTACACCCGAAAATTGAATACCACCTTTCCTTACTAATCAAGTACACAGGGAAACAGTTATTCACGATTCCTAAGAGTTTTTTTTTTCTTTTTGGACAGACAATAAAGGTACTCAATAAATAAATACCACTTTTCCATCCAAAGCAAGTTTATAGTTCAATATTTCATACTCGTTGCGAATATTTCAATGCCGAAAATAAGCAAAAACTGATCGCTACACTATGAAAAAAATCAATAATTGACTTACCCATGGTATCTTCAATGCACTTCAACTGTAAGTGAAGTTGCAATGCGATTTCGAAATGCATTTATAGTATATCAAATAAAAAACTGAAGTCGAAATAACGGCAGTACCTAGATTTTTGTGACCCACAGAAATCTATAAACTCAACATACATCCATATCCAAGTAGTGCATTTTCATGAACAGTTATTAGTTCTGGTATCCTACTGAACTCGTCGCTTCGAGGTCCGTTGACCAAGAATCGTGTTTAATGGTTATGCTAATTGAGTCGTTTTCACTCTCGGCAGAACATAATAAACAAAACCGTTATAATCATAAATGAATGCACAAGGAATTGCTTTCGAATGGAGCGCAGTGGCGCAACCAGAAATATCAGCAAGGTGTACTTATACTGTATGTTCGAACTCTCATAGGTAAGGAAACATTGTAACAATCTTATTTCGAGATTGACAAATATATCTGTGAAGATTTTTACTAGCTGCATACACGTAACTGATCCATAGAATGAAGAGATTTTGTATTTCGTGTAAATTTTTTTAATTATAAATCGCAAAGCGCTTTCGGCTAAAAAGCCATCATCAGTGCTATACCTGCAAGTAAGTAACATTTGTGAAATTTCAAAAACAAATCTAAAAAGGTAGATTACTTACTCGTCAAGTATTTACAAAAAGGTCCAAAAATTAGTGATCACAAACATCATTATGGTACAAACGGGATTATGAACAGACATACATTTAACAAAAATGTTCCCTAAAGGGTTATTGTAAAATTTTTTCAAAAATACATGTTGAGATTGTTTTGTTCAAGTCCAGAAATAGCACGAGGGACCTTAACCTTATTTATTCTGGAAAATGTTTGATAATTTTTAACCTTAGTAAAATGTTGACAATGACTGAGTGTCAATGTCTATGATTTAGTTAACATGTGTATGAAGTAGACAAGTGACATAATGAAAAAAGCGCTTGGGAAAGAATTGACAAGGTGAGCAGAAAAGCTGTCTGAAAATTTTGAAACATTCTGAAAGGTAAAATAAGATGAAGTGGACTTCAATCCAGGCTAAAGAGTAAACCTTTTTTAGTAAAATTGATAGAAAAGAGTTTCCAATCAAGACTTAAGAGTCCTAGTGTCCAAACTGGAAGTCCAAGGAGAATTCCTGTAGACGAATGCCTCATCAGAAGCAAACATACCACCAGAATACCTCCAGACCCAGAACGAAGGCCGAACTCAAGTCTCAAAAGTAAGCCATTCAGGATTCAGGCTTACTTTTGAGACTTGAGTTCGGCCTTCGTTCTGGGTCTGGAGGTATTCTGGTGGTATGTTTGCTTCTGATGAGGCATTCGTCTACAGGAATTCTCCTTGGACTTCCAGTTTGGACACTAGGACTCTTAAGTCTTGATTGGAAACTCTTTTCTATCAATTTTACTAAAAAAGGTTTACTCTTTAGCCTGGATTGAAGTCCACTTCATCTTATTTTACCTTTCAGAATGTTTCAAAATTTTCAGACAGCTTTTCTGCTCACCTTGTCAATTCTTTCCCAAGCGCTTTTTTCATTATGTCACTTGTCTACTTCATACACATGTTAACTAAATCATAGACATTGACACTCAGTCATTGTCAACATTTTACTAAGGTTAAAAATTATCAAACATTTTCCAGAATAAATAAGGTTAAGGTCCCTCGTGCTATTTCTGGACTTGAACAAAACAATCTCAACATGTATTTTTGAAAAAATTTTACAATAACCCTTTAGGGAACATTTTTGTTAAATGTATGTCTGTTCATAATCCCGTTTGTACCATAATGATGTTTGTGATCACAAATTTTTGGACCTTTTTGTAAATACTTGACGAGTAAGTAATCTACCTTTTTAGATTTGTTTTTGAAATTTCACAAATGTTACTTACTTGCAGGTATAGCACTGATGATGGCTTTTTAGCCGAAAGCGCTTTGCGATTTATAATTAAAAGAATTTACACGAAATACAAAATCTCTTCATTCTATAAATATATCTGTCCTTTGCTGACAGAGGATATGGGCTCGCGACTGAACTTCAGTGGAGACGGAGTGGGTTCAGATCTACTCAAAATAATAGATGTTAAAAAGGGCGCCAGGTAAATGTGGACTGCATACCCTCACCATGATTCAATATTAACCCCACTTACCATGGTTAATATCTTATTCCAACAGCTATCGTTATCAAATTAAAAGACAAACATTTTCCCAATACTCTATACCATTTAATAATTCTCTTCTTGAAACACCTGACACAATAATACTGATTCAAGATTGAAGTGCTATATATCTGAATATTACTAGCAATTAAACTATGTTCCTCAATACAGAATAGTTTAAATTTTCAAATCAAAACCTGACTGTATATCACCCAAGTGTTACATAATATTTGAATCCCAGTTTTATCCCATACCCTTAAAATCCACATAAAAACCCACCCAGAAACTAAATGTTCATAAATTCATAGCAATACCTATACTATATTATAAGTAATGCAAAATCATATGACCTACCCAGTTCATATACCTAAATCCGTAAACCGCAAGGTTGCAACCGTGCCTGTTACGTTAACAGGGGTATATCATAAAAATCATCATATAAATCATCATAATATCATGGTAGTAGACAAAGAAAAATACTATGAAAAGTAATCATAATGTTATGAAAAACTTGCGTGACAGCCATGGCCCAATCACAGGCTTGATTTCAGCACAGCTATTGCTTCAGGTACAGCTACAGCTTCAAAAGCAACTCCAGAAACAGCTTCAGATACAGATTATCAGATCCAGCTCCAGATACCAGCCATTATAGCAGAAGCAGGAAATGCACAAGCTGCTATACTTCAAATTTGCAGACCCTAAGACAGGTCACCACAGACCAAGACAAACTGCAGCACATAAAAAAAAAACCCTGAAACATGAGAGAAATTCTTACTCACTGAGTTCAAAGTTCTGGAGGTTCATACCTTTTCTAAGGACACAATATCACCCAAGACTCAACAATATATGTCTACAATGTCATTCCACCTGAGGGGGCCCATCAGGCATCAATCTCCAAATCTATCGATTCGCTCAACGATTCAACTATGTACCGCTCTGGAAAGTGTTTCAATCATCAAAATACTGGTCAATTGATCGAATTATCAGCTCGATTTACCTTATTCCTTTAGAAAAGGGTTTTCGGTTCATGTGCTTCCAACCTCACTTTTTTGCCAAGGCTTCAAAATCCCATAATAATGGACAGTTTCCGAAAATATATATCACAACGATACCTCAAAATTTCCTACATAGAAACTGGAAATTGAGAGTGAAATCTAATCCCTCATTTCGAGGATGAATGAAAAATTCAATATTATTGGCTTACAGCCATTTCACTTGCTCATTGCCCAGGACATAAAAGTGACAGCCTTCATTGATCATCTCGGATCCACAAAACCATGGAAGTACATGGCATATCCGAACAAGGACAGAAATCTCAGAACACACAGAACATGACAGGAACCGTTATTGCCTAACCACTATCTGGGTATATATCCATTCTTAGTTGGAATGATATTTAGATGTAGAAGAGTAGTGAATGGATATTTACCAGTGAATAATCCAGGAGGTACTATACCCATGATGACGTCATCAGAACAGGCTACTGAACAGTCGGAACTCGAATGCAGCGCAGACGATTCAACCATACCAGACTAGCATGATCTGAATAAACAGTAAACTTAGAACATGGAATCTATCCCCCAGTGTTATTATAACTTTACTCACTGTACAAAAGAAACCTGACATCCAGTGTAATCAAGTTGATAAATTTCCCTTAGCTCTACTACCAGGTACACCACTCAATTGCACCAAACGTGCACTATCTATGTACCAAGTTCCACCACTATCACCAGTAGAAACCCGTTGATTCGGTTATTCAAATCACCCTGAGTTTGGTCCAGCGAGCGCACAACGGAACGGTCCTGTTCTGTCGAGGGTAGTGTCTGATATTCCGAACACAGCATTTCAACGACCGAACAGTGGAAAAGCTGATCATACTACTACTAATAATGCCAGCGAAATGTGAACACCATACCTGATGACAGCCTAAACAAAAATAAATCAAATCCAAAATATGATTCCCTAAAATGAATCTGTTTGAAATAACAGTAAGTACAGAGTGTTAATTAATTATACCATACGTATACCTTATGGTTGAGTTTTCTTCTTTTAGGAGACTGAATACAGATGGTGGTGACTGCTAATTTACGATCAAAGATAGCAGCAGATTTGGAAATAAACAGACTCGAGTACTAGGAATCAAATTATGGTACCGAGGTCTAGGCAGGTATCTATGTAATTGATGTACAACAAGAGAATGATATGATACAGCTGTGCAGAAGTTGACTGGGTATATCGAGAGACCCGATGTTAGAATTTTACCAAGTAATAGGCAATAAACGTTGAAGTTTTAAATTTTCGCAGAATCAGTGAATTAATTCATCAAAAAGGTACGATAGCTAAAAATGAACGTTACAAATTTCCGTCCCACTTTTAAAAAATTTGCCTGCAAAATTTTCTTGTATTGAAGATATACGAAAAAAAAAAAAAAATTAAACTTGTTCCTGACTACCCTAGCCGGTAACAAGATATGTCGCCATGACATCTTAGGTTTCCAGTCATCCCACAGACGGGTGATTTGACCGATCGTCCGAACATCGACGCCTCAGGAGGGCCTCGAAGATGGCCTCGCGAAAGATGGAAAAACGCGTCGTGGTCCGCTCTACGGGACTAGCCACTCCTGACGCATCGACACCCAGACGAACCATCAGGCCCCCACATCTGTGTGATCCTGGTCGCCCGAGTGGAGGATTCCGAAAAAGTTAAATTCAAAATTTTGATTTAGGGCGTACCCAAGGACTGCCACGTCAACCCTAGTCGACTTGAGGGCCAACCAACCTGAAACGGCGCTGATGCCGGGAGAGATATACCAGACAAAACATTCGGGATTGTTTCTTCATCCCAATACGATGGACAAATGGCGATACCTCGGCCTAGAGAGAGCTCGACCGAATATAGGAGAATGACCCGGCCATGTGACAGGCGCCCGTAGGCAACTCGCGATTCTGTCGACGGGGCCCCTCCTACATTCGTTCTCCTTCTCCTGGCACGCAAAATCGAACACTCGGTTCCGCCACCTGCCCATCCCCATTGGGATTAGGTCCCTACCAAACAAAATTATCTCTAGCAAAAAGTGACGAATCACCGGTTAAAGTGACAAAAAAAAAATTAAGTCCCTACCAAAATTCATTGGCTCTTGAAAGAATGATAAAGTGACATACATGATGCAAAAATGTATTGGCTCTTGAAAGAATGATAAAGTGACATACATGATGCAAAAATGTTTATACCAAACTCCATTATCTCTAGCAAAAATGACGACAACCAACATTAACTCCAACAATAGGACCGCAAAATACCGCATTGAACTATAAACCAAAGAAGAACCAGAAACGTCATAAAGGAGCGGGACATAATGTTATTCATGATAAAATTTGCCTAAAGTGGCCAGTTATGGGACTTTTACCCACCAGCTGGTGATTCCCTGACAGGAGTATTCTTAAGCCCGTCACTGCAGAGCTTCGTTGTCCGAATACAACAAAAAACATCAACATTATATAAGCAATCCAAGACGTTACTCGAGACGTTACTCATTATCATCCGGAGGATGAGCCTTCAAGTCCTTCGCATGCCAAACTCCAAGATACCGGTTCTGGTCGTCCTTCAGCTCATAAGTCCACGGGGACAAGCGCTTAGATATCATAACTGGACCAATATATTTTGGAGCCAATTTGGCCGTGAAATACTTTGAGGCATCAGACAAAACGTAGTTACGGCGCCAGACTAACTGATTGGGCAGATATTGTTCATCCCTTCTACGCAGATCATAGACATTTTTATTCTGAGAATAGGACTTGAATAAACGTTCTTTGATATCCGAGAACAACTTTTCTTGTGCTTGTTGGCGCTGAAGGGTTACAGTTGACCGATCAAAGTCAATAGGTTCCGAAATGGCTTTCTCTCCTTTCGAAGAAACTTCCCTACTGAACACTATAAAATTTGGGGTAAAACCAGTGACCTCATGCTGAGTGGAACGAATAGCAAACCCGACTTTATCTAAATTCTGATCCCAAGTTCTATGATCGTTTGAAACATACGACCGTAACATAGTTTTGATAACTCTATTTATCCTCTCACATGGAATTGTCTGGGGATGATAAAGAGCGGTATACTGAATATATACATTATATGATTCCATTAATTTCTGAAATTCCTTAGACTCAAACTGGACCCCATTATCTACAATAATTGAGTTTGGACATCCAAACATTAAAAATACATTATTTTCCAAAATTTTTACAATTGTCGATGCGACAGCTTTACGCAAGGGGAACAACAGGGGAAACTTACTGAAACAATCAGCTACTACAAAAATATATTGATATCCAGAACGGGACCGGGGTAAAGGACCAATCAAGTCTGCACACAGTAACTCAAATGGTCAAGATATGGATGTTTGCTTACTCAGCATCAATCCAGGTGGGCGTCTCTGCTCGGGTTTGATAGCATGGCACGTATGGCATTTGCGAACAAAACATGCCACATCAGACCGCATCTCCGGCCAATAATATTGCTGTGCGAGCTTGTGAAAGGTTTTATACACGCCTGCATGGCAAATTGACTCGTGTACAGACTGAATGAGAGGCTTACGTTCCTTACTTGATACTACAATCTTCCAACACTCTGAAGGAGATATTAGATCGGGATATCGGGGCTTAATATTTTTATACAAAGTGTTAGCAACGACTTGCCAAGCCGGAAACTTTTGGAGACACTGGAGTGCTTTATTCTTCATAGTCTCATACCATTTATCGGTATCGGTAACACCTACAACTATATTCGAAGAATCAGGATCAAGGGGGACAGACAAGGCATCCACTACAGGGACTGAACAGGACAGAATATCCGGAATGACATTATCTTTCCCGGGCCTATGCCTAATAGTGTAGTCATACTGTTGCAACTTAATCGCCCAGCGCGCTAGACGACCTGTGGGAGATTGAAGACGATTCAACCATACCAGACTAGCATGATCTGAATAAACAGTAAACTTAGAACCTTCAATATATGGTCTGAGTTTCTCAATCGCTCATAATACAGCGAGACATTCTCTTTCTGTAGTTGTATAGTTGCGTTCTAAACGGTTCAGAGACCTGGATAGATAACAGATGACTTTAACACCATCATCATGCTCTTGAGTCAATACAGCTCCGATTCCATAACCGGAAGCATCGGTCTCAATAGCAAAGGGAAGATCAAAGTTCGGACAGGCAAGTATAGGGGACGGAATGAGATGCTCTTTTAGAGCGCGGAAAGCTTCATCACATGTGGGACTCCAAACAAAACTTTTATTTTTACGAAGCAACTCCGTAATAGGGGCCGTAATTGACGAAAAATTTGGGACAAAACGTCTATACCAAGAGGCTAGACCTAATACTCTACGAACTTCAGAAACACAAGTAGGAACAGGGAGATTTACTATTGCGCGAACTTTCTCAGGATCGACTCGCAATCCATTAGCATCAACAATATAACCGAGATACAATAATTCGGGCCTACAAAAATGACACTTTTTCTTCGAAACCGTCAAGTTAGCTACTCTCAAGCGGTCGAACACTTCCTTTAAAATTTCAATATGCTTTTCGAAAGTCTGAGTGACTATTATAATGTCATCAAAATGGACAAAAACATGAGTTTCTAACTCAGGTCCTAATACACGATCTATCAACCTCTGGAACGTAGCAGGGGAATTTGCTAAGCTCATAGAGAGTCTGCAAAATTGAAATAGACCACGATTTGGTACGGTAAAGGCGGTAAGTGGTTTCGAAGATTCGGTCAACGGTACTTGAAAATAGTCTGATTTTATATCTAAATATGTCAAGAATTTTGCATCTCTTAACTTATCAAGTGTTGAAGATACATACGGGATTGGATATGCATCACGTTCAGTAACCTGATTTAACTTCCTGTAATCTACACAGAATCGAAAAGTGTCATCTTTCTTTTTCACTAAGAGAATTGGTGATGACCAAGGGCTGGTGGACCGTTCAACAATACCCTCATCAAGTAATTTTTGAAGTTCTTTATCTATATGGGATTGCATAACCGGACTGACAGGATAATATCTCTGCTTAATTGGAGCTGCATCGGTTTTGATCTCATGTTCCACTAAACTAGTGCAACCCAAGTTATCTCCCATAGAAGTGAAAGCTTCATCAACAACTTCATATAAAATTTTCGACTGTTCAGGATTTAAATCAGTTTCCGACCGTAACGCAATAGAATCAATCATCGCGGTTGCTTCAGAAGCAAAAACCCAATCGCCACGACGAAGATCTGGGACAATCCCCATTTTCTTCCAAAAATCTATTCCCAAAATCAAACAGTGGGGGAGAGACGGTATGATCAAAACAGAAATAATTTTAACTTTATCTTCAACACCAATCGGTAAATCCACTGATCCTATACTTGAACAAATTTGGCCATTAGCCACTCTACAAGAAACAATATTTTCATTATTTACACCTAAATTAAGCTTACTCAATAACTGCCAACCAGGGCCTCCTAAAATTGTGTTTGATGCGCCAGAATCCAATAATCCTAACATCTTAACACCCAAAATCGAAACATTCAAGAATGGCCTTTCATCATTCTGCGCATGTGCCAAAATGTATTCTAAGATAACTTCTTGTTTAACCGGTAGCAAAGATTTATTGACCGACTTCCTATCTGAATTGAAGATCACTACGCGGTCGTTTAGTGTCTCGGTCTGGCGTTTCCCTGATTACATTTAGGACAATTGCGAACAGTGAAATTGGCATTTCCACATTTAAAACAGTACCTACTCTTCACTAAAGCCTTACAATCTCGCGCCATGTGACCTACAGATTTACAATTCCAACAAGTACCCAACATATCTACTTGAGCTGAGGTGGAAGGGTTATTCACAAAGTTTCCAAAAGACGTGTCCGAATTATCTGTATAAATATAAGCTAAATCAGGCTCCATGAGATTGCTTTTGTTTCTAGGAGGAGGAACAACGGATTCTATGGCCTGCTTACGGGCCTCTAGTTGACGACCTAAGTCTATCAAATGTTGAATTGAATCAACCTTGATTAAACCAAGTTGACTTTGATAAAATGGAGAAATGTTCTGTAACAAAATCTTCAACCGCATAGTTTCACTGATCGGTATTGTCAAACGATTGAACATATCAATCATAAGGGCTATGTACATGCCCATAGTCTCTTGAGGACCTTGTGTTCTATGCTTGATTTCATTGAACAATTTATCATTGAAATTAGGCGGCTGAAATTCTGCTCTAAGTTCGACAACTAACTGTGGCCAAGAATGAACCTGATTTCTGATGGACCCAAACCACAACAACGCTTTTCCTGAGAATAGATCACTTGCAGATCTATACAATTGGTCTTTACTAACATTTCGGGACAAACATAATTCCTCAACATTCTCCAGAAAAGCCCTTAACGAAATTTTACTATTATCTCCATCAAATTTAGTAACGTTCCACTTTGATACTGGGACACCCTGTATAGGGGAAACGGACACTGGTACTGAAGTTACATTTCCTACTACGTCATCATCAGATTCTTCACTCTCTGATGAGCTGCTAATCCCTGTAGATGACATGAGAACACTAAGTTCTAAAGGAGTTGAAATTTGCTGAGATGATCTTTTGAATTTTCTAGCACGTGATTTAAGTTCAGACTGCAAATTTAAGAATTCTACTAGAAATTTAGATTTGACTCCATGATCCTCATCCTTAGCAACAACAGCTCTCTCTGCACGTTTAAAAGCGTGAAGAATCTTGGAATTGACTTTCAAAAAATTTGGACTTGATTCAAAATCCGCAAAGCCCGAATCTAATCCCTGTAATTCTGCAAGCTTGTCAGTTAAATACAAAATATCAGCATCAAAAGTGGAAACATTTGTGGGATAAACAGGGGGAGTTGATGAATTTTCCAATCTTATATAGCCTCGTAGGCACTTCCTCATTTCCTCAACAGTGGTTTTATCAGTTACACCCCTAATTGCCAACTCATAAGTCAACTCCTCTTTGTCGAGTCTATTTATCTCCATTTTACCCTCCATTTTCTCAAACTTCAGCAATAATTTATACCAGAAAAAATTCTACCCTGTATAGCCAGGACAGTGACCATAAAAATTTCTCTTGAATAGCTGCGAAAAATCTACTAAACATATACTACAATCATAGATCCGATAATCTGTACCTGTAAATGAAATAATATTTGAACATTCAAAGTATTACCAGATTATCACTAAGGAATATAGCACTTCAAAAAAAAACAACTGAACTCACTAAAAAGGAAGTCAGAGATACTAGACGTCAACAAGAAAGAATAAAAAAAAAATCAAAAAAAATTTTTTTTTTCCAAAAAAAAAATTTTTTTTTTTTGAAAATCAAAAACTCTTTTTTTATTTGAGGCCCCACGTTGGGCGCCAAAATTTGTAACAATCTTATTTCGAGATTGACAAATATATCTGTCCTTTGCTGACAGAGGATATGGGCTCGCGACTGAACTTCAGTGGAGACGGAGTGGGTTCAGATCTACTCAAAATAATAGATGTTAAAAAGGGCGCCAGGTAAATGTGGACTGCATACCCTCACCATGATTCAATATTAACCCCACTTACCATGGTTAATATCTTATTCCAACAGCTATCGTTATCAAATTAAAAGACAAACATTTTCCCAATACTCTATACCATTTAATAATTCTCTTCTTGAAACACCTGACACAATAATACTGATTCAAGATTGAAGTGCTATATATCTGAATATTACTAGCAATTGAACTATGTTCCTCAATACTGAATAGTTTGAATGTTCAAATCAAAACCTGACTGTATATCACCCAAGTGTTACATAATATTTAAATCCCAGTTTTATCCCATACCCTTAAAATCCACATAAAAACCCACCCAGAAACTGAATGTTCATAAATTCATAGCAATACCTATGCTATATTATAAGTAATGCAAAATCATATGACCTACCCAGTTCATATACCTAAATCCGTAAACCGCAAGGTTGCAACCGTGCCTGTTACGTTAACAGGGGTATATCATAAAAATCATCATATAAATCATCATAATATCATGGTAGTAGACAAAAAAAAATACTATGAAAAGTAATCATAATGTTATGAAAAACTTGCGTGACAGCCATGGCCCAATCACAGGCTTGATTTTAGCACAGCTATTGCTTCAGGTACAGCTACAGCTTCAAAGGCAACTCCAGAAACAGCTCCAGATACAGATTATCAGATCCAGCTCCAGATACCAGCCATTATAGCAGAAGCAGGAAATGCACAAGCTGCTATACTTCAAATTTGCAGACCCTAAGACAGGTCACCACAGACCAAGACAAACTGCAGCACATAAAAAAAACCCTGAAACATGAGAGAAATTCTTACTCACTGAGTTCAAAGTTCTGGAGGTTCATACCTTTTCTAAGGACACAATATCACCCAAGACTCAACAATATATGTCTACAATGTCATTCCACCTGAGGGGGCCCATCAGGCATCAATCTCCAAATCTATCGATTCGCTCAACGATTCAACTATGTACCGCTCTGGAAAGTGTTTCAATCATCAAAATACTGGTCAATTGATCGAATTATCAGCTCGATTTACCTTATTCCTTTAGAAAAGGGTTTTCGGTTCATGTGCTTCCAACCTCACTTTTTTGCCAAAGCTTCAAAATCCCATAATAATGGACAGTTTCCGAAAATATATACCACAACGATACCTCAAAATTTCCTACATAGAAACTGGAAATTGAGAGTGAAATCTAATCTCTCATTTCGAGGATGAATGAAAAATTCAATATTATTGGCTTACAGCCATTTCACTTGCTCATTGCCCAGGACATAAAAGTGACAGCCTTCATTGATCATCCCGGATCCACAAAACCATGGAAGAACATGGCATACCCGAACAAGGACAAAAATCTCAGAACACACAGAACATGACAGGAACCGTTATTGCCTAACCACTATATGGGTATATATCCATTCTTAGTTGGAATGATATTTAGATGTAGAAGAGTAGTGAAAGGATATTTACCAGTGAATAATCCAGGAGGTACTATACCCATGATGACGTCATCAGAACAGGCTACTGAACAGTCGGAACTCGAATGCAGCGCAACGGGTACCAGAACATGGAATCTATCCCCCAGTGTTATTATAACTTTACTCACTGTACAAAAGAAACCTGACATCCAGTGTAATCAAGTTGATAAATTTCCCTTAGCTCTACTACCAGGTACACCACTCAATTGCACCAAACGTGCACTATCTATGTACCAAGTTCCACCACTATCACTAGTAGAAACCCGTTCATTCGGTTATTCAAATCACCCTGAGTTTGGTCCAGCGAGCGCACAACGGAACGGTCCTGTTCTGTCGAGGGTAGTGTCTGATATTCCGAACACAGCATTTCAACGACCGAACAGTGGAAAAGCTGATCATACTACTACTAATAATGCCAGCGAAATGTAAACACCATACCTGATGACAGCCTAAACAAAAATAAATCAAATCCAAAATATGATTCCCTAAAATGAATCTGTTTGAAATAACAGTAAGTACAGAGTGTTAATTAATTATACCATACGTATACCTTGTAATGTAATTGATGTACAACAAGAGGATGATATAATACAGCTGTGCAGAAGTTGACTGGGTATATCGAGAGACCCGATGTTAGAATTTTACCAAGTAATAGGCAATAAACGTTGAAGTCTTAAATTTTCGCAGAATCAGTGAATTGATTCATCAAAAAGGTACGATAGCTAAAAATGAACGTTACAACATGTATGAGAGAGCAAGGGGTACTCTCATAGGTAAGGAAACATATATGAGAGAGCAAGGTGTACTCTCATAGGTAAGGAAACATGTATGAGAGAGCAGAGAGTACTCTCATAGGTAAGGAAACATATATGAGAGAGCAAGGTGTACTCTCATAGGTAAAAAAACATGTATGAGAGAGCAAGGGGTACTCATATTGAAATATCAGAACTCCCATAGGTAAGGAAACATATGTATGGGAGAGCAAGGGGTACTCATTTTGTATGTTCAAAATTTCTGCACTCTCATAGGTAAGAAAGCATGTACGAGAGAGCAGAGTGCAATCCCGTTGTTATACTACTTTCGTCGGATGACGAAGAAGTTCAAGATGACGGAGGAGATTAAGAAACGGATGCAAATTTAATTGAAAAGGAAGGTGATGACCGTGAAACGGTAAAAGCAGAAAGTGGTAATTCAATAATTGAAGAAGGAGATGAAGAATAGTCTGAAGCGGAAAATGGAACAGATAACAAAGATTCAGAATATACTATACAAGATGGAAATCTCAATACTACCGCGGATTTCCTTGCTGATATACGAAAAAAAAAAATCAGAGGGATATGGATGAATTAGTGAAAAGAAAACTAGAAATAAGGAAAAAGCTTGAGAAGAAGAAGAAGAAATATCAAAAAAAAACTTAGAAAGATTTGTGAAGTTATAAAAGATTTAGATGAAGTTGTAATTCTTTCTACAATACTCAGAAAAGTATTGTAATCAGTTTGTTGATATAATATGGGAAATTTTAAGTGAAACATGTAATTTGTATTTTTCAAATGTTTTATGATTGATACTTTCTGAATTTGTTGAAACTTCAGTTTTATTGGTATGCGATACTCTGAACGGTACTAGAATGACTCGTATTTTCACCAAATGAAATTATAACACAGATGACTTCGCATTACTGGAATTATTTTGAATCAAAGTGTTTGAGATTGAGAATCATTACTCAACTAGTAGAATTTGGTATATAAACGTTTCGAAGAAATAAACTGTGTGATGTATGAACATATTCAAATACTCCTTTTTCTATCACTCTCGATACATCCTTTCAAAATCCATCTTGATACAAATAACTATCACACTTTTTTTTCATTCACATGAGGAATACAAAAACATCACTTTTTTCTCACTTTCGATACATCCTTTAAAAACTCATTTCGATACACAGAAATAATTCTTTCATGGAAACGATACGAAAAAAACATGATTTCATGTTACGATCACCGACCGAAAAACTGAATGAATTCACTGACCCAGAGATGCGTGGTCAGATGTCCCCAATTGATAGTTAATTTTTCATGATCTCTGTAACAAAGTTGGGAGCGGCTTTTTGGATCTATTCGAGTGTTTCTATAACAGAGGGAGTGAGTTGTACAATTCTGTAGGCTTGGATATTTTCAAAAGAGGTGACACCAGCTACTATACAGGGTGTACCTAAATAATACCGGAAGAATTCAAGGGGTGATTCCTCGTGATATTTCAGGAAATAAAGTTTATATAAACATGTGTCCTAACTGGCTCCGTTTTCTAGATACAGGGTATTGATATTTCCATGAAAAATCTTTTTTCTATTCATTTCTCAATTGTCCTATCATCAATTTCAATGAAAAGTAGTGGTTTTGTTGATAGTAATATGGAGCTTCTTCTAGTGCAATTAGATTCGAAATAATTTTGCCAGTGGCGTGACACAGGTTGAATTTATCGATATTCATGGTGAATGTCATTGTAAGCCACCGGTTTTTTTGAGTTTCATATTTTTATCAGATTGAACTATCGAATATCGAAATAACAACTTTTTCATTCTTTGTGTGATTATTGTATCTAGCTTGGTTTTTGAGGAAACAATAAGAATTCGTTGTCACTCCAAATTCAAATGTAGGTGTTTTCGAGACTTCAATTGAGATTTCTCAATAATCCAATTTAGAATCATTTTGGAATTCTGGGACTTTTTCTGTCTCCATCCATACTGAATTTTGGCATCACGAAAGCTCATACAGGAGGGATATAAATAAAAACAAATAATACTTTCAACTTCAACATCCTATATCTGAAAAACGTAGAAAGTTGGGACACATGTTTATATAAACTTTATTTGCTAGAATGTCACAAGGAAACCTATCTCGAATTTTTTCGGTGTTATTTAGATACACCCTGTATATTGATTATTCGGTAAGACAAATGATAATTGTGATATTTACAATATACAAAATCTACTGTATGTTGGAGACTATGAGGAATGGACAAATATGGCTGAGAATAAATTTTATTAGAATTCAGAGTATCAAAAATAACAATTCAATTGTATTATTCTCTCTTAGACACAGATGGAACATAAAAATGGTATCAAATGAAAATATATCTCATTGGAAATCAATCTTTCAGCTATTGCACAATATGAAAAATCTAGTTAAACAATATATATATCGGAACACTACAAATGTAGCAAGTATCCTTATATGCTACCAGGTGTACTGGAGAATTTGTTACATGTAAAGACTCTTGTTTACTGTCAATATTGGTGTCTGGGTATTCTGCCACTGTGTCGAAGTAACAGCTCGTACAAAATTTTTCTTCCTCCAACATGGTTATTCGATAATAATGTTGAATAAGGCAGACATATACTTGTGACCACCCGTTGAGAAACTGCAAACTGTCGACACTATATTGGATTCGGATCACTTGTTCTCTATCCAACTCGATCTCATCTGTCTCCGAGAATTCATCGTCAACATTCAATGCATCGTCCACATTCATTTCGAACACATATATGAGATATAAACTGAGAATGAATTAATATTTATGGGTAATACCCCCACAAGATTATGATTATAATTGTATCCATTGAAACAAAAGTGGACATACAAATTGTAGATTAACAAAACAATGCATCAATTGATTCATCATTTGGTCAATCAAAATGGGAAAGTGTGAAATAATTAATAATTCAACTCATTCATCATAACAATCAAGTTCATTGGTCCATAATGATTCATCAGATTAATTGATATTGATCAACGAACTCATGAATTTTGATGACTGAGCAATTATGAACATGTGGAACATGATTCATCAAAATAATTGATATTAATCAATGAACTCATTAATTTCAATGATTGAGCCATTGGGAACATGTGTGCAACATGATTCATCATAATAATCAATGTGATGATTCGTTAATCATACCCTCACTTCTCAAATTCAAACGTATATAACTTATCACAATGAAATCCTTCACTCAGTTTTCGAATTCTAGTTGTGAAACACATATTATTCTGAAATGGACTTGTCGAAAACAACTGTGAATTCAAGTGGGCAGAGCTACTATACATCAAGTGTTCCTACCGGTGACTCAAGAGTTATATATCATCTGGAAGAACATTATGAGAATAAACATAAATCAATATTGTTGGGAGAGGAGAGATTGCCTTTGAATGAATCAAGGAGCCAGTACGTTTCCATAAGATTATGTCATGAATTTGGCTATAGGCCTTGCATCCAGATATCAGGACTCAAGAATGATGCAGTCACTTTCAATGATCGTGAGTGGATGGATTTTCTTAAATATCAAGGAATCATTACAAATTATTTCTATTCTAGTGACCATCCAAAATCGTTAGATGGTGAATCCTTCCAGATATACTTTATGAAAATTCCGGAAACGAGTGTTGTTGAGATTCAGAAAAATAACTTACATATTATCTTGGGTTATGAATCCCTTTGCAAGTTGTGGACTTTATTGCCGCTCATCAAATATCAAATGGAAATGATGGGGAGACTGCAGTTTACGAATAACCTCACAGTTTTGCAGAGAGCTCTTCAAAATCAAGATAAAGATGTAGTGAACAATGCACTTAATCTTGTCAGGCCACAGGAGAACCCAAGTAGTGAAAATATCAGTTTAGTATTAGAATCCATCCACATATACCCTAACGTTTTTTCTGAAGATCTGAATAATGTACAATAGAAATTAGCATACGAATAATTGTACCCACTAGGAATTACGTAATAAAAAAAATTGAATCATCTGAATAATTGTTTTATTCCAAAAAATATAAATGTATTTCACAGAAGGTCCTTTTCATCAATCCATGGATCATGAGAATTATCTAAGCCTAGCCACTTGACACGAATTTTGTTTCCACGTCGCTGTAAAACTTTTTCAACCAAGTAGATGTTGGGATATTCCACTTTCTGAAGCTCTCCGCTGTAGAAACCTCCCCGAATTTCTTATTGATTCTGATCTTCTAGCAGGTAAGTAGTTGGGTTTGACAATTCAACTTGTCGAATTCTGAAGACTTCATTTGACCAAGAAGGCTGATACGATTTTGAAAATGCTTCTCTGAACTTGCTTATTCTCACAAAGTCACCTACTTTGAATTTATTCTTTCTAGTATCGATTGTTTTCAAATGACTATATACAGTTTTCAGTAATGTATTTTCATTCCCAGAATTCACATCCTTAGGTTTCATTCCAATTGTGCTGTGTTTTGTGTTATTATATACATCCTCTATTTCCTTTAGGATATTCAACCACTTATAAGTATCCTGCGAACTGAATTTCTTCCACATTGAATTCTTCAAAGTGCGATTCACCCGCTCAACCACACTAGCTTTCAAATTTGAAAATGTACTATAGTGATTTATGTTGAGAGATTCCATCAACGATCTGAAATCTCTGTTGTAGAATTCTTTCCCCATATCTATTTGAATATTTTTAGGTTTAATTTCAACATTATCAAGGATATCTCTCATTGCTTCTGTGACATCTTTCGCGTTCTTACGTTTTACTGGTCTTAACCATACCAATTTACTGAAAACATTGATTAAAACCAATATGTAGCGGTATCCTTCATTAATTTTTGCGTAGGGTATGTAACGATAAATCTGACCTATTCTTCTTGTTAACTCTGTATTAGTGAGAAGATATATTAACGTAATTTCTAGACTAGCGGAATTTATAATACTGTCAGACATATTGCGCGATCTCCAGAAATAATTTCTAATCATCAACGAAACAATAATTGCTGCTACAGAATTCCAAACAGATTCCTTGTATCCATGATCATGAAATTTGCGAGAATGTCGATATGAGTTTACAGTGAACTATTTACCTCTCGTTATCTATTGACCACGGGTCGGCGCTAGGCACCTGTAGATCGCGACGAGACTTAATTCGTACTGACCAACACCTGTTGCCGTGTTTCACGGCTTTTCGCGTTAAGCCCCGTAAAACTGACTATAACCGATATGCTAATCACAGTGGTCAGCAGACATGCTGAAATGGGATAAATGTGACAACAACGGTATACTGATTTCTCGGTGGGAAATTCGTGAATGAAGATCGAGTTGATGTCAAAAGAGAGGTGATGAAAAGTTTCCGAGAAGACTAGTGTATGTACGCTCAAAAATCGCTGTAATTCACCAAGTGAAAAGGCTATTCAGACATTTGAAGGTATGTTATTTATATTGCTGTCGGTTTCGGGCTCAAGTGATGATCCCTTTGATATAAGTTTCATGAAGGTGAACGAAGTATTAAGTCGAATTCTTGTCGTAGATTTGCCGGCCGTTCGCTGTGTGATATCAGCCATTTTGGAGAGCAGACTATAGAGCAATCATTATATTCACCCCCTCAAATCTGCAATGTTGGAGATGAAACCCTGACAATATTGGTAGTTTTTCGAGAGTCAACTTAGAAATACTCAGAGAACTCATCTGATACCTACTGTAAATGAACCCTTTGGGAGGTGTCAATCCCCGACGTCTCTAGAGTCTAGCCGCTCACCACGATAGTTCCTGTAGGAAGGAACTCACGAGAGAACACCAACGGAAATGTCAGGTCAGATCCATCTAATTTTCCATTTCATGAGCGTCTGAAGGTTATGCAAGTCGGTTGGTTGTCTATGGATGTCAACGTCAAGTGGCCACCCATAAGCTCCTTCGTTTTTTTGGAAGATAAACCTTTTTTTTATCTCATTCTCTTCAAATTTATTAGTTTTTGTAATTTATATATTTATGTGCGCCTAAGGTAACGTTACTGCAGGTTGATTGAAGTCTGATAAATCATTATATGAAGCACAATATACTTCGGTTGAAACCTCAAGTGATTGCAGATTTTATTTTTTTATTTCTCAGTTCAACAGCATCGAACTGAGTGGCGCCTATAAGGAGAAGGTACATACTGTGTTGGAAGAAAATTGAATAAAACTTGTTAATCCTTACCTACGACCCTGCCACCAGAAAATGAGCACTAGGGCAATAGTAACCACAAATTAAAACAAAAAATGAGGTGACATGAGTAGCGCTGCAACGTGGGGCCCGATGAAAATTATATAAATTTTTGGCTTGCATGACTTTCGATATTATTGAATATATTCGATAATTAGTTCCACAGTTTTCAATTTATAAAGATTGCTGGTGTGATTCGCGTCAATTTGAACACATGCACCTGTTTTTTCCTCCATATGGGTTTCCTTTATCTCTTCCATAGTCAAACAAAATTATAGGAAAATATTTGGCTGGCATAATTTCACACAAATTATATTGTTCCACTGATGTGGGTGTTGTGCTGATCACTTTGTGGTTTATATGCATTTTCTTGTTGTAATTGTATTTTTGTGCTTTTTATGTGTATATAGCAATCATCCTGATTAGTTATATCAGAAAATCATTACATTCCATAACGGAAAAAAAAATCCCTGATACATAGTGAGAGACATTTATTTCAGAAACAATTCCCAGTGATAAAAAACTTGCCAGATTGAAAATATCTACCTGATAAACCTGATGAGTTCTTTGCTGTGTTGTTTCTCGTAATACTAATTGAATACATTTGGTGAATTTAAGTTTGCCTCCTATTGGATGTAATAATTATGAATGGAATCTTGATTCAACTACCAAAATAGTTACTCACCTTTAAAATTACTCCATTGGAGATATACAGAGTGATTCATCTTTGCCGAAATTATTTATCCCTTTTTAGTTTTACACATGATCCGTCCCTATTTCGTTGTTTTTTTTTTTCATCTGTTTCAGAATAGTTTGGTAGGATTCATACAGTCTGTTGAGGTAGATTGAAAATTAAAATGATAATAATAACATTTGATTTTTTATATATAGTGTAGTACATGCTAGTCTATAAATATATTCGGTAGAAATTCATTATTCTTATACAGGGTGTGGCTTCGAATACTTATATTGATGAGCTTGAATTGATTTTTGTTTTAGATTGTGTGGTACACAGTCACGCAAATATTGAGGAGTGGTATCGAGTAAAAAAAAAAAAATATGTATTAGTTGTTCTGTCTGTAGTTGACAAGTGCTACAGTTGTTTTTATTTTGTCAAGTTTCATTGAATTTATTAATCATGTTGGAAGAAATGAAGCCCAATCATCTACTCACGAATGAAGTCAATTATGAACTTAGAATAAGGGGCGTGGTCACGGGCAAAGACATTCACGAGAAAAGAACAATTTCAGGTCGGCTTACAATCAATGAAAGGAGACGACAACTTGAATTTAGTGACCCAACTGCTACTTATCAATCGGAAAAAGTTGCAATTATAGAAACTAGGGAAAATATCAAATCTCTTGTGCTTCACTTCACGGGTTCTTCAACTGACAGTTTATATATCCGCTTGCGTTCGCGACTGAGTCATATTACCGAGCGAGTTGAACGTTTGAAAGTAACCGCGAATAATGATGAGCAGGCTACGTTCAAGAATGAGGCTTATGCAACTTGTCTTCAATTTGAAGCTGAGCTAGATGAGAGGGTAGTGGAACAGACACCAACCATGCCTGCAAACCTCCCGCAACCCGCGAATACTGTCGTTAATGCCCTGGTTCCACATAATAATACTGTTCCAATTCACAAATGGGGAGTTGAGTTTGACGGTGTTTCGAGAGATTCAGGAGTAGAAGATTTCATAGAAAGAGTCGAGAAATTAGCAGAAGCTAGGAAAGTCAATAAGGCAGAACTGTATGCATCCGCGGTTAATTTATTTTCGGGTAAGGGCTTAGAGTGGTGGTGATACGTCAAAAGATCAGTTACCGATTAGGAATCTTCAATCGTTAGGCTTAAACATGACTTTTCACCAAGCGATAATGATGAGAAGCTGTGGAAATTCATCAAAAATAGGAAACAGCGCTTCAATGAAACAGTAACTATCTTTATAGCTGAAATGGAATCATATTTTCGGCGATTGAAAGTACCGGCCGCTGAAGCTACTAAGGTCACTAATATTTGTAAAAACTTACTTTACAAATATTATGCAAAAACTGCACTAACAGATTTTAGGAACACGAATGAATTAGCAGAAGTTTGTAAAAAATGGAAAGAAGTATTGTTAGGTCGCGCTGGGGGCCTTGAGGTTGCTGAAACAGTTGGAGTTGATGGCCAAAGGCCAGGAAGTAACTCGGACACTCCCAAATGTAGCTGTAGCTGCTCTAAGCAACCAGACAATTCTCGAGATAATCGTAGATCCAACCATAATGATAATAATCATCAAGGGCGAGATTTTAGGAATTGAAATCAAAGTACGACCAATAGCTTCAGAAATTGGTCACAACCTAATACAAGAAATCAAAGTAGGCCGAATTTCAGAGGGCAGAACACCCTCTCAGCCGTGGATGATGTTGGAGCTACAAGGGATATGGGGCAGTCCCAGAATTGTTGGAATTGTGGGGGAGATAACCACTCCTATCGATATTGTAGACAGAAGCAGAAAAAATGTTGTTATAGGTGCGGAAAACTGGAGGTAACGGTTGCTACTTGTACCGAGTGTTCGGGAAACGGCGCAACTAGGCAGGACATTCTGGTCAGGTTGTACCTCTTGCTTATAATGGGACCAGTTTGAATGGGACTCGATATGGGAATATTGAACAAAAACGAGTTTCAGAAGAAGTTGAGCATTATTCTGAGGATCAAAGAGAAGTAGATGTCGCGGATACCTCACCGGTTTTGTTTGAAAGAGAATCCGATTATAGGCCATATGTCTCGGTCACTTTATTCGATAGGGAAATTATAGCTTTGTTAGATTCTGGGGCAAGTACTTCTATAGTAGGAGAAAACGGTATGGGAATACTAGACGTTTTTGAAATAAAAATCAGGAGGCCTTGTAATGAGTTTGTGACGACAGCGGATGGCAGTAGGCAGAAAGTTGAGGGTTGCGTGGAGTTGCCGTTATGTGTTGGTGGTATTCGTAAGATTCAAGGGGCCTTAGTAAGTAGTACCATCCTTGAAACACAGCTTCATTTTAGGTAGTGATTTTTGTAAATTATATGAATTAGAAATTGATTTCGGCAGGAAAGAGTGGGGCGTTAAGGGAACTAGTGATGTTGAGATCGCGGTCTCAAAACCAAAACCGGATCACCATGTATACTCTATAGAACATTGGAACAACCTTTCCACGAATAGGTCGGCAGACATAGAAAAGGTCGTTTCTGAATTCAGAGACCTCAGCCCAGAAGATGCAATAGGCTGCACGAATAGGCTCGTCTATCACATAGATACTGGGAACGAAAAACTAGTGAAGCAACGACAATATTTACTATCCCCTTATATGCTCAACCATCTCAACGAAGAGTTGGATCGTATGCTAAAATTACAGGTAGTTGAACCGTCATCTAGCGAATGGTCGTCTCCAGTGCTTCTAGTCAAGAAAGCAAACGGGGATTACCGATTTTGCTTTGATGGACGCAGACTTAATGCACTCACAGAAAAAGATTCGTACCCGTTACCTTTCATAGACAGAATACTGAGCACCCTCAGCGAGGCACGATACATCTCCTTGGTTGACTTGAGAAGTGCCTTTTGGCAAATACCGTTATCTCCTGAATCACAAGAGAAAACGGCTTTTTCAATTCCTGGACGGGGGTCGTTCCAATTTGAAGTTTTACCCTTTGGCTTATCGAATGCGGCTCAGAGTCAGCAGAGATTGATGGACGCAGTATTTGGTCCGGAACTCGAGCCAAATATATTCGTCTACTTAGACGACATCATTATTGTCGCAAAATCATTCGACAAACATCTCAAACTATTAACATAAGTGGCTAAACGCCTTAAGGAAGCGAACCCCACTGTGAATTTTGAAAAGTGCGAGTTTTTCAAACATTCGTTAAATTATCTGGGTTTTGTAGTTGACCGCGAAGGGCTACGTACTAACCCAGATAAAGTCTCGGCTATGTTGAATTTCCCTCGGCCAAATACCACTACTGAGATAAAGCGCTTTACTGGCATGTGTGGGTGGTATAGGAGATTCGTCCCGCACTTTTCGACGCTCATGGCGCCGATAAATAACCTCTTGAAGGATAAAAAAGGGGTCGACGTATTGTTTGGACGCATGAGGCGGAAGACGCGTTCCTTCAAATCAAGCAAGCTCTTTACAGACCAAACACTGAGAGTTTTCCTTACCGGTTTGAGGGACCCCCTCAGTGCCAGAGTTAGACCCAGAAATCCCACGACCTTGCCCCAAGCATTGACTATACTCAACGACGAAATCAATATTTGCAATTTGCAGAACCCACGGAATAATTCGATTGTGAAATATCAAAATAACTCATCTCGCCCCAAAACTATGCAACGACCCACATATCAGAACCACCCTAAACGAGAAAGTTTCAACCACTCATATCAGAATTTTTCGAGGTATAATTTCCACCCGCATTTTAACTCGAATTTTAACCAGAACTCGATCCCAAATTTCAATCAAAACCAACGTCTTGCTTTTCCTAGTGCACCTATACCTATCCAACCAGTCAATCGCCCACCTCAAAAATTTTTCACGTATACCCAGGTATTTGGTCGCCCGCGAAATGTCTGGAAGAATCCTCCAAGACAAACCAATGATTTTCGTCCAACCCCCATGAGCGGAATATCACACGGACCATCACAAACCACTCAACAACGACGATACCCT
The DNA here is from genome assembly GCA_918026855.4 of Phaedon cochleariae. Lineage (NCBI taxonomy): Eukaryota > Metazoa > Arthropoda > Insecta > Coleoptera > Chrysomelidae > Phaedon > Phaedon cochleariae. Next base: position 12,829,641 of record OU896723.1, read on the forward strand.
TCCTCACAGGAATCATTCAGTACTGAACAAAGTCCTTATCCCGAAATTGAATACCCCGAAGAGAATTCAGACTTCTTCGATAACTCCGAAGAAGGTGCCGTAGGTTATAACTTCGAAGACTCATATGAGAATCGGGAGGAATCCGAAAATTTTTCCGAAGCCACCAACTCACCGGATTTCACGTAGTGTTCGAATCACATAGCACCAATGAGAGAGTATCACCTTTCATCAAAATCCATAATCCACCACTAAAATTACTGATAGATACCGGCTCTACCCGATTATTCCTAGACCCAAACATAGCGAATAAATATTTTTCAGATTTCATATGTGAAGAACCCTTCTCAGTTTCCACATGTTTCAATACCTCACAACATAAACTTGCTATGGAGATTACTGCTTTCAATGAATTCCAAACTAACAAGAAAATTAAATTGTTCCTGTATAAATTCCATAATGTTTTTGATGGATTATTAGGCGTAGATAATTTGAAATCATTAGAATCAAATCTAGTCTTGATCAATAATAAAATCAACACCCGAAACTCTACCATCCCTATTGAATTTTTCAAGTCCAATTCTGTTATTTTTTTCGAAAAAGTGATTCCTAGGCAAACTAAAATATCTGCAAAAATTCCAGTTGACCGCAAAGAAGGTGGAGTGCTTATTCAGTCCCAAGAAATTCTATCTTGTAAAATACCTGAAACTGTAACACATGTTAAAGATAACACAGCGCTCGTAGAAATTCATAATCCAACAGATAATGATATCAAGTTAGAAATGTTATATCCCATTAAAATTATACCATTGCAAAAAAACGAAATATATCATCTCGCAGAATTTCCAAGTATAAATAATAATCATTTTCACGAACATTTCGAAATGTTTGATACAGATACCTTGCAAGAAATTGATAGATCAAATATTACAGATTCCATCAGAACAGATCACATTAATGTCGAGGAAAAATATATTATTCTGAAACTATGTAAGAAATACTCCGATATATTTTATATAGAGGGTGAACCGCTAACTTCGACAACCCAAGTGAAACACGTGATGAAAACGAAAGAAGAAATTCCAATTTATACCAAGTCTTACCGATACCCGTTTGTTCACAAACAAGAGGTCAATTCACAAGTCAATAAGATGTTGAAACAGAATATCATACGTCCTAGAAAGTCGCCATGGTCTTCTCCAATTTGGATTGTGCCGAAGAAGGTCGATGCTTCGGGCAAAAAGGAATGGAGGATAGTAATCGACTATAGGAAGTTGAATGAGAAAACTATAGACGATCGATACCCTATTCCAAACATCACTGATGTTCTTGATGAAATTGGCCGTTGCCAATATTTCACGACCTTAGACTTGGCATCTGGGTTTCACCCAATTCAGATGAATCCAGCAGACATTGAAAAGACGGCTTTCAATGTGGAGGGGGGCCACTACGAGTTTTTGCGTATGCCATTTGGCCTGAAAAACTCTCCCTCTACCTCCCAACGCTGTTTAGACAATATTCTGAGAGACTATATCAACAAAATTTGTTTAATCTATCTCGACGATATCCTGATATATTCGACTTCACTACAAGAACATATCGACAGTTTGAATAAAATCTTCCAAGAGTTAAGAGAGGCAAATTGCAAAATCCAAATGAATAAATCTGAATTCCTAAAGCGCTAAACATCCTATCTTGGACATATCATCACCACTGAGGGTATCAAACCCAACCCCGACAAAATCACGGCCATTCAAATGTTTCCATTGCCCCAGACGACCAAACAAATTGAAGGATTTTTAGGACTCCTGGGCTACGTTTCATCAAAGACTTCGCCAGACTGACTAAGCCCATGACCCTTTGTCTGAAAAAGAACGCCAAAATTGTACATGACTCTGACTTCATCAACTGTTTCGAACACTGAAAAACACTCCTGACGAACGAACCCATTCTGATATATCCTGATTTCGAAAAAGAGTTCATCCTCACCACCGATGCGAGCAATGTTGATCTCGGAGCGATCCTTTCCCAAGGACCGATCGGGTCTGACATACCCGTAGCTTTCGCTTCGCGAACTTTGAATGCTTCGGAACAAAATTATTCGACGATAGAGAAGGAGCTTCTATCTATCGTTTGAGCCACTAAATATTTTAGGCCATATTTATTCGGCCGCAAGTTCGAAATCGTCACGGACCATAAACCACTTCAGTGGATCATGTCCCTGAAGAAACCAAATTCCCGCTTGGTGAGATGGAGGCTCAGACTATGAGATCATCTATAAACGGGAAAAATTGAACAGCAATGCCGACGCATTATCACGAGTCGAGATTCACGCTAATGAAACTAACGACACAATTGACAAAGAACTACAAGAGTATATTGACCTCTGTAGCAGAAATAGGGACCCCAACCAAGGAGACGAAGAAATAGAATCAGTTATCGGCCAGGTGAACGAAACACCTGATGTTCGAGACTCCGACGACACAAACACAGTTCATACTAGTAACGAGAACCCCGTTTTGGGAATACCCATATCAGAATACCCACTGAACAAATACGACAACCAGATAAAAATTACTACCGTGTTCCATTCACCAGCTTCGCTCAAGACAAGACAAATTTTCCCCACGAGAAAACGAACCGTTGTACAATTAGGCCTAGACAATCTTGAACAAAATATCGTAAATTTCGTAAAGGACTATTTGGACCCAAAGTTAAAATATGCTCTATATTTTGAAGACGAATCGATTGTTCCCCAATTTTGCCAAACCGTTCAAAAAACTTTTGTAACACCCTCAAACGAATTCATCCGCTGTACAAAGATCCTCGAAGATGTCATCAAACAGGAGGATCAAAAACAAACTGTGAAACAACACCACAAAGGTGAAACCAACCATCAAGGTATTGTGGAAACAGAGAAACGTATTAGGGAGAACTATTATTGGCCTAAATTAGGAATCGATACCCGACTATATATCAATAAATGCGAAATATGTCACATTAGTAGGTATCGCCGGGTTATAGTCCAGCCCCTCCACTCCACTTTTCTCCATACCACGTGACTCGGCTAGCCAATCAGAGACCAGCATTTGGTTGGAGGCCACGCCCACTAAAAACCAGCGCGAAATTCAAATTATTCATACGTCTTCACGTCGCCATCGTGAATAAATAAATTAAAAAAAGCTGTCACCGCTGGGAAATTGAACCAGGGACCTTTGCATTATGAGGCATTTAAATTCATTCATTCGTCTTTCTTCTCTTATCTACATAGACAATATCTAACAGAACAAACACTTAATATGATGAGAATGCATAAAGAACAATCCTCCACGCAGTGTGGAGTTGGCTGTTGTCAACCAGGGAGTGCTTGGTCTGCGATTAGAGTCTTGGCAAATGAATCCCATCTCCTGAAGCCATGCTCCTTACAATGAGTAATCTCCGAGGTGAACCCAGTTGGGTTGGGGGTGGATACAAACATTGGCATTGCTGGAAATTTTCTTGGTAAGGAGGGAAAATAAAAAGAAAAACCCTCTCTAAATCTCAGTCGCGTTCTCTGCTAGCAAATACCAGAAGAGAAACACTCCGGCCTCAGCTTGACCCATGTCACAGTCGGGCCGTGTTGCTCTCGGGTGATTTCGAATTCTCGTATTAAGAGTCTTACAGATCGTTCAGAGGCTCCCCAAAGACATCGGTCGACTCGTAAATCAACCCATGCTTCTTATAGATTCCATGTTCAGCTCTGGTGGAAGTAATACTTCTGGTGAGTTCACTTCCCTGAACATGGAATCTATAAAATTTGTTAGAAATTTCAGTAATATGATCTTTCATGTACGGGATGTCATGACACTGTTCATGAAGATCTACTACTCGAGAATATCGATTGCTGTTGGTAATGATACGGAGTACTTTGTTTTGCAGCACCTGTAACCTACGTATCTGGGTAGGTGAGGCACTGCAAAACACTGGACAGGCGTATGTCATGACAGGTCTAATTATCTGTTTATAGATCAAGAGCTTGTTATTCAATGTCAGCACAGAATTTCTGGCCAACGAAGGATACAGGCTCTTGATCGCCGCTCGTGTTTTCTGAATCAGATAATTGAAATTTTTCCTGAATGACAGACGTCTGTCTAATTTGACTCCCAGGTATTTCATCACTGGTGGGTCTGTCACCTCCACGCCCTTAACAGTCAAAGGTCGACGTAAAACATTATTTGTAAATTTTCTACTGAAGTCAATAACTTCAGTCTTTGTATTATTCACGCCGATCTTTGACTCGTCAAAATACGGTATGACTCCCCTGTCCAGATGAATCTGGATCTGTGTCCTGGCGATGTCCGAGTCGAACGAGTGCGCATATAGTGCGGTGTCATCAGCGTACAGCGCCGTACTCGTCCTCTCGAACATAAAAAAATCATACGTGTAAATTGAGTACAGCATTGGTGACAGACACGACCCCTGCGGGACACCCGCCTCAAGTGGAAAATCTCCAGAGACAGCGTCATTTACCTTCTCGCGGATCTTACGGTTTCTCAAATATGAGTCGACAATCTTAATGGTGAAAGTAGGCACCCTAGCCTTCGACATTTTGGACATTAGTCCCTCGTGCCTGACAGTGTCGAAAGCCTTTTCGACATCCATCATGACCATGACTGTATTTTTGTCCTGATTGAAGGCCTCTGTTACCCCGTGAACAATTCGGGCCACTTGGGACGTAGTGCTATGGCCCTTGCGGAACCCGAACTGTTCTTCAGGGATCAGGTTCAAGTCTACGTCCTGGGCCTCAATCAGTCTGAGAAGAACTCTATCTACTACCTTGGCTACTACGCTGAGCAGTGATATAGGGCGATAGCTTCCTGGTCTTTTTGGATCTTTGCCAGCCTTGTGTATTGGTACAACAAGCCCAGTCTTCAGACACTCTGGATAGTGCTGGTACTTGATGATGGCATTGATAATATAATGCAATTGTACTATGGCCTTGCGAGACAAGTTTTTTAGGAGAACTACGTCTATCCCATCGAGACCCGGCGCTTTATTAATATCAAAATATCTAATTATATTGTGTATTTATTTCGGATTGCAGATTGATTTGCTCAGGACTCGACGGGATAAAGGCACCGCAGGCAAGGCCCTGATTCGAGTCGCTACGGCTAGCATGTCCTCTTCAACCGCCCCTTCAGGTTCTTTGTTGATCTTGTTTACGGTTTGGAAGTGCTCTCCAAGCACCACTGCCTTTTCCGGATCTGACACCGCCTCCCCACGATCACACTCCAGGGAAGGAACCAGGGTGAATTTTCGCTTCAGCCTCTTGGTCATCTTCCACAGAGTGTTGTCGCAGGGATCTAGAGTCTCCACCTTGGACCTCCAGGTGGTATTCCTGAACTCTCTGATTCTGGTCTCTATAAGTTGAGACATACGATTGAAGTCCTCCCTTGATTGGGGGGTCTTCAATCGTTGCCAGCGTCTTCTCAATGATTTTTTCTCAGCTATGAGTTCAAGAAAGTCCATCGGGAGTGTTTCCTTGGCGGAGTTGATGCTGACCAATCGTGTCGTCTCGTTTCTTGCGTGGATTTTTGCCTCACAAAATTTAGTGGTTTCGTCATCAATTCTTTCAGCTGTTATATCATTTTTGATTTCGATTTTTTCGTCAAGCCGAGCTCTGAACCCCTGCCAGTCTGTAGTTTTATAATCATAAATCTGTTTTTTCTTGTCAGGAATTATTTTTCCAAAACTATACATTACTGGCAGGTGATCAAAGCTCAGCTCGTCAATGACTGTGAGGACTGAAAGTGAGGTGACATTCTTGGTCAGCACCACATCTATTATGGACGGCGTCATTTCGTTGAAAGGGTAGTGCGTGGGAGTATCAGGGTGGTCCAACAGGACATTTGCAGCCTGCAAATACCCCCTCAGAATCCTCCCATTAGTGTTGCTTCCCTTGTTCCCCCAATCAACATGCCTCGCGTTGAGGTCACCTCCTACGATGACTTTATTACCAGCACTAAACAGAGCCTCAAGGCTCTCCTCTGAGAGCCTGAGACTGGGCCTGTTGTAAGCTGAGAAAATAGTTTCTCCACTCAGCAGCCTCACGCCAGCATGCTCAACAGAACATTGTCTTCGCGAAACTACCGAGTGAGGAATGCTGTTCTTGATCAGGGTAGCTACCCCTCCATATCCATCCGCGTCAGGACGATCTGCCCTGATAGTAGTAAATCCTCTTACACAAAAACGATGATCAGGACGGAGTTTGGTCTCGGACAAGAGAACAATGTCCAAACTGTGGCGATATACAAAGTTAACGAAACTAGGCATCTTACCATTGATGCCGTTTATGTTAATATTGCATATCTTAAGGCCTATTCATTACCATTAATATTGTACTTACCAATATTCTTTGCAAACCCCGAAACGATCTGCACTATTCTCATGGGACTAGTTCCATTACCAATGCTTGCATTCAGGTCCCTAACGGCCCTGAGCACCTCGGACAGATTGACTTCCTGCTCCAGGAGACAGAATTCGTTCGCCAAGTCCATCAAGACGTCACCACCCTGGCTCCCACCTGGCATGACTCCATCACTGCGTTGTCTGCTCTGTGTTCGCTGCGGCTTCTGCTGCTGCGGCTATACCCTCCCTTGGCTAGGGGAAGGGTTGGGCTGTCTGGCCTCTCTTTCAAGCTGTCTTCTTTCCCACACGTTCGTAGAGGGGGGCGGGGCTGGGATGTAGGTCCGTTTACCCGGTTTACTGCTCTTATTCGAATGCAAGAGGTCCAGTCGCCTCTTGTAAATTTCACACATTTTGCAGGCTCTTGCTCGGGCATTTTACATTCAGGTGTGGGGTGACCACCAGCACATTTCAGGCACTTATAGTCCCTGTAACAGTTGCTGGTGGCATGTCCCCACATCTGACACCTCTTGCATTGGGATATTTCTCTATTATCACGCCTCAGCTCCCAAACGACCTTGGTGGAGAGGACGTACTTCACTCTGTCGTTTAGGTTCCGAAGCGTAATAGTAGGATCGACAGTTACCAGGTAAAGGGGCCTGAATCTCGTGTTAAGCGTGAACACTTCCCTTATCTTGATATCATAATTAGCCTCCAGATCTTCTTTAACCTCGGAGGCTTCGGGCTTAAAGTCCACGCCCCTCACTACGAACGCGTGGGACTTGTCTTTTTTCAGCGTGTATGTATAGAAAGCATTTTCGTCATCCTCTAGCTTCGAGTTTAACATTACGAAATCGTCAACGTTGTCCATAATGTGGACTTCCTTCCGAATTTGAAGTAGAAGGGTTTACTCGTAAATTCTTTGATCATTTCGTTGATCAGTTTTCTATTAGTTAGAACTCCGTCAAATACTATTGGCGGGGGTTCCTGTTGTTTCACCGGTGACGAGTTTTTTGCGGGGGTTTCGGCTGAGTTTTTGGTTGTACTCCTTGTTTGGGGAGCTGCCTGTTCCGGTACACTTCCAATCGACCCTTCTTTGTCCGACGAGTCATCTGATGTGGTCGGGAGCTGTTTTTCAGTTGCAGGATCTTGTTTGGCCGCCGTCGTGGTATGATCTAATGGTTCGAACCTATTTTTGATGGAAATAAGTTCAGACCTTTTCTTGAACACTCCCGACCATCTCGTGGTTTTTCTAGGAATTTGGAACTCTCCCTCAGGATTTTTGGCTCTCTTCCTTTCCCTTATTTCTTCTGTTGTGCTCTGGCCTTTCCTCCTTCTCTTTTCCAATCTCGCCTGTGGTGAAGTGGTGGTATACATCGAATCTTTCTCCCGGTCCTGAAGTTTTTGCGCCAAAATCCTATCTCCGTCTACTCGATGCATATTCTGTGGAAGGGCGGGTATCTCCTCCTGATAGTTTGAAATGAAAACATCTGCTATGATATGTGGGGGGTGCTCTGCTCTTGTTCTAGGGGCAGGAGGTGTTATACCTCTAGTCGGTATCGTCTGTGGTACTTCCTTAGTTAAAAAATCACCCTTCATCTCGGGGCTCTTGGTACGGAGGCTGACTTCATTTTTCAGGAGTGATAGGACTGCTCTCTCGATGTCGATCTCGGTATCGGACTTTGGTGAATAGGGAGTTGGAGTAGGGACCGGGACATTTATTTTCTTGCATATCCCTCGCATCCTCATGTCTCTGGCCCTCTGGGTGTCCTCCTCCGATGGGTACTCCAGTTGGCTGGGAGAGATACTAGTTCTGGAGGACGTATTTGAGGGAAACGATAGCGCATCCCAATCCTCCTGCTCCTTGATATTGTCAATGTCCCAATGCATTTCTTCAATGGTTTCTTTGGAAAGACTCTCCTCTTCCATAATTGATCTAATCATCGCGATCTTTTCTTCAATCGATTCACGGGGGTGAGTTTTATAGATTATTTTCCATAAATTTGCTGGGCAGTCTTCAGGTTTAGATAGCATATACATTTTCTTGTTTATTTCACTAACTATTTGCTTGACCTCAGTATAAGAGCGAAGTTTCCTGGAGTATCTTGGTGCCTTGCCTGATATGAACTCCTTCCAGGAATCATAATCGTCGACCCTAAGGTCCATACGGCGGTAAAATTCCATAAATGCTCTCTTCTTGTGGATATCAAGGACTTTTACGAAGAGGTTCTTCTTCATGAAATCAGGCACCTGATCTATACTTTTGATTTTGATTGGCTTTCTGATTCTCCCAAAAATTGGTTTTTCTGAAGGATTCTTTCTCGAACCCTCTTTGGTGACATCATTTATTGCCTCTGTTGGCATTTCTAGACTTGTCCCAGCAGTAGGGGCGGGTGCCTCTCCCTCGGTCGGACCTACTCGATCCAGCCCTTCCTTCGGGAGAGACATCTCTCCCCTCTGCTGGGCATCATCTGGGGGGTCCTCGTTTGGTATTTTTATGTGTCACCGTACAGGGAGAGAACGGATTAAAAGTGTATGTTGGACGAGCACTGATTTACAACAAACTAACCTAATAATAATTTTGAATAGATAACTATCTCTCGAATAAATAAACTCCTAATTTAACTAATGACTATAATTTAAGACTAGGTTAATATTTTTCGGTTTGGTTTTTGAATTTTTTGGTTAGATCTTGAGAGCGAACTGACTATACCTACTTATCAAAATAATGAATAAAGAGTAATAAATCAATTAAAACTTGTACAGCTGTATTATTTCTTATAGTTGCTACCAAGCGTACAGCTTTGGTGAAGACTACGCGAGATTATTCGATTTCGCTGCCTGTTTGTCTGCTTAACGAACGAGACCCGAATTTTACTGTGTTGGAATGCGGGCCCGCATTCCACGCGTGTTAGGAATTCCTGAGCTTCAGTGCGGGTATGGGCAGAGGTGTGTCGATATCTCACTCATACACCCACACTTTTAACTTTATATCTCTTTCTAAATTCTCTCCGACTGGCGACGTGCAGTCTACGGAGTCTCGATAGCAACTGCGTATATACGCACTGTGGTATTCCGACCTCCGTGATATTTCAATTATTTTAATGCTATTCAAACGGGATATCCATCGCTGGCGCGCTTATCTTTGCAACGGATCTATCGAGGTAGAGTGGAGCGAGAGATGCATTCCAGAGATAAGAAACTTCGAGTCGAAAATAATATCCATCGCTGGCGCGCGCTTATCTTTGCAATGGATCTATCGAGGTAGAGTGAAGCGAGAGATGCATTCCAGAGATAAGAAACTTCGAGTCGAAAATAATATCCATCGCTGGCGCGCGCTTATCTTTGGAACGGATCTATCGAGGTAAAGCGAAGCGAGAGATGCATTCCAGAGATAAGAAACTTTGAGTTGAAAATAATATCCATCGCTGGCGCGCGCTTATCTTTGCAACGGATCTGTAGAGGTAGAACAAAGCGGTAGATGCGTTCTAGAGATAAGACACACAAGTATTACATCGAAATAAGTTTATGGTGAATATTTCCATGTTGGTTTCATCGACAATATACACACAACACCAAATTAAGCTAATGCTGATAAGAGTCGTGTGCAGCGATAACCGTCACATTGTTGCCAGACGTTGGAAATTATTATTCATGAAGTCGATAAGGTGTTGTCAGATTTTCAAAAAATATCTGATGTCGCGTAATACATGACATATGACGTATGACAGATGGTGTTTGCAATATGATGTATGTGGGGAGTGGAAGGATACGAAAACAACTATATATTATAATGAATTATTTTATTTAAGTAATCCTTTTCTGCAAAAATGACATGCCTCTTGAGAAGATGGCGGTCCATACCAGTGTGTGGTCCAATCGGGACGATTATAATGAACGAAGCATGGCAGTTTGATTTGTAGGTTGAAGTTGCTGCGATATTCTTGAGGAAGTTTGTGCCACACCCTTAATAGCCCATAAGGATCTGCTCAATGAGACATTCTACTGGAATGTATATGGGTAAAATTGCGGTGTGAATGGCGGTGTAAATGGCGTTGTGGCGATGTGAATGGCAGTGTGGCGGTGTGAATGGCAGTGTGGCGGTGTGAATGGCGGTGTGTTGGTGTGAATAGCGGTGTGAATGGTGGTGTGGCGGTGCGAGGAATAACGAGGAAATAACACCCATTCACCATCAAAATATCTAAAAACTCTTTATCAAGACTTATTTAACAACTTCACTGAAGGAAGAACTCACGGAATATGTTGAACAAATCTTAACTAGATTTCGAAATGTAAGAGGGCACTAGAGGTTCAGGGCGTTGGGCATTAGAGATTATACAGAAAAATTAACATGGCAGCCTTCAGACAAAGACAATATATAGCTGTCAAATACTCTACAAGAAAGATTCTTCATCCATATGCAAAGTCCGAAAATTCTCTAGATATTATCATATTCAGAGGTAGCAATGAAAATAATATCATAGGTATCTGGAAAGCTCCAAATATACTAGACTAATAATGCTAAACATTCTGCATCAAACAACTAGAAGAGAACACCCTTTCACCGTCCACCTTGGAATATATCGAACAACTATTTACACCTAAAACTCATATTACAGCTCAGTGTTTCACCATAGGAGGTATTCTGGTTGGTTCATGGAATATGTCGAACAACTCTCTACCAGAACTGGTAATCTAAGAGTCAGAGGAACTAGGGGAAAGCGTTTAGTGCGATGGGATGATATCCGCAGGAAGCGAAATAGGTATCATTTTTCGGGTGATCTAATATGAAAGCATACCCGATCAGACCTGAAATAATGGTGTCATATAGAAATCTTATATATCGTAGGCCAATTCTTATCAAAATCCTCATGGGGAACATCAGTCACGTGAAACGTTTACTTGGTCATAACTGCAAAAATATATGTTTCAACTATACGAGGTGTTTTTGAAATAATAATATGTATTCAGCACATCGATATATAACATTCTCATATCAGATATTTTCGAATTCTTCAAATCAACAGGAAATCTCATCCCTAAAATTAAACAAAAACAGGACATTCCTCACACAAAAATTCATGTAGAGGGAACGTTAGGATTGTTACAGCGTAGAACTATATAGGTGTAAAATTGGTCTCACCTCACCTATATGTCATTCGATAGTATAATCGTCTCGAGGTTTGGAATTTTCACGCTCATTCCAATAATACCCCCCAGTATTATAGGAAAATGTGTTATAAAGCATTCACCTTTACCTTTTTTCACCTCAGCAGGCCTTGATTCGATGAAAATCTGAATAATGAATGAGAATAGTGAGAAGACAATTCAGGTATAACAAAAAACCGCCATTCTCCTATTTCCATACATGATTCTTCAAAAGCACACATCACTACCATCACAAATAATTCACACAAACAGCATTTTTGAAAAACAACGCCATTCAATCGACGAGAAATTTCACATAACGTCCACGATATAACTGAACAAATATAGAAATAGAAACTCGATAGTCAGCAGGAAACCTGATAACAATTAAACGTTGATAATGAATGTTCAGCGGACACAAATATGTTTCCAACAATATATGAACCACCACGAGGAAAAATATAATATACAGGACGATTAAAAACCTGAATCAGATGAAATATTTGAGAGACGTATGACTTTACATAATAAAAATGCATAGGTTCTCGACTGCGATATCTGAGAACAATATGGTCACCGACGATCTGTGACAGATCCAACAATCAAGGAAAAATACATCCCACCATTGAAAATAAATAGTACTCCTGAGGACGAACACGTTAATACATTGATATGCGCAGAGTTTCAATGTTTGCTATATTCTCATATTATCTTTCATAAAGCTAGTATTGAAACTTCTCAATAATACTGACAATAGATGCGCGAATAGAATACTCTACTTTCTTCACGACATCTTCACAAATGATGCTACTTAACACATGAGGTGTTTTGCAGATGATGTATAACTAAGAGGAGACATATTACGCATGCGTCAAAGTGTGACGAGAACATCACAAAAACATCACGATTGAATTATTCGAAAAGACCAATGTACACGACGAAAAATTATTATATCTCTTGCCATCATTCCCAGACAGTTTGAGTATCCCATCCTATTCAAAATCGTATCTCGGCTATCATTTGAAATATTCCCCAACTTCATCAAAATAGAATAATCACCAGGCGACATTCTCTTCAAACCGATATAAAGATTCCCCATGCTCATTATAAATAACGATCGAATCCAAACAGCATATGACACAAAGTTCTATCACGAACGTTGCTTCACAGAAACTGGGATTTTCATTCCAGACAAGAAACTGCTCTACAAAATACAGATACGACCTGTTTGAGAATACTGTTTCTTATATGGGTTCAGCACTCACACATATAGAGACAAGCCATACCAGAGAGACAAGCCATGCGCCTGGTGAGCGATGTCACACTCACTAATTCTTAGAAAACATCTGAACATCATAAATGAAAACTCATGAAACGACTAGGTTCATCATAGAAAGTGTTTCCAAGATCTCGAAATGCGAAATCTCAGCCAATTTCATTGATATAAAATTATCACAGGGCACTATTTATTTTCACCCGAAATAAAGATACTATATGAAGATCCTGAACAAGAATTGGAATCAATCAGTATACTACGACCCCCAGATCCATCACGGAAGTTTCAACGTAAAAACTATGATTTTTATTTCACGCGAAAATCTACTATACAAGATACAGATATGACATTTTTCAGAGTACTGTTTCTACATATTATGGGGTTCAACATCCATACATACTCTGATGCTCCTAGATTTCATTCAGAGATACAGTCCATTCGCCTGATTGGTGTTTCTACACTATTACCTAATCTTTCAAGTCTCCTGCTTGAAAGAAGTAATAAAAGGATCTATTTCCAAATAGACTTAGATTTTCAGCTCAGTGGAGAGGGTTGGTGGGTAAATTAAACAAATTATATTAATGATCTAGTACCAAACAAAATATATTCAACACTTCCTGGATATTCACAGAAGTAGCTATTGATTATTTCACTTCAGAATTAAAATTAGATGATAGGAGGGGTAATCCCTAACTAGTGTACAAACCGCATCATGACTCAACTTAAGCAGTCCCCTATGGTATATACCGAAGGTTCACAAGCCAATTAAATTAGCTCAATTCAAAGCACAATAATATGTTAGGTAAGAATCTAGTAGCAAACCTAGAAGTTATCATATCCCCATAGGATGAATGCAAAATGAAGCTCAGACTATTGCTTGTACCTCCAGCAAGAGAGGTATTAAACGGCAGAAAACAACCTAGTGCTGCCTTTGGGCTCTAGCATAGACAGTTTAAGCATAACAACACCAACTGAGCTTGAACATGCCAAAGCAAAAATTGGTCTAATCTTACTTGCTAATCTGAGGATTCCTGGGTAATAATCTTCTTTGGGTGATCCCTTTTCAAAGATCATGAACCTGTAGGTAGTTAAATTGCACCTCCAACGAGTCTACAGCTACTCAGGACAGTTACTGGATTAGGTTATTCTTAACAGTTACCACGGATTACTACAGCCCTTCATGCCAGCAGGGATATATGTGTTGAGAAGGTGGTGTTAACCGTCTATAGGCTAGGGGTATGCCCCATAACAAAAAGGCCTAAAATATTAATAGAGTTTTAACCTGAACTACATGACTTCAAATAGGTACTTATTAAGGGATTGAAAAGTCCAATACCTCTGATGTGGTGTGGCCTCTCAGATTTCCTAATGGAAAGGTTATTGGTGGTTGGAAAGTGGATCCTCAACCGATGAGTAAATGTATTGATCATTCCTATGATGCAATAAATTGATTCCCAACCAATTTCTGTTTATTGGGTTTAGAAAAATCCGTATTTGGAACGATGAATAATGAAGACCCTGCTTCTATTTCACAGCTAAACCCAATTAAGAAAGAAACCAAAAGCCTAACCTCATAACTTCCTAATTTTTGGCGGGTAAGCCCATGTCGAAAATGTCAAACTAGAGGTGGCAGGTGGCACCTTGAAAGGCGTCATTTGTCAAAAATGTCATAGTGCCACAATTAGTAGAGGTACAACCTAAACTGAGGTAGATTTGAAAGGAACTAATCATCAATTCCCACTTAACGGAACAAATATTCGCTGGGTTTGTCGACCATCGAGTAAGGCTGGACGATAATTGATGATACATACCAAAACAAGCTTTATACACGTTATAATAACAAGTCCACCACTGGGACCATGGAACTATGGAAACCATTATCCCTTCCACTCAGTAATGGGGTTACTCAGATAATTATGTCCAGCCGTCAACAGAGAAGACAAGACTTGAATATCAGGTTATGTGTCTGGACAGTGTAAAGTGCCGTTCACGCAGAAGCCTGTCGACAAAGAAGAAGACATAATAGAGGTGGAGAGCAAGATGTTATGATGACGTGTTGACGTGGCAGTGGCCGAAAGTACCTAGATCCTAAAGTGGGCAAATAACACAATAGGTAGGATTCGAGAAAGAGAAGTCGAAGGGAAGGTGGGGTTGGAATTTGTATATGTAAATAAACGCATAACAATGAAAGTGTTTCAAGTATAATACGGGGTGGCACCCATTAAAAATGCTCTAGATATTCATCAACTCATAGAGGTGATACTTTAGAAAGTGATGTCCGGCGAACACCAAGGTAAACATATCTACCTATAATGATGAAAGGATGAGAAGTAGGTGGGTGATTCATTATTTCAACTGCCCTGAGAGGAGTAGACTGTTCAAGGAATTACCACAGGTTCATCGTCACGGACAATAATTTGATTTGATGTGGCACTCAAGATGAAATAAACAAGCATATATAGGTATGGTTATTTGAAACCGTAACACACCCCCCTTTCCTAAAAATAAGTTTTTTTTTTCCAAAAAAAAACTCCTAGGAAGTACGCATTTTCCCGATTCCTACTAAACGTTAATGGCGAACAAGAAAATCCACTAGGATTCCAGAGAGTCTGGTGGGTGGGCTTTTAGATCTTTTGCATGCCAGGTTCCGCAACTCTTACCCGAATCGTTTACCAACTCATACGACCACGGAGAAACAACTTTAGAAATGGTATAGGGACCCACGTATTTATTGGCTAGTTTGGCGGTGAAATCTTTGGAGGAGTCAGAGATGACATGATGACGTTTCCATACTTGCTGGTGTAGACTAAATCGTTCGTCTCGTCTTCGTAAATTATAAACCTTGCGGCTATTCTCATATGCCTTCACTAGTCTTTTCGATACGTCCTCAAATACCTTCTTCAGATTCTTGTTTCGCCCAACTAAATCTCTACTCCTGTCGAAGTCGAATGGCTCCTCGATCGTTGGCACCTCGGATCCTGTGATCGCAAGTTCCCGTCCGAAAATGATGGAATTGGGAGTCAACCCAGTGACCTCATGACGTGCTGATCGGATCGCCCAGGCGACTTTAGGCAAATATTTTTCCCAGGTTCTCTGGTTGTCACTCACATAACCCGTTAGCATTGTTTTAACCACCCTGTGGATACGCTCCACGGGGTTGGCCTGAGGATGGTAATTTGCAGTGAAGGAGTGTTGGATCTCATATTCGTTAAGAAGGTCTTTGAACAATTTACTCTTGAACTGAACACCATTGTCAGTAAGAACACGATTAGGGGCCCCGTAAATCAGAATGGCTTGTTCTTCGAAAACACGGGATATCGATGCAGCGGTAGCATTCCTCAATGGAACCAGGAGACAGTATTTACTGAAACAATCGCTCATTGAGAAAATGTACGAGTACCCTGATTGACTCCTGGGAAGAGGACCTACCAAGTCGAGACTTAATAACTGCCACGGGTGCGAAAGAGTTGGTGATTTACTTAACATAAATCCTGCTGGTTTCTTTTGAATTGATTTAGTTTGCAGGCAAGTCGGACACCTTGCAATATACCTAGCTATGTCGGATCTCATCTTGGGCCAATAATAACGAGCTGAGATTCTTCCCCTTGTTTTGAAACATCCGAGATGTCCGCAAGTCGGGGGGTCGTGGTACCGCTTGATGACATCTCCGCGCATGTTTTTTGGTACAACTTCGAGCCACTCTGTAGACTCGTCCTGTAAGTCTGGGTAATTTCGAGTCGAACGTCTATAGAGTACATTTCCCTCCAGGTGCCATAAGGGGTATTTCAAAGGTGACCGTTGTACTTTCTCACACATCTTTGAATACCATTCATCAGGGTTCAAGGTCTCATGAATCATTTCTAATCTATCCACTATGGGGACAGTTCGTGAAAGGGTATCTGGAACGACGTGGTCACGACCACGACGATGTACAATCTCGAAGTTATACTGTTGTAACCGAACCGCCCACCGCGCGATACGACCGACGGGGTCCTTTATATTAAACAACCACTTGAGGCTCCAATGATCGGTTACAACAGTAAACTTGGATCCCTCTATGTAGGGTCGTAATTTCTCCACGGCAAAGAGTACGGCGAGACACTCCTTCTCGGTAGTGGTGTACTTACGTTCGGATTTGGTGAGCGACCGGCTCAGGTAACATATTACCTTTTCCCCCTCATCATAAATTTGGGATAGGACTGCCCCTAGGCCGAAATCGGAAGCGTCCGTCTGGATGGTGAACTCTCGGTTGAAATCGGGACACGATAGGACAGGTGCCGAGATCAAATAACTCTTTATTTGGTCTAAGGCTTTATCGCACGTCTCATCCCAGGTGAATTTTGTATTTTTCTTGAGCAGCGCCGTCAATGGAGCAGTGACGGTTGAGAAATTTGGGACGAACCGTCGGTACCAGGAGGCAAGTCCAACCACTCGCCTCACTTCAGAAACGTTACGGGGTTTAGGGATGCGGACAATCGCGTCCACCTTTTCGGGGTCAACTAGGAGTCCCGCTGAATTAACCACATATCCCAAGTATTTAAGCTCGGGTTTACAAAAATGGCATTTGTCACGGTTGAGAGTCAAGTTAGCCGACTTGATCCTCTCGATGACAGTTTGTAGGACCGATATATGTTGATCAAATGATGGAGTGCAGATGACCACGTCATCCAGGTAAACGAATACAAATTGTTCAAGGTCTACCCCAATCACCCGATCAATAAATCTTTGCCATGTGGCTGGCGCGTTGTGCAGACCGAACGGCATCCTTTTAAACTGAAAAAGTCCTCTTGTGGGAACCACAAAAGCTGTCAGTGGTCTGCACTCCTTGGCCACGGGTATTTGCCAATACGCTGACTTAATATCTAGCGTTGTCAGGTATTTAGCATCTCTGAGCTTATCTAGAGTCGAGCTCACGAAAGGGATAGGATATGCATCTGGGAGGCTAACCTCATTCAGTTTTTTATAATTCACGCAAAAGCGATACCGTCCGTCCGGCTTCTTAACCATCACAATGGGAGAGGCCCATGGAGATGTAGATGGTTCAATAATATCATCGTCTAACATTTTCTTTAATTCCGAATTGACTTGTACTTGGAGAGTGGGTGATAAGGGGTAGTGACGTTGCTTAATAGGCGGGGAGTTGGTGCGTATCATATGTTCGACTGCTCGAGTACAACCCAGGGTATCCCCCATGTCCCTAAAAGTCTCATCAATAAGTCGGTTCAATATGCACCTTTGACCATCGGTCAAGTGGTCAGCGTCTTGAATCGCGTTAACATTGGTATTGGATAGAGCGGAATTAGATCTAAAAGCCCATTCCCCCGAGTAGAGGTCTGGGACTATCATCATCTTTGACCAAAAGTCGATACCTAATATGAGGGCGTGTGGGAGGGATGGTACTACTAATATCTCGAACAAATGTACACGGTCACGAAGTTTTATAGGAACCTGGATATCCCCGATTACTTCACAGCTTTCCCCATTAGCTACTGTACAAGACCGTTGATGTGTTGGATTTAACTTACAAATGGTTTTCAATAATTCCCACCCCTCGAAACCTAAAACCGTTTTAGAGCACCCAGAGTCGAGTAGAGCCAAAAACTCTCGTCCATATATCTCGACCTTGAGGTACGGCCTCAAGTCGTCCTTGGCATGCGAGAGAACATAGTCAATTACGACTTTGGTCGAAGTCCGTTGATCACGGGAAAAATCAGGGGACGTCAACACCCGACCTACTGTTGACTCCCTGGGTGGTTTTTTGGTTTGCATGTTGGACAAACGTTCGCGGTTACACCGTCTCTACCACATTTGAAACAAAAACGACGTAATGGTTGTGGGCATTTTTTAAACCGGTGTCCGGTCTCTTGACAATTGAAACAGCGAGGTAATTGTGATGAAGTGGGGGAAGGGGTTGGGTTCGCAGGTTGAAGTATGTCCAACCTAGAGTTATTCGGTGGTTGGCTCATCTCTGCCACTGAAACTTGGCTCGACCCCGCAGGTTTCCTATAGGCTAACTCAGGCTCCAGCAAATGTCGGTAATTGGTAGGTGGGGGATTAAATCCTTGAACCCTCTGAGTAATTTCCTCGATTGCTCTGCTTAGCCTTACAAGATCGGTGATAGAACTGATCGACTGGAGAGCCAGCTGTGACTGGAGGTGAGGAAGTAGGTTACGCCGTATCAGTTTAACTCTCTCCTCTTCTCTAGGTCTGCTCTTCAGCTTCTGGAATAAATTTTCCATGGCCGCGATGAAAGTAACAACTCTCTCCTTCGACCCTTGAGTCCGCCGACGGATCTCTTCCCACAGATCGAACTCGTAGTCATATGGCATAAAGTTCTCCCTCAGCTGCTCTACAAGATGATCCCATGACTCAAATACCTGGGTACGATACCAAAGAAGAGCATCCCTGACAAATAATTCGGGAGCTGATCGAAGCAATTGGTCCTTCGAGACACCCCGAGATATGCGTAACTCCTCAATCCGCTCTAGGAATGTAGTGACACTAGAATCCCCATCAAACTGAACTTTCCACCGTGATACGTCTACGAATGTGGAACCTGGCCCTCCTATACTAGGAAATGACGAGAAATCTGGCCGCTGCCGTCTGGGATCTAAATTACTTGATTCGAAGAAGTTCACCATTGGCTCGATATTGTCTTGCCTAGGAAGGTGATCTGTTACGCCGACTGATGGTCTAGGGTCTAATGGAAAACCTGCACCGGACGTATTTCCCATTCGATCCCTGAAATCGCCACGAGAGGGTGGGTACATAGCCTCATCCGTTGGTCTCGAATAGGTAGGTGGATCAAAAATTGGGTCTTGTGGAGGTCTGGATTCTGCCGCTGGCTTCCCTACTCCTCCAGAATCGGCAAATGGGCGCGAACAACCACCAAATGCCCCCGTCTCTTCATGCCTCCTAGGTAAATCCTGGAACCTAACGCTTTCTCGTCTCCTGCTACTCTCTCGCCTACAGTTAGAACCAACGGTTGGAGCAAACTGAGTATCTGGAAGGGGTTCAGTTATTACCCCGTCTGCAAAGTTTGCGAATGAAGAAACCGCTCTTCGAACAGACCTATTAGCTGCAAAAAGATTTTGGACTGGAGGCCTCTCCGCCGTCTCTGCAGTATTTGAAAGGCCAGGAATTAGTGGCTCGGTCTGTCCATGCTGCTCTGGATGGTCCTGATCGAGAATTGAGGTGGACTGATTTAACTCAACCTCCTCCTGCAAGTTCTCAACCGCTTCAAAACTATCATTCAAAGAACCAAGGGCATCTATCAACTGCATGCATTTGGATATAAGCGCCTTCTGCTGATCCTCTTGAGTTGCATCCGATACAACCAACCTTCTCAGTCTCAAGTTAATATGACACAATCGGGATGATATACGCCTGTATTCATTACCCCGATTATCTCTACCAAAAAGTTGGACTTCTTTTGCCAAATCAATTAGTTTTTGGTTACAAACACTAAGTTCGTTTGGCGTTTGACTTATATCTACAGGAAAATACATTGATGGCATCAATCCCTCCCTCTCACTTCGAAACACGCCCCTCAATGACGCTCTATTTTCCGCGACAGTTTTCAAAACCGGTAAGCCTCTCAAAGAAAGTTCATATGCGATCTCATCGCCTAATAATCGATTGACTTCCATTTTATAGGTTATAACTGCAAATCAAAATCACCGAAGGACCCGCCCCTTTCAGCAAAAAAAAAAAAATCAAAATCCAGCTACAAACAAAACAAAAAACCCAGATTTATACCGCGAGAGTGCCCTGTGGATTATTCTTAAATAACACCAACAAAAAACCAAAAAAAAAATCTAATACCGATTGAACAGTTTCACCTATAATGAAAACAAGATCGAGTTCTACTTATTTCAAATATTAATTTTTTTTTCTTATCGTTCTCGAATAATTTCGTTGTCCCACCCTGTAACTAAATGTGAATGTAAGGAATAGTTATAAATTCAAACGATTGAATCAATGAATTACGTCAGAGCTTTCACAATAATATTGTATTTATTGTCTCACCCTGTAAAAGTACTCGAGGATATCCAGGAAAATCTCCATTCCAAACTGGTGGAATTAAAAAAATCTGATCAACAACCTTCTAGGGCTTTGATAAAAAAATATTATTTTAATATGTCTTATCAACACCTGGTCACACCTGGTTGTAGTAAAAAGTTGGTATGTGCTTATAATTGATCCTCCCTGTACATTGGGAGGGAACTACAAGAGAGGGGAAATGTTTGTGGACAAGACAAAAGTTGTATTGGAATCTGAGCAAATATTCCTGTTTCACCCTGTACTAATAATTTTCACTAATAGCTGAATCAGATAACATACAGATTGTATTAATATCTATAAAGGGTAAAATAGGATTCAAGTAGTATCATAATGTTTAAGTGAGTCTGATAGAGGAAAAAAAAAGAATGACTGGATGAATTGCTCAAACTATTTCACCTTGAATGCTCCAACTGGCTCAACTTGTCTCGAATTCTAATTTTACTCCCAGGGAATTGAAGAGAAAAAGAAATTGAGGAAATGTATGTTCCAGCTTCTGCGAATATCCTGAAAGTTGTGAAAAAAAAAATCCACAGATAGGGCGCCAAATTAGCCAATAAATACGTGGGTCCCTATACCATTTCTAAAGTTGTTTCTCCGTGGTCGTATGAGTTGGTAAACGATTCGGGTAAGAGTTGCGGAACCTGGCATGCAAAAGATCTAAAAGCCCACCCACCAGACTCTCTGGAATCCTAGTGGATTTTCTTGTTCGCCATTAACGTTTAGTAGGAATCGGGAAAATGCGTACTTCCTAGGCCCCACGTTGGGCGCCAAATTTATTACCTAATCTTTCAAGTCTCCTGCTTGAAAGAAGTAATAAAAGGATCTATTTCCAAATAGACTTAGATTTTCAGCTCAGTGGAGAGGGTTGGTGGGTAAATTAAACAAATTATATTAATGATCTAGTACCAAACAAAATATATTCAACACTTCCTGGATATTCACAGAAGTAGCTATTGATTATTTCACTTCAGAATTAAAATTAGATGATAGGAGGGGTAATCCCTAACTAGTGTACAAACCGCATCATGACTCAACTTAAGCAGTCCCCTATGGTATATACCGAAGGTTCACAAGCCAATTAAATTAGCTCAATTCAAAGCACAATAATATGTTAGGTAAGAATCTAGTAGCAAACCTAGAAGTTATCATATCCCCATGGGATGAATGCAAAATGAAGCTCAGACTATTGCTTGTACCTCCAGCAAGAGAGGTATTAAACGGCAGAAAACAACCTAGTGCTGCCTTTGGGCTCTAGCATAGACAGTTTAAGCATAACAACACCAACTGAGCTTGAACATGCCAAAGCAAAAATTGGTCTAATCTTACTTGCTAATCTGAGGATTCCTGGGTAATAATCTTCTTTGGGTGATCCCTTTTCAAAGATCATGAACCTGTAGGTAGTTAAATTGCACCTCCAACGAGTCTACAGCTACTCAGGACAGTTACTGGATTAGGTTATTCTTAACAGTTACCACGGCTTACTACAGCCCTTCATGCCAGCAGGGATATATGTGTTGAGAAGGTGGTGTTAACCGTCTATAGGCTAGGGGTATGCCCCATAACAAAAAGGCCTAAAATATTAATAGAGTTTTAACCTGAACTACATGACTTCAAATAGGTACTTATTAAGGGATTGAAAAGTCCAATACCTCTGATGTGGTGTGGCCTCTCAGATTTCCTAATGGAAAGGTTATTGGTGGTTGGAAAGTGGATCCTCAACCGATGAGTAAATGTATTGATCATTCCTATGATGCAATAAATTGATTCCCAACCAATTTCTGTTTATTGGGTTTAGAAAAATCCGTATTTGGAACGATGAATAATGAAGACCCTGCTTCTATTTCACAGCTAAACCCAATTGAGAAAGAAACCAAAAGCCTAACCTCATAACTTCCTAATTTTTGGCGGGTAAGCCCATGTCGAAAATGTCAAACTAGAGGTGGCAGGTGGCACCTTGAAAGGCGTCATTTGTCAAAAATGTCATAGTGCCACAATTAGTAGAGGTACAACCTAAACTGAGGTAGATTTGAAAGGAACTAATCATCAATTCCCACTTAACGGAACAAATATTCGCTGGGTTTGTCGACCATCGAGTGAGGCTGGACGATAATTGATGATACATACCAAAACAAGCTTTATACACGTTATAATAACAAGTCCACCACTGGGACCATGGAACTATGGAAACCATTATCCCTTCCACTCAGTAATGGGGTTACTCAGATAATTATGTCCAGCCGTCAACAGAGAAGACAAGACTTGAATATCAGGTTATGTGTCTGGACAGTGTAAAGTGCCGTTCACGCAGAAGCCTGTCGACAAAGAAGAAGACATAATAGAGGTGGAGAGCAAGATGTTATGATGACGTGTTGACGTGGCAGTGGCCGAAAGTACCTAGATCCTAAAGTGGGCAAATAACACAATAGGTAGGATTCGAGAAAGAGAAGTCGAAGGGAAGGTGGGGTTGGAATTTGTATATGTAAATAAACGCATAACAATGAAAGTGTTTCAAGTATAATACGGGGTGGCACCCATTAAAAATGCTCTAGATATTCATCAACTCATAGAGGTGATACTTTAGAAAGTGATGTCCGGCGAACACCAAGGTAAACATATCTACCTATAATGATGAAAGGATGAGAAGTAGGTGGGTGATTCATTATTTCAACTGCCCTGAGAGGAGTAGACTGTTCAAGGAATTACCACAGGTTCATCGTCACGGACAATAATTTGATTTGATGTGGCACTCAAGATGAAATAAACAAGCATATATAGGTATGGTTATTTGAAACCGTAACAACACTCACTGATTCTCAAACAACATTGTAACATCACCGAGAAGACATCGACCTTCCACTTTTCTACAGATACACAGGAAATAGTTTTCAGAGATTCCTGCTATCATCCCATCGCTAGCAATACCAGTCAGACGCACTCAACAAATTCAAAAAACGCATTCTGTTGTCACCAATCTTGAATATGTCGAGCAACACTTTACCAAAACTCATTAAATGACTGAGTTTACTATAGGAAGTGTTTCTAAGATCTTGAAAAGTTTAAAATTCAATACCTATACCTCCTGTGCATGATTTTCTTCGAATATAATAGGTATTTGCTTTGGTGTGCTTCAAGAGATAAATAATAATGATAATCTGACGGATATTGTAGCACCAAACATTCAAACAACGTATACCAATAATTATGAATTAACTTCTATGACGAAAGTATTTGGAAAATCATCTCTCTCTCTCATCAAGTGAGACATTCCCAGTTAGATTGAATATCCTATCCTCTTTGAGGTATGCGCGACGTTCTTCGAACATTGTTAGGATTTTTCTTCGTGCGCTCCAAGTGATAAATAATAATGATAATCTGACGCATATTGTAGCACCAAACATTCAAACAACGAACTATCTTCACTTGCCTATTGTTCTCGTTATATGTCCTTCGAAGTCGTCTTATTTGGTCAGTGCAATCGTATCTGTTATAGCTTCAAGCATGTCAGATGCTGGAATGCTAAGTTACAGTGTAAACATAGTCGGAGTCAAAGTTTCTTGTTCTGCCTGTTGTGTGCGTTATACTTGCTTCGATGTCGTCTTATATGATCGTTGCGAACATATATGCTACAGAGGTATCTATGTGAGATGATACAATACAGAGATACAGTGAGCAGACTGATGTTGTCGAAGTATCTTCACTTGCCTATTGTTCTCGTTATATGTCCTCTGAAGTCGTCCTATATGGTCAGTGTGATTGTATCTGCTTTAACTGTAGGCATGTCAGATGCTAGAATGCAAAGTTACAGTGTAAATATAGTCAAAGTTTCTTGTTCTGCCTGTTGTGTGCGTTATACCCGTTTTGATGTCGTCTCATATGATCGATGCAATTTGATATGCTCCAGAGGTATCTATGTGAGATGATGAAGAACAGAGATACAGTGTGCAGACTGATGTTGTCGAAGTATCCTCACTTGCCTATTAATCCCGATATATGTCCTTCAAAGTCTTCCTATATGGTCAATGCGATCGTATCTGTTTAATTTGTAGGCATGTCAGATAATAGGATTCAGAACCACAGTGTAAACATAGTAGAAGTTTATTGTTCTTCCTGTTTTATGCTTCATTCCCGTTTTGATGTAGTCTCGAATGATCGATGCGAACTGATATGGTCCAAAGGTATCTATGTGAGATGATAGAATACAGAGATACAGTGTGCTGACTGATGTTGTCAAAGTATCTTTATTTGTCTATTGTTCTCGTTATAAGTTCTTCAAAGTCGTCTCATATGGTCAGTGCCATCGCATCTGCTATAACTGTATTCATGTCAGATGCTAGAATGCGGAGTTACAGTGAAAGCATCCTTCGAAGCGTCCTTCGAAGTCGTCCTATATGGTCAGTGCGATCGTATCTGCAATTACTGTAGGCATGTCAGAATCTAGAATGCGAAGTTGAAGTATAAACATGGTCGAAGTTAAAGTTTTTTGTTCTCCCTGTTGTAGGCGTTATTTCGATTCAGGAAACACTAGACAATGTCTACCTATGAGATGTATAACCGACTTATTATCAAGATTGATGAATTCGAAGTTTTGGCGAACACGCCGATTTACCGACTTTTGATTGTGGGAATCGAAGTTTCTGGTAGTAATGAAAAAGTATAGTACTCCACTCGCATATTATAAACTATCATATATACTCCTTGAATGTGCATTCAAGATGCTAGAATGCAAAGTTACAAAGTAAACATAGTCGAATAGCCTGTTGTGTGCGTTATACCCGCTTCGATGTCGTCTCATATGATCGTTGCGTATTTATATGCTCCAGAGGAATCTCTGTGAGATGATAGAATACAGAGATACAGTGTGCAGACTGATGTTGTCGAAGTATCTTCACTTGTCAATTGTTCACGTTATATGTTCCTCGAAGTCTTGTTATATGGTCAGTGCGATCGTATCTGCTATAGCTGTAGGCAAGTCAGATGCTAGAATGCGGAGTAACAGTGTAAGCATAGTCGGGGTCGAAGTTTCTTGTTCTGTCTGTTGTGTGCGTTATACCCGCTTCGATGTCGTCTCATATAATAGTTGTGAACTCATATGCTTCAGAGGTATCTATGTGAGATGATAGCATACGGTATACGGACTGATGTTGTCGGAGTATCTTCACTTGCCTACTGTTCTCGTTATATGTCCTTCGAAGTCGTCTCATATGGTCAGTGCGATCATACCTGCTATTGCTGTAGGCATGTCAGATGCAAAAATTCGGAGTTACAGCGTAAAGATAGTCGGAGTCGAAGTTTTTTGTTCTGCCTGTTGTGTGCGTTATTCCCGCTTCGATGTCGTCTTATATGATCATTGCGAACTACCATGCTACAAAGTTATTCATGTGAGATGTTACAATACAGAGATACAGTGTGCAGACTGATGTCGAAGTATCTTCACTTGTCAATTGTTCTCGTTATATGTCCCTCGAAGTCGTCTTATATGGTCAGTGCGATCGTATCTGCTATAGCTGGAGGCATGTCAGATGCTAGAATGCGGAGTAACAGTGTAAGCAAAGTCGAGGTCGACGTTCATTGTTTTGCCTGTTGTGTGCGTTATACCCGCTTCGATGTCGTCTTATATAATAGTTGCAAACTCATATGCTCCAGAGGTATCCATGTGAGATGATAGAATACAGAGATACGGTATGCGGACTGATGTTGTCGGAGTATCTTCACTTGCCTATTGCTCTCGTTGTATGTCTTTCGAAGTCGTCCTATATGGTCAGTGCGATCGTATCTGCAATTACTATAGGCATGTCAGATGCTAGAATGCGAAGTTATAGTGAAAACACAGTCGAAGTCAAAGTTTCTTGCTCTTCCTGTTGTTAGCGTTATTTTGATTCAGGAAACACTAGACAATGTCTACCTATAAGATGTAACCGACTCATTATCAAGATTGATAAATTCGAAGTTTTGGCGAACACGCCGGTTCACAGAGTCTTGATTGAATCGAAGTTTTTGGTGGATATGAAAACGTATAGTTCTTCACTCGCACTCGTTCTTCGCTGTCATATATATACTTCTTGAATGCGCATTCAAGATGCTAGGATGCAAAGTTACAAAGTAAACATAGTCGAAGTCGAAGTTTCTTGTTCTGCCTGTTGTGTGCGTTATACCCGCTTCGTCGTCGTCTCATATGATCGTTGCGAACTTATATGCTCCATAGGTATCTATGTGAAATGATTGAGTACAGAGATACAGTGTGCAGACTGATGTCGAAGTATCTTCACTGGCCTATTGTTCTCGATATATGTCCTTCGAAGTCATCTTATATGGTCAGTGCGATCGGCAGATGGTGGAATGCAAAGCTACAGAGTAAACATAGTCGAAGTCAGAGTTTCTTGTTCTGCCTGTTGTGTGCGTTATACCCGATTCGATGTCATTTCATATAATCGTTGCGAACTAACATGCTCCAAAGGTATCCATGTGAGATGATAGAATACAGAGATACAGTGTGCAGACTGATGTTCTCGAAGTATCTTCACTTGCCTATTGTACTCGTTATATGTCCTTTGAAGTCATCTAATATGGTCAGTGCGATCGTTTCTACTATATTTATAGGCATTTCAGATTCGAGAATGTGAAGTTACAGTGTAAACATAGTCATAGTCGAAGTTTCTTGTTCTGCCTGCTGTGTGCGTTATACCCACTTCGATGTCGTCTTATATGATCGTTGCGAACATATATGCTACAGAGGTATCTATGTGAGATGATATAATACAGAGATACAGTGTGCAGACTGATGTTGTCGAACTATCTTCACCTGCCCATTGTTCCCGTTATATGTCCTTCGAAGTAGTCTTATTTGGCCAGTGCGATCGTATCTGTTATAGCTTCAAGCATGTCAGATGCTGGAATGCTGAGTTACAGTGTAAACATAGTCGGAGTCGAAGTTTCTTCTTCTGCCTGTTGTGTGCGTTATACTTGCTTCGATGTCGTCTTATATGATCTTTGCGAACTTATATGCTCCATAGGTATCTGTGTGAGATGATTGAGTACAGAGATACAGTGTGCAGACTGATGTCAAAGTATCTTCACTCTCCTATTGTTCTCGTTTTAATTATGTCCTTCGAAGTCGTCTTATATGGTCAGTGCGATCGGCAGATGCTGGAATGCAAAGCTACAGAGTGAACATAGTCGAAGTCAGAGTTTCTTATTCTGCCTGTTGTGTGCGTTATACCCGATTCGATGTCAACTCATATGATCGTTACGACCTAACATGCTTCAAAGGTATCCATGTGAGATGATAGAATACAGAGATACAGTGTGCAGACTGATGTTCTCGAAGTATCTTCACTTGCCTATTGTACTCGTTATATGTCCTTCGAAGACATCTTATATGGTCAGTGCGATCGTTTTTTCTATAGTTAAAGGCATGTCAGATACTAGAATGTGAATTTACAGTGTAAACATAGTCGGAGTCGAAGTTTCTTGTTCTGCCAGTTGTGTGCGTTATACCCACTTCGATGTCGTCTTATATGATCGTTGCGAACATATATGCTACAGAGGTATCTATGTGTGATGATATAATACAGAGATACAGTGAGCAGACTGATGTTGTCGAACTATCTTCACTTGCCTATTGTTCTCGTTATATGTCCTTCGAAGTCGTCTTATTTGGTCAGTGCAATCGTATCTGTTATAGCTTCAAGCATGTCAGAAGCTGGAATTTTTTTTTATCGCTTGGAGCGCACGAAAGGGAATCCCTATAATGTTCAAAGAACATCGTGCGTTCCTAGGGAGGATAGGGATAGGAGGTAGGTATTGGATTTTTTTTTTGAACTTCTGGAGATTATATGTTGTTGGGAATACTTCCTCAGGCAATGAATTCCAGAGCCTAGCCATTCTATGGATGAAGGAGTTTTGATAAAGTGCTGTTCGACATCTTTCGAAGTTGACAACGAAAGGATGTGCTGACTGGGCTTGTCTAGTTCGTCTGACTGATATTGCTAGCGAAGGGATGATAGCAGAGATTTCCGAAGCACATTTCCCGTGGAAGTATCGATAGAAAAGTGAAAGGTCGCCGACCTTTTTACGGTGTTCCAATGATGTCAAAGAGTGAGTGAGTGTGGCGTCACCCACCAGGCGGATGGCTCTTCTCTGGATGGAATCTAAGAGCATCAGCGTATGTTTTGGTGCTGAACCCCATATGTAGGAGCATTATTCTAGAACAGGCTGTATCTGCGCTTTGTAGATCATGAGAGTAGGAAGCCCGTCACTTCAGACCAGCCCCACCCCTCCACTTTTTTCCAAACCACGTGACCCGACTAGTCAATCACAGGCCGGCTTGACTCAGCTAGCTACTCGCGGCCCCACGAGCGGAGCGAAATTCAAATTGTCATGACATCATCATCGTGAATAAATTAAAAAAAACCTCCACTGCTGGCGATCGAACTCGGGTTCTTTGCATTGTGAGGCAGCGTATACACGCACTGAGCCATTCAGGACGCCACGAAAATTTCACTATGAAAACCGTATTCAAATGGGATCATCGAGGATCAGCGAGCAAAGATATGTATAGGTTGATAAGACGTTAGTACAACGAAATAAAATTATGATGAAATATTTCCATGAAAACGACAATATACCAAGACTCTGCGTGATAAGAGTCGCTGCCTTGAACAATGCTGCCAAACCGCCAGCTGAAAATGTTTTGTGTGGCATGGGGAACATAGTAGAGCTAGATGTGTATAAGTGATATTTTGCACGAAAGAATGACATCAGCAATCATATCAGACAACTGACGTGCTAGCTGATGCACCCGTTCAATATACAGTGTGCTTGTAAAAAAGTTTATATATATATATATATATATAAGGGGGCTCACTGTTAGAACTGGCCATAGGCGGACCTTGCAAGCATATACGTAACATATGACAGATATGACGCGCTAACTGATTATTCCGATCAATATTAGTGAAATACTGATGAAGCCTAGTTGAAGCCTTCGATGATAGCGAAATACCACGAACATACCATTACTAGACAAACGATACAATGCTTTTCGAGGTTATGTCACAAATTAGGTATAAGGTAGTGTCGGTTGTGTCATCACTACAAGGTTTTACCTACACATCTCTGTATTGATGGCAGATTATACCCTGTATAACAACCAATCTCATCGCGGAAATTTTCTGTTACAACTCGCGCTATTTCCTGTGTCTGATTAAAGTTCGAATAACAAAATTTCTCTCAAATCGGAGTCTCATTTCAATCTTCATTCGTGTTGGACATATAAGATTCAGTGTATTTTCATTGCCAAAAAAAACATCTGTGAGGTGAAAGTGTATTTTTGTGGAAAATTAGAATGGAGCGGTCATTACTGCATATAGGTACTCGTTTATTTCTGGATATAGCAGTTGTTCAACGAAATTGGTAAGTGGCTTATTTTTCTGTTTTTCTTTCAAATTACGTAAAATTCCTCGGTTTTCGCGACAGGACCTTCGGGCTAAAGTTTTTCGAGAATGTCAGTTTGGATAGGTAGGTATCATATGTGAAAAGATACGAAAACTATAGTTATCAAAGTATTGTGTCTTAGCGATGAATTAGGATTTCATTTCAGTTCTTTGTAATTATTGTTAGGTTCATTACAGAACATTTACAGGAATTTTGTAAACGCATGAATTTTGGATAACAAAAAACAACTACAGAGGCTCTGCTCATCAGCAATAACAAGAAGCAAAAATTGATGTAGTTGAAGTTGATGTACGAGGTGTTTCGTAAGTCATTAGGTTTTATATCTTCTAGAGAGTTCCGCTAACAACAGAAATTTAATTTCATTAAAATACAGGGTGTATCGTGCAACATCAGGATTTCTAGTTTTATATTCTGCTAGAGTTCCGCTAACAGCAGCAATTTAATTTGAATTCAATACAGGGTGTTTCGTGAAATATCAGGATTTTCAGTTCTATTCTATATTTTCAGCTAACAAAAGAAGTAGTTAGTAATTTTATTTTCATTCACAGCTGTATCTGTCGTAGTTATAGAGTGTTTCGTGAAACTTTGAGATTTTCAGTTCTTTATCCTTCTAGATTTATGTTAAACTGTAGAAACTGAATGTTATTCAAATACAGGGTAGTTCATAAATCATTAGGATTTTCAGTTTCATTCTGGATTTACAGCTAACAAAAGAAGTAGGATTTTTATTTTCATTCATAGTTGTCTATGTCGTAGATACAGAGTGCTTCATAAATCATTAGGATAACAGGCCTTTCCAGTATCGTAAAATGTTACTCGTTTTGCCATAATGTTATGAAGGTAGGTCAAAACTATATAGGATTTCAGAATAAACAGAGTTGAACCTTCTTGTATGTTTTGGCCTTTGTTTGAAAAGTTCTTCAATTTCGAATTATATTGTATACAGGATGTTCGGGTTCTGGTTCTGGAAAAATATACAGGGCCTTTTTAAAAAATGATAAAGTATACAGGATGTTTTAGTTTTCTGTTTTGAAAAAGAGGAGAGAAAGTTTTTCAATTACAAATTACAAGGTAAACAGGATACTTCGGTTGTCTGTTTGATAAAGAATATGCAGGGCGTAATGGGGTCAGTTAAATATGTAAATATTTATCAAACATTTTATTGAGACATGAGACAATAACAAACCATATCATTCTATTTACTGATGAGACAATCACGAAACAATCTATTTCATTCTTTTCTTGAAACAATCTTCACACCATGCCGTGAAACTGTAGGCGCCTATCCCTTTTCTGTCGGTGCTGTAGTCTTCGATTACATGATGAACCCTCTCTTTACGGCAGAAAGAGCAGAAACTAGGTTTGCAGTTACAGCAATTGCATGGTCTACCCCAGTCACAGTTTGGCATTGCTGATTACGTCTGTACTGTTGGAAAGCTGGTGAAATACTGAAGAGCTGTCACACTGACATCAACAGCTGGTATGGGACCTAAAACATGGTATAATAGGCTTGTTTTCCCACCACCCTCGAGGTATAGAAAAACCACACACTCTAAAGATTTCGGGTGAAAAATTCATTATAATAGAACAGGTGACTGTTGACACGAAATCAGAGCAGTTTTTGTTTGTTCTATTTCTAGCTGTACGAAGATCAATTTCTTATTTAAAAGAAACACTTCATTAATTTGCCAGGAAAATGCCTCTTTTTGAAACATGTGACTATTGACATAAAATATCTCGCAATTTTGTTTGTTCCATTTTCTAGCTGCACGCATATCGATTTCTTATTCAAAAGAAACACTTCTTTAGTTTGCCAGATGATTGGGGTCTTTTTCTTTCTTAATGAACTATTCACCTCAAATCTCTAGAGTAGCCGTGAAAACGAAAGATTTTTCAGAATTCGCTGTGCAGTCCGGCCGTGATAACGATTGCTTTTACTCTCTCTCTCAAGTTTCGTGATTAGCGGGGGAATTTATTTTATCGAATTTTGTACAGAACATTGATTAGAAAGCTTCAAGCGTAATTTGTACACCGAATGATAGAAAATGGTAATACGATACTGTGATTTCGAAAAATATTTATGATTTGGATTTTTTGAAACCATAAGGTACAGAGGTGTGATCTTCGAGAAATTTCCGCTTCAAACTTACAGGCTTATACTTTTTGGTTACATCGACTGTTATGACCTCATGTTCCTTGGTTCGTCGGAACTGTTTGCTCAAAATTTCGACAGGGGGACCAGGGTTCAAAATCATATCTTTAATAGAATCAAAGTTAACCAGCTGTGAAGCAGCATAGTTAAGTGAGAGGCCTTTAACTTTGCATACAACTTTAAACTCTTGTTCCTTGGTTGACCATAGCTTATAGGCATAATTTTTCGGGCCACCAGATACAAACTCTGTGATATGGGAACCAGGGCCGTAACATTCCATTTCATCGGTCATATCACCAATAAATTGACCAGTAGGAATGTCAAATTCCCCTGGTCTGGAAACATAGATGACTGAGTCTGTGTCATAGTATAACACCCTTTCCCTAAGCTGCTGTAAATAGCTGTAAAGTTTCAACCAAGCTAAGGCTGTCACATATGCAGCTATAACGACATTGACAGTGGAAAGAGTGTCATAGCTCTCCTCCTTATACTCCCAATTAACAATGAGGGTATCCTCGTTTATCGGGAGTACTGTATTGACAATGAGGGAAGGATCCGTCATCATCGAAAAGAATTCCGAGGGCTGATTTATGATCGAAGTTTTCGGTTGGTTTTCACGCTGACCAAACTTACCCCAGAAGGAATTCAGCATAAGCTTGGCCAGTGCTCTCAACCCGGGATTATCGGTAATTTTAGAAAATTCCAGCAAAACATCCTCCCGTTGTAAAAATTCGTCAATGTACCTATCTCTCTCCTCTTTGGTCTCACAATTCTTAGGCCAATCTGATGATTCCTGCTTCACCTTGATGAATTTATTCATCATGTCGGTGAATAGGCCTGAAATATCTTCACCAAATTGCACAGTATCATAAGACCAAATCTCTTTGATTTCGATAATCCGATACCCCACCTCAATGGCTTTCAATATCTCTTCAGCAGTCCATGTTCCTGTCAATGCACGCTCTTCATCAGTGTGATGACAACTACTAGTATTATAGTTTCCACCACACACACGACAAAGAACAAACATCAACTTCTTGTTCATTTTCTGCGGTAAAACAGGATGAAAAAGATCTTGAGGTGGGAGAATTACACATTTTACGAGACCTGAGATAGAGGAAAGAGGCGTAGCACACGTCTCCCACTCACCAACAAGAACTGTCGGGTGACCCACAGGAAATTTGCCATATTTACATACCCATGGGTAGAGTGAACAAACGTCAACGTATTTTATTTGTGCCATTCCCGGCCTTGTAATATTCGACAATGTTTCCCGTTCGGCCACCATAGAAAGCATCTCGAGGGTCAAGGGGTAAATTTTCAAGCAAGGAGTGATTGCTGACAAAGTTGCAAAGCTCGTCACCGCTGGAAAGTTCCTTGCGAAAATCACACTTCCATTTTTCAATAACTTCATACCCTAAGGATTTGATTTTATTGATTTTGGCAATGGTTGTGTCATATCGATTGCTCATAGTCTCGGAAGGGCAGTTTTTGAGAGGAATATTTCTCTGATCAGTATAGCAACGAGGACAACCATGATAGCAGCAGCCTTGGAATTCGAAAACTTGTTTTGTTTCGTCGCAATACCCATCAACTTTAAGATTTCCGATAAGAGCCTCTGAAGATCGGCAGGCCTGCTGGATTTTTATATCCCGTAGTTTCTCCTCCCAAAATAACCACTGGGTGGCTATCACAGATTGATTTTCACGATGTCTGTAGCCACCCTTGGGAATGATACCTATGGTGTTTGGATTGAGAAAATTCCTACGGAAAACCTTATTGCATGTCGAAGCGATCGTTACGGCTTCAGTGAACGGACACACATTAGTTTCAGACAACATAAGTTGCCGAAATTTCAAACAGGCCTTGGTCAGTATATCCACATCCGAAATACAATAATCTATGATTTCTCGAGAGAAATCGAAAACATAATTTTCAGCGACTCTTTCAGAGTGCCATTTTATGAGAGATGTGCGTGCATCTGAAACAAGATTGTCGGGGGTATAGAACTCTAGAGAAGGAATTGGGCCCTTGTAATTTTGATTCTCCATACGATTGAAGAGGTGGGGGAAATACCCCTTTTTCAATTCAGAGAAGCCGAAAGATTTGGGCAGTTTTGCCAGGGCCATTGGGAAATAATTGAGAGAGTCCAAAAACTTGACATTGCCGACAGTCATGGAAATCAATTGTGTGCCTCTCATTATAATATCAG
Source organism: Phaedon cochleariae (assembly GCA_918026855.4). Taxonomy (NCBI): domain Eukaryota; kingdom Metazoa; phylum Arthropoda; class Insecta; order Coleoptera; family Chrysomelidae; genus Phaedon; species Phaedon cochleariae. The sequence continues at coordinate 12,864,327 of OU896723.1, forward strand.
GTTTCAGAGTAGTTTTTGTTAGAATATAATTCAAAATAAAGGCGTGGTCAAATTTTCCGCCGTTGTGAGCTATAACGATGACATTTTTGAATTTCTTCCTTATTGTCAACACATGATGAACAAATGGAGATATGGGATCGTTACACTTGAGAATTTGTAAACGAACCCCACATTTCGAACAAATTTGCTGTGTGGTATCGATGCAGACGTCACAGCATTGACGAAAGACACACAGATTAGGTTCATGGAGAAGAGATCCATCAGCTTGTACCCTCTCCTGACGAGTCTTCAGATCATAAAAGACAAACAAGAGATCATCAGTCTTTGGTACTTTCGTGTCGGGCTGAATATAGCATAAATGACCAGAAGGTTGGTGCTTGTTGCAAATCTCGCAATAGATCTCTCCGCAGGTGTGAGTTCTATTGACGGGGACAATTTTGAAACATTCCTCACAACGTCTGATCTTACCACAAACACCGTTTTGAATATGGTTATCAAAACAGCTCTGCCCGCGGAAAGACCGTTTGCAAGACTCGCATGGAACTTTTACACTGTTTTTGGAACATGGTGGTGATCCTTGGCACGAAAAACAAGTACAACCACAACGATGCTCCTCTCGATGCTCATAAGGGACATGGCATTCCTCACAGTAATAATTGCAGCAAAAGGCTGCTGTTAGTGAGGTAATGACATTAAAGTGCCCCTCATGGTATATCAAATTCAACGAGAGACCTTCATCCCCACCCTTGAACATAATGTTACGACCCTTGTTTCCATATTGGTAAACAGTTATTTTATATGATGAAAGATGCTGCTGGAATTGTTGTAACTCAGGTATTCCGCATCCCTCCGTAGGTACGGTAACTCCAGCATCAGACACTAACTGCATAGCTCGCTGGCTCTGCAATTTCCTAATATTCCTTCGTACATCAGTGCACTTGTGGTCTTTGTCTGCGAATGCCTGAGCTACAACAAGAGCACGAGGAAGACATAAAGTATCTTTATTACTGATTACTATAAATCCCTTTCGCTTGCTACACTCCTCGTCAAAAGAGTTGTAGCCGCCTCCTCTTCCCCTGCCAGCAGGTAACCTACAAGAGGTTACACTGAGACAAAAGGTCTCGGTGTACAGGCCACAAGAGCTCGATTGATAAATAGATGATATTTTTTCAAAAAGATCGTCCACAGAAACATCTGCTGCATTTTCAAATGCTATCCACCCTGGTCCCCTCGTGAAATCTTTAGAACAAAATGAGAAACCTACTTTATCTGTCGGATGCAGTCCCTCAGTACCCTTTAAAACAATTTCGGTGATTGCATCCTTGATGTACGCCACCGGTTCCTTGTTTTGAGGAATAGGTTTTATATTAAACTCCAAAGTACGAGCCTGTACGCCGAAGCGATAATTTTTCTTGACCACATCTTTAACAATCAAGAATTTTTCCATGATAACGGATATAACACTCAATTAAATCACACTATCGTTGAATGATAACAGACAAAGTGAGCACAAATATATACAGAAAAAACTGAAGGTAATGTGGGTAAGATGTAACGATTGGAAATTTCAAAAATCAGCACTAAAATGCCAACAACTCGAAATTATCGACAAATTCGAAATTTGGAAGAACTCAAATATTTTCAAAAACCAACACAATATTAGCAAAGCAGCGAGCTGTATGCAAACTGCGTTTGAAATTCGTCTGAGGACTCAAATTCTCAAAATAGATAATCAAATTATTTCTTACACGCACACACACAGAGAGAGCAACCGTTCACCACGAAGACTGAGCAGGAAATGAAGTTCGATTAGCACTGCCGTCACTGTATTTCACACACCTAGGATGAGTCCCGGAGTGTAGGGGGTAGGATGATCAGCTCTAATCATGCTTGGACATGTCCACTTTGGAAAAAAGGTGATGCAATAGCTTCGTCGTCGTGCTTCGATACTTGTCAAGGTCATTTTGTAGTGAGTATCGACTATGTACCGATATGAAAAACGAAATTAACTCAAGATAAAAACTATTATGCTCTCTTCTATATATTATTATCCACATGTTTTCATTCCCCGTCATATGCACTCATCAAGAAATGATATATCGGAATATTATATAATTTTTTGTTTTCAGGTATCACTCATTCCCACGAGTGAAGGGGGCCTAATCAGAAAGACAACTGAATAGATGTTATAACTGTTTGGGACATTTGTATTGAGGCAGTTGAGGATTTGATTGAGCAGGTATGTATACGCTTCTTATAAATCCTACATAAATAGCAATTATGTCGTCAACACCTCTCTCTGAACTGTCTAACCAGACATCTGTTCTCGTCGGAAAGATATGATACAACTGTTATGAATCCATACCTTCGAATCACATATTATTACAACTCTTATTGTCATCGCAAGAACAGAATAGCGGAAGGGCCTTGAGCGAAATTATTTCTCTGGAGGTGGCTATGAATGAATATGAGAACGATTCAACACAAAAGTTATATATTAGGAATCCTGTTACAGGTCCCACGGCCTTGATTGACCTTAATTAAAGTTAATTGATGACCGGGCAAAGTTCATCAGTCTAATTCATATTTTCGATGAAATTTTTTTTTAGTCCCGATATTCCTCCGAGTAGATATATATTGAGAGAATCGAGCGCTGTGATTGGTTGCTTGATGCCGTGATGCCGGTAATGATTCTCTCAATATATATCTAGTAGATATATATTGAGAGATTCTCTCAATATATATCTAGTATATCTAGTAGATATATATTGAGAGAATCATTACCGGCATCACGGCATCAAGCAACCAATCACAGCGCTCGATTCTCTCAATATATATCTACTCGGAAGAATATCGGGACTTAGAAAAAATTTCATCAAAAATATGAACTAGACTGACGAACTTTGCTTGGTCATCAATTAACTTTAATTAAAGTCAATCAAGACCCTGGGACCTGTACCAGCTTTCCTAATATATACCTTTTGTGCGGTGTCGAATCGTTTCTATATTTATTTATAGCCTCCTCCAGAGAAATAATTTCGCTTATGGCCTTTCTGCTATTCTTTACGAAAGCTCTGAAGGGACATGGTGAGATATTTTTTAAAAAATATCTCCCACATTTTTATGTCCCTTCGGGCAGTTAGAGTCTTTGTAATATGTGAGTCGAAAGTATGGATTTATAAAAGTTGTATCATATCCCAGGTAGCCAGACTGACGAATGTGACGTCTATAGGACCGCTATCGAAGTTATTTTTTGGTCTCATACGTCTTTTGACCAAATTATGACGTCATGTGGACGTCATTAATGTGACGTCTTATGGACAGCCACTGTTTGACGTCGTATAGACGTCAATCTATGGTCTTCATATTTTTTTGGGTATTATTATCATTATCATTATCATTATCATGTATGTATAGGACAACGAAGTTATAAAATAAATTAATTAATTGATCCAAATAACTGTATAAATGTATGATAAAAATGTATTTTATTCCATAGGCTTCCCTTGATTTTCAATGTTTAAATTTAGCGCCAAAGACAATTCTCACTTACCGACCAGATGGCCAATGGCGATCAAGTAATTACGCGAAGAAATTGTGTATGCGACTCGCGACCATCTCGCGACTGCCGTTAGTGGCGTTAGTGCCGTTCAGCGGTCCGTTCTGTGGTTCAGCGTCAAGCTTGCATCGTGCATGGTGCGTTCCCGTTCATGTTCATTGTCCATCGTCCATGTTCGAATGGGTGTTGTTTGTGAACGGCGTCTGTGCCATTGGATTTGTTAAGAATGTTGAAATGTTGAGTGTTTGAGTGGTATTTCTATACAGTCTGTTTTTCACGTGAAAGTATTCAGGATGTATTGTGTAATACAATTTGATGACAGTGGAAGCAACAGTGTAGCTGTTGTTCACGAAACTTTGCTGACGCCGTTGAAAAAGGAAGTGTTTTGGCCGCCATTTAGGGGAGCCATCGACGCTGAAATTTTTCAACTATATGTAATACCTTACATTACTATCTTGTTAATAAAATCTTCATTCGTAGCAAATTTATTTTATAGCACAAATGATTACCTTCCTCACCAGATTATAACCATTAACCTCAAAATTTTATGAAAAAAAACAGACGTCTTATTGACGTCGGAAATTGTGTGTCAGTAGTGTCAGTTTAAGGTCCAATTTGAAAACACATACTGACGTCTAAAAGACTTTCAAATATGACGTCATTTGGATGTGTCTTACTTACGTCATTTGGACGTCGCATTTGTTGAAATAAAGACGTCTTTTGGCCGAATGTGATGTCGTCAATTAGACGTCATAAAGTCGTCATGTGCTACCTGGGATCTTCACGACGAAAATTCGATGTTGGTGGAACATTGGCATGGTATGGAATCAAATGTCACGATAAAATTACATTTCCGTAACGATTTCGTGCATAGCGGAGTGGCGGGGGTGAATGAAGGGGTAGCGAGGTAAATGGCAGAGGGTAACAAGGTGAATGACAGGGGCTGAATGATAGGTTTATTGAGAGAAGAACATAAAGAGAAGAAAATTCAGAAGATTAGACAGCATGAAGCAACATGTGCTGAAGAAGCAAAATGATGAGATATATCGACTATTGGTTGTTGTATAATTCCTATATTGAAAATTTGTGTCATATCGCACGTTGCGGTTATCTATCGTGAGAATGCAAAACGTTGACTAAATAATCAAGGAATTAGCTGAAATCGTTCAACATAAATCCTTAGCTCTTATGCAAAATATCAAGGGAACTGAGTTTGGATACATTTCGAAAAGCGAGCGTATTTGCAGGAAATGGTGCATATTGCTATGGAGGTTATAGGGCGTGTCGAATCCGTCTGACTTCTATTGTTAGTGATGGAATGATAGCAGCGATTTCTGAAAATCATTTCTTGTGGAAGTGTATCTGTAGGAAAATAAAATGTCTCCGTATTTTTGGCGATGATTCAATGTGATGAAAGGATCAGTGAGTGTGGCATCACTCACCCCTGCGAATAACCTGTCTCTCTGGATGGAGTCTAGAAGCATTAACGTATATGTGGTTGCTGAACTCCATATGTGGAGGAGACAGTATTTTGAGACAGGTCGTATCTGTATTTTGTAGAGTAGCATGTTGTCTGAAATAAAAAATCCTGGTTTTTATGTAGAAACTTTCGTGATGGATCTATAGGTGTTGTATACTGTTTGATACAAATTCTTGTTCAGGATCATCATATACATATGTAGGATTTTTATTTCGGGTGAAAATAAATGGTACCTTGTGATCATTTTGTATCAATGAAATTTGTTGAGATTTCACCTGACAAGAGACATATGATTTTCCGTAATGCATGGATAGCCTGTTAGAATATTTTTCTCTATGAAGGTTATTCATAATTGTTATATGTTATTCAAATGTTCGGTACTATGATAGGTGTCAGATTATTATTCTCTCATCACTTGAAGCGCACTGAAGGAAATGCCTATTATGTTCGTGAAACATCGCGCATGCCTAGGGATGCTGCCAAGAGGAGGTGAGGTATTGAATATTGATGTATCTTGGAACTACTTCCTTTGGTGAACTTAGTCGTTTCATGAGTTTCGCTAAAGAGTTGTTCAATATATCTGGAGAGTATTGACTTTTCTGTGATTTTTCAATGTTGCTAATGGAGTGGAAGTATCTGTAGAATGAGGAAAGGTCTACGACTCATTTACGCTGTTTCGCTGTTCTCAAGATTTTGTGAGTGTGACATCGCCCACTAGTCGCATGGCTTGTCTCTCTGGATGAAATCTAGGGGCATCAACGTGAATGTGTGAGTGCTGAAACCATATGAGGAACATTATTCTTGAATAAGCTGTATTTGACTATATTTTGTAGAGCAGCTTTTCGTCTAAAATAAAAATCCTAATATTTGTGGAGCAGCGTTCTTGATGGAACTATGTGTCATATAGTGTTCAAATTCAATAGTTATTCATGATCAGCATCGAGTATTCTCATTTCGGTTGAAAAGAAAGGTACCTGGTGATTATTCTATATCGATGAAGTTGGGCGATATTTCAAATGATAGCCGAGATACCATTTTCCATAGTGTATATGATAACCTATTCGAATATTTTTTCATTGACAATTTCTTTTCATGATCCTGATATTTTCTGCATATGTTAGGTGGATAATCTGGTTCATTACCAATATTTTATATCGATGATCGAATCAAATATTTCGAGCGATAGCTGAGATACGATTTTCTATAATGTATAATAGCCTGTTTGAATATTATTTTGATGTACAAGTTTCCTCATAATTAATTTATGTTTTCATGTTCTGGTACATCGTCATCAGTCGGAAAATCCTTATAATGTTTGAAGAACATCGTTCGTACCTTGAAGAGGATATGATATTCATACTGACTGGGTGTGTTTCACTTGATAAGAGAGAGAGATGATTTACCGAATATTTTGGTCTCAGAAGTTGATTCATGATTATTGGTATACGTTGTTTTTGAATGTTTGGTGCTGCAATATGCGTCAGATTATCAATATTATTCATCTCTTGGAGCACACGAGAGCAAATACCTATTATATTCGGAGAAAATCATGCATATGCTAGAAAAGGAGGTAGGTATTGAATTTTTAACTTTTGGAGATCTTGGAACCATTCCTATAGTCAACTTAGTCGTTTTATGAGATTTGGTGGAGAGTTGCTCGACATATTCATGATTGGTCAAAACAGGATGCGTTGTCTGAATTTGTTAAGTGCGTCTAACTGGTATTGCTAGCGGTGAGATGATAGCAGGAATTTCTGAAAATTATCTCCCGTGTATCTGTAGAAGGAGTGAATAAAGATCGATGACTTTTGTGTGATGTATCAATGTTGTTAAAGAATCAGTGAGTGTGGAAGAACCCATATGTGGAACCGTATTCTGAAACAGGTCGTATCTGTATTTTGTAGAGAAGCATGTTGTGATAGATCTAGGTGTTGTATAGTGTTTGATTTCGATTCTTGTTTAGGATCAGCATAACTTTCTTCATTTCGGTTGAGATGACATAAAACTTTTTGATCATTCAATCGAATTCAATAGTTATTCATAATCTGCAAAGGGTATTATTATTTCGGTTGAAAAGAATGGTACCTTGTGATTATTTTATATCGATGAAGTCGGGCAATATTCCAAATGATAGCCAAGACACCATTTTCCATAGTGTATATGATAACATCCTATTCGAATATTGTTTCTCTAGCAATTTCTGTTCATGATTCTGATCTTCTTTTTTATATGTGAGGTAGAAAATCTGGTTCATCATCATTATTTTATATCGATTAAGTTGGTCAATATTGCAAATGATAGCCGAGATACCATTTTCCATAGTGTATATAATAACAACTTATTAGAATATTTCTCCTCTGACAATTTTTTTTCATGATTCTGATCTTTTTTTTATATGTCAGGTAGAGAATCTGGTTCATTATCATTATTTTACATCGATGAAGTTGGTCAATATTTCAAATGATAGCCGGGATACCATTATCCATAGTATATATGATAACAACCTATTCGAATATTTCTCCTCTGACAATTTCTTTTCATGATTCTGATCTTTTATGCATATGTCAGGTGAAGAATCTGGTCCATTATCAGTATTTTATATCGATGAAGTTGGTCGATATTTCGAGCGATTGCTGAGATGAGATAATATCCTGTTTGAATATTTTTTGATTCACAAGTTTCCTCATAATTATAAGGATAAGTCTATTCAAACTGACTGAGGATGTTTCACTTGATAAGAGAGAGAGATGATTTTCCGAATATTTTCGTCTCAGAAGTTAATTCATAATTATTGGTATACGTTGTTCGAATGTTTGGTGATGTTTTGAGCGTCAGATTATCATTATTATTTATCTCTTGGAGCACACGGAAGCAAATACCTATTTTATTCGAAGAAAATCGTGCATAGGCTAGAAAAGGAGGTAGGTATTGAATTTTGAACTTTTGAAGATCATGAAAATTTTTCATATAGTAAACTTAGCCGTTTTAGGAGTTTTTGATAAAGAGTTACTCAACATATTCAAGATTGGTGAAAACAGGATGCGTTGTCTGATTTTGTTGAGTGCGTCTATTTGGTATTGCTAGCGGTGAGATGATAGCAAGAATTTCTGAAAATTATTTCCCGTGTATCTGTAGAAGAGGTGAATAATGGTCGATGACTCCTCTGTGATGTAACAATGTTGTTAAAGAAACAGTGAGTGTGGAAAAACCCATATGTGGAACCGTATTCTGAAACAGGTCGTATCTGTATTTTGTAAAGTAGCATGTTGCCTGAAATAAGAATCTTAGTTTTTTTGTGTAGCAACTTTCGTGATATATCTGGGTGTCGTATACTGTCTGATTCCGATTCTTGTTCAGGATCCGCATTAGTATCTTCATTTCGGGTGGAAAGAAATGGTAGGTACTTTGTGATCATTTTATATCAATGAAATTGGTTGACATTTCACCTGACAAGAGATATCTGATTCTCTGTAATGCATGGAAACCTGTTAGAATATTTATGTCTGAGGAGTTAATCTCGAAGTCGTCTTATACGGTCAGTGCGATCGTATCTGCTATAGCTGTAGGCATGTCAGATGCTAGAATGCGGAGTAACAGTGTAAGCAGAGTCGAGGTCGACGTTGCTAGTTCTGCCTGTTGTGTGCGTTATACCCGCTTCGATGTCGTCTTATATAATAGTTGCGAACTCATATGCTCCAGAGGTATCCATGTGAGATGATAGAATACAGAGATACGGTATGCGGACTCAGTTTCTTCACTTGCCTATTGTTCCCGTTGTATGTCTTTCGAAGTCGTCCTATATGGTCAGTGCGATCGTATTATCTGCAATTACTATTGGCATGTCAGATGCTAGAATGCGAAGTTATAGTGAAAACACAGTCGAAGTCAAAGTTTCTTGCTCTCCCTGTTGTAAGCGTTATTTTGATTCAGGAAACACTAGACAATGTCTACCTATAAGATGTATAACCGACTTTTTTATCAAGATTGATAAATTCGAAGTTTTGGCGAACACGCCGGTTCACCGAGTCTTGATTGTTAAAATCGAAGTTTTTGGTGGATATAAAAAAGTATAGTTCTCCTCTCGCATATAATGACCTGTCATATATACTTCTTGAATGCGCATTCAAGATGCTAGGATGCAAAATTACAAAGTAAACATAATCGAAGTCGAAGTTTCTTGTTCTGCCTGTTGTGTGCGTTATACCCGCTTCGTCGTCGTCTCATATGATCGTTGCGAACTTATATGCTCTAAAGGTATCTATGTGAAATGATTGAGTACAGAGATACAGTGTGCAGACTGATGTCAAAGTATCTTCACTGGCCTATTGTTCTCGTTATATGTCCTTCGAAGTCATCTAATATGGTCAGTGCGATCGGCAGATGGTGGAATGCAAAGCTACAGAGTAAACATAGTCGAAGTCAGAGTTTCTTGTTTTGCCTGTTGTGTGCGTTATACCCGATTCGATGTCATTTCATATGATCGTTGCGAACTAACATGCTCCAAAGGTATCCATGTGAGATGATAGAATATAGAGATACAGTGTGCAGACTGATGTTCTCGGAGTATCTTCACTTGCCTATTGTTCTCGTTATATGTCCTTTGAAGTCATCTTATATGGTCAGTGCGATCGTTTCTACTATATTTATAGGCATGTCAGATTCTAGAATGTGAAGTTACAGTGTAAACATAGTCGGAGTCGAAGTTTCTCGTTCTGCCTGTTGTGTGCGTTATACCCACTTCGATGTCGTCTTATATGATCGTTGCGAACATAAGTAAAGGGGCTATAGGGATTCTGGCCCCTAGGCCAATCAGAGACCAGCATTTAGTTGGAGGCCACGCCCACTAAAAACCGGCGCGAAATTCAAATTATTCATACGTCGTCACGTCGCCATCGTGGATAAATAAATTAAAAAAAGCTGTCACCGCTGGGGGAAATTGAACCAGGGACCTTTGCATTATGAGGCAGCGTATATACGCACTGTGGTATTCCGACCTCCGTGATATTTCAATTATTTTAATGCTATTCAAACGGGATATCCATCGCTGGCGCGCGCTTTTCTTTGCAACGGATCCATCGAGGTAGAGTGAAGCGAGAGATGCATTCCAGAGATAAGAAACTTCGAGTCGAAAATAATATCCATCGCTGGTGCGCGCTTATCTTTGCAACGGATCTATCGAGGTAGAGTGAAGCGAGAGATGCATTCCAGAGATAAGAAACTTCGAGTCGAAAATAATATCCATCGCTGGCGCGCGCTTATCTCTGCAACGGATCTATCGAGGTAGAGTAAGGCTCGAGCGCTCGGCGCTGCAACGTTGTCGGACGTATGTGTTTGGATGTTAATATTGTTACATTATTGTGTGTGGCAACGCTGTCTCGCTCCATGGCGTTCGAAGATCCAGCAAAGCAAGAGATCCCGTAGAATGATAAGCGCGCGCTCGTATTGGAAACGAATACTTGGATTATTCATTTATTTTAAAGTGGGTGACGTCATGCCGTTACCTTCATGGCGTTCGAAGTTCCAGCAAAGCGAGAGATTTCTTAGAATGGTAAGCGCGCGCTCGTATACCCATCCCTCGAACTGTGACTTTAATGACAATAACAAGATTGAATTTTCATATACAGGGCGTTTGAGTTGATTGAAAATTGAAAAAAAAATATACAGAGTGTCCCACGGTTCGCGGTCCCATGTTTTAGCATGGAAGAAGTGTTTGAGTTGAAATGAATATATACAGGGTGTTTGAGTTGATGAAGATTGAAAAAAAATATCATGGGGGTAAAAGAATACGAAAACGAAGATAAATAATCTATTTATTCAAGTAATCCTTTTCTACAAAAATGACATGCCTCTTGAGAAGATGGTGGTCCATCCCAGTGTGTGGTCCAATCGGGACGATTATAATGAACGAAGCATGGCAGTTTGATTTGTAGGTTAAAGTTGCTGCGATATTCTTGAGGAAGTTTGTGCCACACCCTCAATAGCCCATAAGGATCTGCATATTCAATGAGACATTCTACTGGAATGTACTGCAATTCTTGTTTAGTGAATTTCGTCAAAGTCAAAGCGGGAGATTTTATAAACTTCAATAGCACAGCTATTTCAGACTTCATGATTTTTCGAGCAGAGCTAAAATATCTCAGATGCTACTAGTCTCGCGTCAAGTTGTAGACTGATGAAATGAAAAAAAACTAGTCACATTTTTCACAACATTTTATTCAAATCAGACATAACCTCATTTTTGAAATAATATAGATATTCTCTGAGAGCGTTACTAGACATGCTACCACAAACATCACAAAATCCAGATATAAGCTCTTCCGCACCCAAATCAGTCAGGCTATTTCTAATCCAATCGGCTATAGTATTCAAAATGTTCTGATAATACATGGAAAAGTCCAATTTGTTTATTAGCGCAACTCGATGTGAAACAACACACGTTTCAGCCCTCAAAATGTCTGCAACATCCTCTTCCACCAATTCGAATGTAATGTGGTATTTGGTGAGTGACAACATTTTTTATTTTTTTTTTTTTTTTTATTTTATTCATACACCATCCAACAGCCGGAGCCAATTACAGGATGGGAAAGATAAGCAATTAATTACAAATTACAATTTAGATACAAACTAGATTAATACTAACTATACATAAGTTGCATACTAAGGTGAATGGAGATGGGCATATCTGCATATGAGCTGGAAAAAAAAAACTATGAAGAGAGAAAAAAAAAAGCTCACATGCAGATATGCACACTACCAAATAATACTACAACAATGCTCGTTTCAAACTAGCAATATTAGAACAGAGAATATCAAATGAATCTTGAGAAGACATATAATCTGAACATATTCTATAAATAGGTGAAAACTGCAGTAAATTAGATTGAGGTGTGCGCAAGTAGAAGAAATATTTATCTTTCACTGGCAATCGAGGAACATGTATATCAATGAGAGACAGTAAATGGGAACAATCAAGTTTGTTATTGAACAATTTATATAGAAATAAGACTCCACTATAAGTACGGCGAGTAGCCAATAGTGCAGTTTCAAATCTACCTGTTAATGTCAATTGGGGCAATCCTCTATCTGGATATACCCCATCTACTCTAAACCAGAGGTGTTTCATGAATTTCCGCTGAATGTTTTCAATATTATTAGAATGAACATCATATCCAGGACTCCAGACCACCGGGGCATACTCCAGTTTTGACCTCACAAAAGCATTGAAAATTAACTTCAGTGACTCAGTTTGCTGCATGAACTTTGAGTTTCTTAAAATAAATCCCAGTGTTTTGTAAGCTTTTGCGACCATTCCAGTTATATGATCAACGAATGTTAGTTTAACATCAAAGACCACACCCAAGTCCTTGAACTGATAACATCTATCTAGCAACTCATTGTCGATACTATAGGTATACTCAATGATATGCTTCCTCCGCGTAAAAGACATATATTTACACTTTTTTATGTTGAGTGGCAATAAGTTAGAATTACACCAGGTATGAAGCCTTTGAAGGTCATCTTGGAGTAACTTACAATCCTGAATGCTATTGACTGTCGCATAAATCTTACAATCGTCTGCATATAATAACACATTTGACTTGAGGGTTCTGCATATGTCATTTATGAATATTGTGAATAGCAGAGGACCAAGAATTGATCCCTGTGGAACACCAGATGAAGCTGATATCTCAATAGACTTGAATCCATGGTACTGAACATGCAGTTTCCTGTTTGAGAGATAAGACATGAAAAAATTTATTAGTTTTTTGGAGTCCAAAGCAGGCGAGCTTTCTCAGAAGCAAACCATGGTCAAGGCAATCAAAAGCTTTCGAAAAATCTGTATATATTACGTCCACCTGCCTCCCACTGTCCAATGAACCAGACAAAAATTGAGTAATGCATACTAAGTTGGTGACGGTAGATCGTCCTTTCATAAAACCATGCTGATTCTCAATGACTTGTGAATTTACATGTGCTGACAAAAATTCATGAATTACCATTTCGAATAACTTACTAAAATTACATAAAATCACTATTGGCCTATAATGTTCAATATTATACGTATCGCCTTTTTTAAATACAGGACATATTTTTGCAGCTTTCCATGAAGCAGGAAAAATATTTGTTCGAAGAGACAAATTGAAAATTACTGCTAACGGTTTCGCAAATATTATTGCACAATCCTTGAGTATGAAAGATGGTATACCGTCTGGGCCCATAGTCATTTTTGGTTTGAATTTTTTTAACGCTCTGAGAACAAGATCTTCTGATATAAAAGGAGTAGCTAAACTGGGTGTGTTATCGAATCCTTCCTCAGGTTCATAAACTGTTGAGGTTATAAAAGATGATTGAAAAAAGGTCGCAAAGGCATTCAAAATTTCCAAGGGTTCATTGAATTCATCATCATTGAGGATCATTGAACTTGGTAAACTGGACTTATTTTTCATAATATTCATGTAGGACCAAAATGATTTTGGATTGTTTTGCAACTCATGTTCAGCAGTTCTAACAAAATTCGTATGTGATATTGATACGTCTTTCTTAATAGTACTTCTCAAGGTTTTGGAATTTTCAAGGAATTCAGGGTCTCCAGAGTTTTTGTAAAGTTTTAAAAGTTTGTTTTTCTTTTTTATATTCCGAATTATTGGACCAGGTGGATATGAGGAATTTCTAACTATTTCGGTAGGAACACTTTTCGAGAAAACACTTTCTAGCTTTGTATATAGTTGAGTGCACGCTGAATCGACATCTACTAACGCATCTAAGAATGACCAGTCAACTTCCATGAGGTCCTGATACAATTTTCCAAAGTTTGCTTTTCTGAAGTTATAAGTTGCGATACAATCTGTTTCAAATTTGGTGCTACAAGAGTCAAACTTGAAGTCAATTAGTAATGGCGGGTGATGAGTATCAATTGGAAGGAGGGGATCACTGGATTCGGAAACAACAACTGTTGACCTACTGAAAACTAAGTCAAGAATACGATTATTGCAATTTGAAATTGAATTATATTGACTCAATCCCATATAATTGCTAAAATTCACGAGATTGTCCATAAGTCCTTTTGGAATAGAGGAGACAAAGTTTGGAATATTGAAATCTCCAACAATGATCAGATTACTATCAGATTCATTGAGATATGGGAGATTACATAATGTTTCAAAGAGAATTTCATACGTGGCAGGAATTGTAGCAGGGGGGATGTAGATATTCAAAATGAAGTAGTAAGTTTTTCCCAACATTACCTTTATACCAATCATATCAATCATTGGCACTAAGTCCGATACGGTAGTCAAGTCAATCTGAGTTGAACTAAAATGATTGCTTATTGCCAATAATACACCTCCTCCTCTTGTTTTATTCGTGAGGTCAAAATCCCTATCCTTACGAAAAATTATATAATTACCCCGAGACAACTCACTGTCGAGAATGTCAGAGTCTAGCCAGGTTTCACTCAAGGCAATCAAGTCGAACTCAGAAGCAGTGACTGCATCTGCAAGTGCATGAGTCTTGGAACGCAAACCTCGCACATTTTGATAATAAAGAGCAAACTGGTTAGATTTTGACCTCGATTTTGACATACACCTCTGTTCAGATTCCTGTGAAATCTCTGACTGCTATTTGGTTACAAATAAATCTGATTTGTATAAAGACATTTTTCTTTGGTAAATTGGACACTTTTTATCCCACACTGCATGCTGGTTATCAGTAACTTTGGCAGCCGTACAATTCACACACTTTTCATTTGCCGAATCGCAGTCTCTCAAACAATGATCAAGGGAACATTTTGGACAAATAAGCTTGTTGCTCTTACATGTCGACTGACTATGATTGAATCCACTACATTTGTAACAAATTTTGATTTCTGTTGCATCATATACAGGACATACATCATAGTTAACAAAAAGTTTACCGCGATTGAGTACCAACCCATAAGCTGAAGCATCCAATTCGACGAGAGCTTGAAAAATATTTGAATTTGACACCATCGCAAACGAATTTGGTTATGGTGATATAGTCTCCGCAGGTGGTAACGGCAGGATCATATTCATCAATGAAACAGGGCAGGGGTGCTTCAAAAAAGTCTTGTTGTACCTTATACAGCGAATCGATGAAGGTGGCCCATTCATATGTGGAGAACGAAATTTTCGCTGGATGGAAGGGTTTCTTCAGGATGATGCTCGGACTAAACTGTCTAGCTGGACTAAGTCCGCACTGAATCATGTAGGTGGACAACTGGAACGATGAAGTCAGCAGGAGGTACGATTCGGCTTTCGCTGCTTGCTCAATCATGTCCAAATATGTATCAACGTCGCCATAATAACCCATCATTGCCAATGAACTAGTACTACCGTTTTCGGAAAGCACTTCACTAGATGAATAACCAGAGTCTTCACTCATTGTTCTCGAACTGATGTGTTGAAAGTTTCAGTCCTCATTATTCATACCACCACTGCCAACACGTCACAACATCCGATAATGGTTGTTATTTGTCAGCGATCGACGTGAAAGGCCCCTCACATCCATTGAATTTGTGTTAGTTTTCCATATGATTACATTATAACTTGTTGGTGGAATCAATCCAGCTGTTGTGTGTATCATCGAATCCTAGCCATTTGACAAACGCCTTTTTACCCTTCTTCCTTAAAACTTTTTCCACTAGGTAAACATCGGAATTTTCAGTTTTTTGCAATTCTTCAGGATAAAAGGCACCTTTGATTGGTGTACCACGCAAATCTTCCAAGATGTATGTAGTAGGTTTCGTAATACGAACTTTTACGATTTTAAATAGTTCAGTAGTCCAATTTGGTGTATAATTCTTCTCGAAAACATGTTTGGCTTTGCTTATTCTCACAATGTCACCAACGTCGAATTTTCTGGTTCCAGCAATTTTGATGTGATTGTACGTGGATTTTAAAATATCTTGTTCGTTGGCTTTGGTGACGTCACTGGGCTTGCATCTTATTGTCGTATGTTTCGTGTTATTATAATTTTTCGTGATTTCAGGCAGGACATCTATTCAACGGTATGAGCCATTCAAACTAAATTACTTGTATAGTTTTTCCTTCAATGTCCGTATAACACGTTCAGCAATGGCTGCCTTCATTATGGTGTACGTATGATGATGGTTGATGGAGAACTTTTTCATCAGACTTTGAAACTTTTCGTTGTAGAATTCGGTACCTTGATCGGTTTGCAAGTTCTTGGGAACTCTGGTGTTGCCAGCATGTAATAGGATATCAGCAAATGCTCGAGCAATTTCAGTACCAGTTTTTGATTTTGATGGTCTAGTCCATAGGTACTTGGAAAAACAATCAATTACGACCATTATCAGTTTGTGATCCTTATTAACAGAGGCATGAGGTCGCATTTCGGCTAGATCCATTTGCCATAAGTCATTCAAACCTTTGATGATAATGCGGCGCCTTGGAAATTTTTTCCTAGCAGGTCTATGTAATTCATTGACGAGTTGGATTTTTTCATTAGAATGTGACATATTGACTTCGTTGGATTAGGAGTTTATATGATGGGTTTCACACAGGAGGCTTCCTTTTTGGTGGCGGTGGTGTTGTCGTAGATTTTGGAGTGATGGCAATCTTGGCCAGATCTTTTTTCATTTGATCAATGACATCAGCAAGCTGGCGTTCTTTATCACAGCTGTGTTGTTGCTCAGCCTTCAAATCGTGCAAACTCTTCACAGTGTTGTCAATCTTATCGACAAGTTCTAGAATATTTTTCACATTCAAGTCGATGTCGCTTTCGAGTTTTGGTAGAGAGTTGTTGCGAAGCTGCTCCACATGTATGTTGATCTTGTGCACTATGCCAGACAACTGAACAAAGTTTGTATTGAACGTTGCCAGTTTCAGATCATGTACATCCACTCTCTTCCTTTCTTCGATTATTTCGTTGCTGAAGCCAGCAAGGTAATTTCGGATTTTTTCACCGTAATTATCGAAAGCAATCTTGAAATCTAACTCTATTTGCGATATAACTTCATCCACATATTGTTTGTTTGCAACATCAGCGGCATCTGTTGGCAGTTTTACGTTACACATCTTCAAATGACCAACATCAATATCACCGGTTGGAGTATGTGAAAATCCAGATCTGACTGTCACCATCTGAGCTGAGTGTGGAAACGAACCACGTCCGAATTTGTCGAGACTCATTATGCTAATGACTAAAGTATTGTACGTTATCGATAATGGTAGGCACTTTGCCTCGCCGATTATTAGCCCCTTCACTCATAGACATGCCACGTGTCACCACCTTTTGCATTTTCTAGAGACTTACCCCAAAATAAATACCAAAAACAGCGAAATGGTGTTGTCAAGGAAACGGCAGCCAATGTGTCTGGAGATCTGGGACGTGGGTTGGTCAGATGTTAGCAATTGAACAGTTTTTTTTTATTTTGAAAGGGGCGCCACTAAAATTTGTTGAAATGAAAGATAAGAAATCAAAACAGTGCAGACTTTAGTCAAAGGTAGTTTAATTACTAAGCTTCATAGTGAATTAGTGAACAGGCAATGTAAACCTTCTCAATTCTTGGAGAGAATATGATATGCAGTATAGTTAAGTTAAGCAACAGCTGATGATTTAAAAGCCTACTGAGACACTGGTAACCGCGTGCAGCTGCATGGGGTTTATAGGGACCATCATGTATCACAACTGTTGGTGATTATTTTATACATATACATCATACTATACTTTATATAAATACCAAAAATCAAAATCCCACTATGTATATACCATAAACATGGTTGGAATAAACCCTAATCAATTAACCTTGATTGCACATGATACTTGTGTATGAAAAATTGAGTTTTGTGATAAGACACAACTATTGGTGAAATTAAATCAAAACAAAAATTACAAAAAACTTAATCAGATGGAGCTCACCGGGAGATGGTACTTACTCTGGTACCAAAATCACTTGCTCCAGCATTCCAGAACCTCCTGACCAGTCTTCAGAACAGGACTGCAAGTTCACCAGTCCAGAACATACCTGGGACTCCTTGAACCCTGGAGTATCTCATTAAATGGACGTTTGGATCCAGAAAGGCTAGTAGACTCGAAGAGCCTCCTGAGATCTGGGGGTACTTCTAATCTGGCGAGACCGTCAGATGCTAGGCCGAGGACTTGAAGATAGCAGAACAAGTTGGGGATGAAACGAATGTCAGAGGTCAGGTCAGGGGTCGTCTTTCGTACACATGGATTTAGATAATCCCGTGGGACTGATGGTGCTCGTGGAAGCCGGCAAATCTATAATACAGAACGTCCCTGTTGCAGGCCAAAATTATGCCACAAGTGGTTTAAAAAACTCACCTTCCACGGGGGATCGGCTTCACACAACCAAATGAAAATTAAGTGGCGACTTATCGCCTCGCCAGGCAAAATCGAAGAAGAGCTTTTCCTGCCCATGATGGCGTCGTTGAGACCAAGACGGAAAAGGACAATCCCTTCCCGAAAAATTATATTCGCCAAGAACAAAATCGAAGCATAGGAAAACCTATTCGAAAAAAACAGTCAACGCCAACTATGCTTTCTGCGCAACAACACCGCTCATGCGTGAGCACAAGTTGAGCTCTTAGTCAATCACAGGCCATCCATTCTTTCCAACCTCTAGCCAATGAGAAAATAGGATTTACCCCACGTGGTTCGGTGACACTTGACATATGACACACGCCTTTTCAATGACATGACTTTCCACTTAGTATTCACTTCGACCTGACTTTAAGACTGATTCTTAAGTGCAAACGAACAACCCTAAAATGAACGAAGAAACAAATCTTACGTGACTTGTGACCTATGACATTGACATGAAACAATTTGATATTTGACTTTGGACAAATTGTAATTTATCATGTTGACAGCCAATGAAAATAAATAAACAAATTCGAATTTGAAAATAACTTTCCAAAGAAGCGAATTTGGGGAAAAATAAAGAAAGTCCTAACACCTGTAAGACTCACTTGGTAAGTACAATGCTTGTTAAAGCTCAAATACTTTCGTTATGATTTCACCTAATCTTTTGTTTTTCTTTTCAGATCATTCCTGGAGTTCAAGGATTGCTTGGAGATGATCACATCAGTTTGAAGAATACAGGGACTGACTTCAGGTAAGTTATGACTGTGACTTTGTGTAAAAATCTACATGTTTAATTCAATTTTAGGCATCAATCTTCCCAAAAACATAAGCAGTGAGCCAACCAATCCAACAGGTACAAGAACATGATGAAATACCCACACTTGTTATGTAATATAATTCACTTCTTGTAAGTTCCTGTAATAAAATGTGAACTAAATGCTTAGCTGTTTACTTTGGATGATACTTGACTCAAGTCTGAGCACAAAAAAAGGAAACTGTACCATTCTGATAATTGAGTTTGGATAAAGGTAAATTTCCATGTTAAAATCACCCCCCTCCTATGAAAAATAAAAATTGTAACATGGGTACAATTTTTATTTACTCAGAGAATAAACTACTTTGACCATTTTCTAATGATTTGCTGCTTAACCTATCTTACTATGGTAGAGAGCTCTCTTAACTAACTTATTCTATCTTACTTAGAAAGATGCATACAGTACTGTATTAGGACCGTATAACAATGTAGCATGGAAATTTACACAGGGAAAAAAATTAATCCTATGATTATATACAAAAAAATTTACAATTCAATCTTCAGATCCAGATTCGTGCCCACTCGACGAGATATCTGATAATGAACCATAGTATGGTTTTAAATTCTGAATATACCACTCTCTGGCGTGACTACCGTCTTCATTCTTCAAGACATAAACTGTACATAGTACATATCGTGGCGCTAATTTTTGACTAAAGCTATTTGCTGCGTTAGACAAAACGATATTCCGTTTCCAGACTTTATCGCCTACAAAAAATTCTCTCTCTCTTCGCCTGAGATTATAAAACTTGGAATTTTTAGCATAAGCTAAATTTAACTTTTTCTCAACTTCTTTATAAATGTCTTTAAGATTACCCAAATTTTCTTTCTATACGTCCCTATTACCACACTCCAAATCATCTGATGCAATATTGCCATAATAATTTCCATTACATGGAACAATTCGTCCAAAATTCAAAAAAGCGGGACTATACCCGGTGACTTCGTGTACAGCCGTTCTAATGGCATAACCAATTTTGCCTAGTTCTTTGTCCCATTCTTTGTGAGAATTCCCTATATAGCTTCTAATAGCTGTGCAAATTGTTCGATTAGATCTTTCAACAAAATTTGCCTGAGGATGGTAATACGGAGTATAAGAAATCTTTGATCCATAATCAGAAACTAACTTTTTCATTGAATTACTTATTAACTGTCTGCCATTATCGCAGATGATACGTTGGGGAACCCCATAAATCAAAAAAACGTCATTTTCAAGAAATTTTAAAATTGCTTGAGACGTAGCATTTCTTAGCGGACATATTACTGGATACTTAGTAAACCAGTCGCTGACAACGAGTATATACTGAAAACCGTTCTTACTTATGGGTAAAGGACCCATTAAGTCAAGCGCAATAACCTGCCATGGAAAACAGACCTTTTTTTCCATGCCCATTAATCCATACTTCGCATAGTTAGGGGATTTTTGTGAAGCACAGATCTTACATGATTTCACATACCTACATATATCCCGTCGCATTCTAGGCCAGTAGTATGATAGCTGAACCCTAGCAACTGTTTTTGAATATCCAGCATGAGAAGCTGTGGCTAAGTCATGATTTATATGAATAATTTTCCGTCTCTGAGGTTAAGGTACCAGTAATTTCCAATCTGAAATATTAGTATCGATGGGTACTTTAGAAGGAGCAAATTTATATACATAACCCTGTTTAACTGTCCACTGAGGGAAAGAATTTGGAGATTCTAAAATTTGTCTACGCATTTTTTCATAAGAACTGTCTAAGTTGTCTAAATCCAAATCTAAGACATTATTATCAATATTATCAATCATAGCTACAAGACATGAAGTGGATGGCTCTTCAGGCGCAGGATCCACAGGACTACGAGAAAGTGCATCAGGTACTACATTAAATTTACCTTTCCTATGAAATATTTCAAATTGAAATTGACTTAATTTTACGCTCCATCGTGCTAGACGACCAGATGGGTCTTTCATGTTAAATAACCACTTCAAAGAAGCATGATCTGTGATAACTGTAAAATTAACTCCTTCAATGTAAGGTCTAAATTTTTCGCAAGCAAAAATACAAGCGAGACACTCTTTCTCAGTAGTGGTGTAGTTCCTTTCACACCGAGAGAGGCTCCTAGAAGCAAAAGCAATTATTTTCTCAACTCCATCCTGAGTCTGAGTAAGTATGCAGCCTAATCCAACATCAGACGCATCACACTGTATGCAAAACGGTAATTTAAAATTTGGACTTGATAAAATTGGTGCAGATATTAAGGCTTCCTTAATAACTTCAAATGCTTTTTCAGCGTCTGCTGACCAAGTGACTTTCTGACCTTTCTTTTCGTCATGAAGAAGAGAATTAATCGGCGCCATAATAGTTGAAAATTCTGGGATAAATCTGCGATACCATCCGCACATACCAGCAAATCTCAGTTGTGGTCTTAGGTTTTGGAAAATTCACAATAGCAGAAACTCTGTCGGGATTTGTTCGTAAACCGAAACTGTCGACTATATACCCAAGGTATTTCAAAGAAGGTTTCAAAAAGACACATTTGTCAAAATTAATGGTTAAATTTGCGTCCCGCAGACGACAAGCTACTTCCTTTAGCAATTTAATATGTTCTTCAAATGTTGACGAAACTATGATGAGATCATCTATGTATACAAATACATGTGGCTCTAACTCTGGGCCGAATACAGCATCCATCAACCTTTGTTGGCATTGGGCAGCATTTGCTAGGCCAAATGGCAAGACGTTAAAGTGAAATAATCCCCTTCCTGGGATTGAAAAAGCAGTTTTTTCCTTCGAACTATCGTCGAGAGGAATCTGCCAAAATGCCGACTTAAGGTCAATTGATGAAATAAAACGAGCATTTCTCAACATAGACAGAATACGATCTACATAAGGTAGAGGATAGCTATCCTTTCTCGTTAAAGAATTTAGCTTGCGTCCATCGAAGCAAAATCTAAATTCGCCGTTAGCCTTTTTAACTAATGATACTGGAGATGACCATTCACTACTAGAAGGTTCCACAATATTAAGCTCTAACATGTGATCAAGTTCCTTGTTTAAATGTTCCAACATTTAAGGCGACATTAGGTATTGACGTTGTTTAACCGCCCTAGCATCTCCTGTATCTATAGAATACACCATTTCATTTGTACGCCCTAACTTTCCTGCAAATCCAGCAAGTGTCTTGAATTCAGCCATCACACTATCGACTGTCTGAATATCTTCAGGTGGTAAATTCTCAAAAGTGAACGTTTGGTTGTTGGTACTAGCATCATCAACTTCAACAGATCCGATGGAGACGACGTTGATATCACTATTACCAAGAACCTCCCATGTATCATCCTTGAAATTCAAGGTCAAACCAAATGACTTACAAAAATCACTACCCAAAATGATTGAGCAATCTAGGGATGGAACTAACAAAAATGAAAATAATTTACAAGTATTTTCAATACAAATCGGTAATTCAACTATACCAGAAACTTGTTGTTTTGCACCATCTGCGGTCGTGACAAATTTATAGGGTGAAACATTAATTGAAATTTCAAAAAAACTTTCAATATCTGGAAACTCACGTCCTAGAATTGAATGATTGGCACCAGAGTCCAAAAGTGCAATGAATACATTATCAAAAATATTAACATTTATATAAGGTCGGTTATCCAAGCCTTTTCTTGTAAAAATGGGAGCAGTTACTAGAGTTTTTAAATGTAGAAAATAATTTTTAACAAAATTCAAGTGAGATTTCTGTTCACCAGATAATCTATGATTGTTCAAGTTCAACTGAACTGTGGCCTCAAATTTTCGGAGCGGTGTTCGGCCACTGGAAACTGCCCCTACTGTTCGTTTCCCGAACACTTAGTGCACTCTGAGCTTATTACTCCAGGGTTGCCGCATTTAAAACAAAATTTGGATCTTTCAAGTGTACAAGCATGAAATGTGTGGTTGGGCCCTTTACAATTCCAGCGAACAACAGTTTTGCCTCCACCAGCATTAGTAACTGAAGTATTCACAGTAGAAGTTTGGTTGCCTGAATTATTACTACTCTTTTTTCTGTAATTTGAATTCCTATAAAAATTTTTATTTCCACCTCTGTTATTTTGAAATCTACCATAATACCTACCTTGAGTACTGGAATTACCTGAAGTCCCAGCTTCACTTTCAAAATTCAAAACGTTAACCTGAGGTTTCTTGGAAATTGACCTAACTTGAGTATCCTTCAAAACAGATTCTAAAATCTTTGCATCATGTAATAATTCATCTACAGTATTATATTCATTTAATGCTAATCGTGACATGTACTCTGGTTTCAAATTTTTCCGCACCCATTTAACTCTTGTTACTACTGCAGGGGAAGAACTCAATCTGTTAAACAAAGATTCCATGATGGCTCCAAAAATAACAACTGATTCATCATCAGACTGTTTCCGATTCTTTATGGTTTCCCATAAGTCCTCATCATAATCCTTATCAAGGAAATCTGTTTCTAATCTTTTAACAAGCGAGTCCCAATCGTGAACATTACCTGAATCTTTTACATGGCGCAGCCATAACAATGCTTTGCCAGAAAATAAATCTACTGCAGACTCAAACAGTTGAACTTTAGTAACATGTCTTGCTTCAGACAACTCAGTGACTCTTTCAAGAAAAGCTTTGACGCCTAAACCTTTTTTAGTTCCATCAAACTTGAGGTCCCACTTATAAATGGAAGCTACTTTAGAAGTACCCTGTATAACGGCCGGTGATTGTTGTGCAAAGGTTGAAGAAAAATTTACATTCGAATTTAATTGATCGACAGGCTCTGCAATTCGCTCATCCAGATCAGCCTCTAAAGTTAAAGCTGTTGCTAGAGCTTCATTTTTAAATAATACCTCAGCTGCAACTGCTGAATCAATTGGCATTCTTTTTATTCTCCCTATGATATGAATGTATCTAGATCTTAAAAGTAGGTATGAAGAATCTTCAGTTGAACCTTCAAAATCAGGAATGGCAGCTTTAATACTATCTAAGGTATTCTCAATTGCTGTGCATTCAGCAGCAATAGTATAAGTAGGATCAGGAATCAGAACCGTATTGATTTTTATAAGTCTTTCTAAGGCTTTTCTTTCATCATTCATGTCCCTTTGAGTAACAACACCCCGTATACGTAACTCATAATTTATTTCATCTATAAGTAGATGTTTCACTTTCATACTGTCCGACATTTTGGGAAGTGACTGTCAAAAATTTACAAGAATTTCAGAATTTGCAAAAATTCAAGAGTTCGAAATTGTCCAGAAAAATTTTTCAAAAAAAAATCTTTTTTCAAAAAAAGAATCCTCAAAAAAATTTCTCAAAAAAATATTGCCAAATACCTTTACCACCGAAGAACTATCACTCTGTACAATATGATTTAATTCCTTTAATCATGAAAGTATTGAAAGTATAGTTGAAATATTTGATAACAAATACACCCTGTATAGTGTTTGTATCAAATATGAACAAAAATCCGAAAATATTCACCAAATATTCCGTACCAAGTAACTATATCATGTTTTCATCAAACATGACAGAAATCCGCAAATATTTATCAAATATTGCATACCAAGCATCTATCACCCTGTATAATGCTAATTTTCAAAAATTCAATTTTCTCAAAAATTTTATAAGTGTCAGCTGACACAAGTGGAAAAATATTTTTTCTCATAAAAAAATTCCATAAATGCAAATAAACTCAACTTATGAGAACTTACAATGTCAGTATGTCAAATCCTGCAGAGTCTGTAATTATCTCTTGCAAAGAAAGCTGAAATCACCTAATTAGGCAAAAAAATGAGGATGGTCACAATACCATACCAAAAAGGAAATAAATGTGACATTTCAATTTACCTTCATGAAAAATTCAATAAGTATGTTCAATACTTCAAAAATACCCAAGTTATTGTCCCTGCTGGACCACAAAATCCACTGCTCATACATGGAAAAGTACCTAATTTTCACCTTTCAAAAGTGACTCTCAAAAATTCCCAATTGTACCAAAAAAGGTTATGCAGATATAAAAAAATATGAACATATGAAATAACTCACCAATAGTGCCTTTCACATAAAAATTACTTTCAAAAAAATTCAAAAACTGGCCCTACACGTTGCGTCGCCAAATCTCGTCACCACCTTTTGCATTTTCTAGAGACTTACCCCAAAATAAATACCAAAAACAGCAAAATGGTGTTGTCAAGGAAACGGCAGCCAATGTGTCTGGAGAGCTGGGACGTGGGTTGGTCAGATGTTAGCAATTAAACAGTTTTTTTTATTTTGAAAGGGGCGCCACTTAAATTTGTTGGAATGAAAGATAAGAAATCAAAACAGTGCAGACTTTAGTCAAAGGTAGTTTAATTACTAAGCTTCATAGTGAATTAGTGAACAGGCAATGTAAACCTCCTCAATTCTTGGAGAGAATATAATATGCAGTATAGTTAAGTTAAGCAACAGCTAATGATTTAAAAGCCTACTGAGACACTGGTTACCGCGTGCAGCTGCATCGGGTTTACAGGGACCATCATGTATCACAACTGTTGGTGATTATTTTATACATATACATCATACTATACTTTATATAAATACCAAAAATCAAAAAAATCCCACTATGTATATACCATAAACATGGTTGAAATAAACCCTAATCAATTAACCTTGATTGCACATGATACTTGTGTATGAAAAATTAGGTTTTGTGATAAGACACAACTATTGGTGAAATTAAATCAGAAGAAAAATTACAAAAAACTTAATCAGATGGAGCTCACCGGGAGATGGTGCTTACTCTGGTACCAAAATTACTTGCTCCAGCATTCCAGAACCTTCTGACCAGTCTTCAGAACAGGACTGCAAGTTCACCAGTCAAGAACATACCTGGGACTCCTTGAACCCTGGAGTATCTCATTAAATGGACGTTTGGATCCAGGAAGGCTAGTAGACTCGAAGAGCCTCCTGAGATCTGGGGGTACTTCTAATCTGGCGAGACCGTCAGATGCTAGGCCGAGGACTTGAAGATAGCAGAACAAGTTGGGGATGAAACGAATGTCAGAGGTCAGGTCAGGGGTCGTCTTTCGTACACATGGATTTAGATAATCCCGTGGGACTGATGGTGCTCGTGGAAGCCGGCAAATCTATAATACAGAACGTCCCTGTTGCAGGCCAAAAATATGCCACAAGTGGTTTAAAAAACTCACCTTCCACGGGGGATCGGCTTCACACAACCAAATGAAAATTAAGTGGCGACTTATCGCCTCGCCAGGCAAAATCGAAAAAGAGCTTTTCCTGCCCATGATGGCGTCGTTGAGACCAAGACGGAAAAGGACAATCCCTTCCCGAAAAATTATATTCGTCAAGAACAAAATCGAAGCATAGGAAAACCTATTCGAAAAAAACAGTCAACGCCAACTATGCTTTCTGCGCAACAACACCGCTCATGCGTGAGCACAAGTTGAGCTCTTAGCCAATCACAGGCCATCCATTCTTTCCAACCTCTAGCCAATGAGAAAATAGGATTTACCCCACGTGGTTCGGTGACACTTGACATATGACACACGCCTTTTCAATGACATGACTTTCCACTTAGTATTCACTTCGACCTGACTTTAAGACTGATTTTTAAGTGCAAACGAACAACCCTAAAATGATCGAAGAAACAAATCTTAGGTGACTTGTGACCTATGACATTGACATGAAACAATTTGATATTTGACTTTGGACAAATTGTAATTTATCATGTTGACAGCCAATGAAAATAAATAAACAAATTCGAATTTGAAAATAACTTTCCAAAGAAGCGAATTTGGGGAAAAATAAAGAAAGTCCTAACACCTGTAAGACTCACTTGGTAAGTACAATGCTTGTTGAAGCTCAAATACTTTCGTTATGATTTCACCTAATCTTTTGTTTTTCTTTTCAGATTATTCCTGGAGTTCAAGGATTGCTTGGAGATGATCACATCAGTTTGAAGAATACAGGGACTGACTTCAGGTAAGTTATGACTGTGACTTTGTGTAAAAATCTACATGTTTAATTCAATTTTAGGCATCAATCTTCCCAAAAACATAAGCAGTGAGCCAACCAATCCAACAGGTACAAGAACATGATGAAATACCCACACTTGTTATGTAATATAATTCACTTCTTGTAAGTTCCTGTAATAAAATGTGAACTAAATGCTTAGCTGTTTACTTTGGATGATACTTGACTCAAGTCTGAGCACAAAAAAAGGAAACTGTACCATTCTGATAATTGAGTTTGGATAAAGGTAAATTTTCATGTTACACATGAAAGTGTCACGGAACTGTCAAGGAAGTGTCACGGAACTGTCACAGAAGTGTCAAGGAAGTGTCACGGAACTGTCACGGAACTGTCACGGAAGTGTCAAGGAAGTGTCACGGAAGTATCACGGAACACGGAAATGTCACCGAATCGTCACACATGTTTTATTATGCCTGCCTCTTCTAATTCGTTCAAGATGGCAACAATCTCGTTATCGTTCGATGTATTTCCGGCTTGCTGTGATGCAATGAGCAACTTCAATCTATCTACCAATTCGTTTGGATCATCCCAATACATGTATTCGATAGGTGCTGTGTTGTATGTCAACTTCAAACCACGACCACTGGAATTGGATCTGAACATTGGACTAATAATTTCTACGTATTTGAGTCTAGAGGAGGACTTTATACGTCCTGCAGAATTCAGATGAGCTTTGGTGAGCAAGAGTATTTGCTTGTATGGGTTCGTATCATCTTTGGCCAAGGATGGATCATTATAGTAGAGTAATTGATAGAGGCCTGGGGTGCCACGGAACCGAAAGCCATCAAGAAGTATATCTCCAGTTCTTCGATGGAAATTCATTTCTTTTCCGTTGAGGGACCATTTCGATGTTACTGGATCATATTTGGGACCATAAACCGTATCGATATTTCCATCATTTGTCCAGTATTCAGTCAGATATTTTTGAGCCATCGCAGGATACTGATCAACGTAATCATGTATTGCAGCCGGTGAGATATTTCCACTATCTACAAAAAGTTCATCATCAGCATCGTCATAACCATCCTCATCATCATCTTCAGTATGCCCAGCATTATCAGCCACATCCATCATAGGTATGGAATTAGTTTGATTCAAATCCGATTGCTCCCTCTCCACCTCCCCATCCTCTTCCTCCTTCTTCTCCTTCTTCAACCCCAACGACTTTGCTCTGCTTCGCTTGATGTTTGAAA
Source organism: Phaedon cochleariae (assembly GCA_918026855.4). Lineage (NCBI taxonomy): Eukaryota > Metazoa > Arthropoda > Insecta > Coleoptera > Chrysomelidae > Phaedon > Phaedon cochleariae. The sequence continues at coordinate 12,892,774 of OU896723.1, forward strand.
GTGTTCCATCGAGTTTTTCTTTTATTACCTTGGACGTGGTGGCAATTTGTTTCAAAGGTGATGTCAGTGGTTGGAATATTTTCTGTAACGCATCATCATCCTCAGACTTGCCCAATTTTAGTGCTAAATATTTTCTTCTGATTGATTTCGATAGTTCGTTGATTTTTTTCTTGCGCAGCGCATCAGCAACATCATCATGCATCTTGGTTGACGTCATCTTGATGAATGGTCCAGAGATCACAGTCTTATGAACTTATCGAAACTATTTCTATATCTGCCAGCATTCATATCGAAAGTTTTTGCAATCACCATCGCACCATATTGGTTGGAATTCCAACACTCTGAGCACAATGCTTTAAATTGATCGAATGACATGTCTGGTGAGACATGCTCGTCGAACACATGCTTCAAATTCATTTCATCCTGTCGAAATAACACCAACAGGTTACTGTTGTCTCGCACCAGCTGCTTCGGTATCTTAGAAAAAGTCTGGCATAGGTATGCTACGTCAATATCCTTGTGTCTACACATTGAAAAATATTCTCGAATTTTTTGCTGCTTGTCGCATGATACATCATCAAAAATGAATATCGAATGATTTTTCGCTTCTGATGGACTGATGACATCATCATTTTCTTTAAAGGGAAAATACCCAACACCTTTCACTGAATCCAACACTTGTTGCAGCAATTGATATTTCGGTTGGTACAACGACTTTGAATACACGTATACGTTCTTGAATTTCGCGCCATTTGGATTGAACAGCAGGGAAAGCATCGCATTGGTCTTTCCACATCCGCTTGGTCCGCAGAAGATTGCTCTGAACGAATGAAGAAGCAGTTTCCCATGTTTACTATTTACTGGGGGTTTGGTTGACAAAATTTCATCCAAATTCACAATGGGTAACATCCGTTCTTGTTGAATGATCTTCATCATGTGATGATATATTTTTCATTTCATTAGGTATATGCAGAGTTGTCGAACTTCCTACACATCAGTCTTCATGTTGCTCTACCACGGAGAGGGTGTGCTTAATTCTCTGATCGATAAACTTCCCATCGGATTACACATTTCAGGCTACAGATTTTGTGGTCCAGGTACCAAATACAATAAAAGACTTGCAAGAGGAGACACCGGTATCAATCCGTTGGACGACGCGTGTCGAGTACACGATATCGCCTATTCACAAAATTCCTCAATAGAAGACAGGCACAAAGCTGATTGGATATTGGAAAATAGAGCGTGGGAGAGAGTCAAGTCGAAGAACGCTAAATTCAAAGAGAAGGCTGCTGCTTGGCTTGTCACTACCGGAATGAAGGTCAAACGAAAACTTGGCATGGGTCTTGTATCACAGCAATCCCTATCCAACATTATCAAATTCATAAAAAATGTACTATCAAAGTCAGATGGTGGTGGTAGTACAACATCAGGAAGTGGTCTGAATAAATCTGCATTGAAAGCACTCCATGCAGCCAGAATGACAATCAAGAGGGCTGGCGGTAAAAAAAGAATCAGAGTACCAAGAATCATACCTCTTCCACACAGTGGCGGTATACTACCATTGATACCAATCTTTGCCGCCTTGGGAGCCCTAGGATCTCTAGCTTGAGGAGCCGGAGCAGTCGCAAAGACAGTCATTGATGCGAAAAATGCAAAGAAAAAGCTCGAAGAAGATCAAAGGCATAATAAAGCAATGGAGGCTATCGGCAAGCAGGGTTCCGGCCTATTTCTACGCAAAACATCGAGAGGATTCGGACTGTACTTGAAGAAACAATCAAAAAACTCAAAAAACTTCTAGACAAGCTACCCAATAAATCAATGTACGATAAAGATGTGATAAAGTATGCCAAACAGCTGAAAATACCGTATTTTCGAGGTGTTTTTATGCGGGACACTCTACCTTTCACCGGTCCATGGCATCGCGAGTGTGCTGTATTGAATTTGGATACCTCCAATCATGCGGGCACTCATTGGGTGGCTTACATAAAAAATGATAAAAAAGCCTTATATTTCGATAGTTATGGCAATCTGAAACCGCCCAGAGAATTGGCGCAATATTTGGGTGCCAGCACGAAAATCTTGTACAATAACAATCAATACCAGAATTTCAATCAAAGTAATTGTGGACGTCTATGTTTAGAATTCCTTTTCAATGAGACCAAGTAACTCGGTCATTGTGCATCAGTCATGTCTCTGATTGTGACGTTGAAAGGTCGTACATCTACGCTCTCCATAGACTTTTTGACACCACTTCAACTCGATCCAGACTCTGATTACGGACTAGCATTGTTGGGATTCCATTCATACAACAGTATACCAAATATCGACAAAGGATCAAAGTTTTATCTGCAAGATAAGACCAAGGCGGGAAAGATCATCGATATTCCCGAAGGTTCATACGACATTGTGGACATTGAGACATTCATACGCAAAGAATTGGGCATCTCAAGTGCAAAGGACGTTGATGATATATTCTCGTTGAAGCCCAACAATAATACACTAAAGTGTGAGATTTTGAGCAAACAGTTTGTCATTGATTTTCGCCCGAAGGATAGCATAGCTCAAGTCTTGGGATTTTCAAATAGATTGTTGAACGCACAACAAGTCCACACTTCCGATTTGCCGGTCAGCATAGCCAAAGTGAGAACCATTCACATTGATAGTAACCTTACTGCTGGAGCTCTCTACAACGACAGGCCATCACATACGATCTACGAGTTTGCAGTTGCAGTCGATCCTGGTTACGCCATAGACGAGACTCCCAGAAATCTAATCTATCTACCTATAGTCAGCAGGCGGGAATTGCCCAACATTACACTCCAGATTCTAGACCAAGATTTCAGGCAGGTGAATTTTAGAGGTGAAGAAATCATCATAAGATTGGAATTGAAGAAACTCGCAAGATGTTACTAGTGTTTGATTACTCCTATAAATCAGATAATATACCATCATCAGCAACATCATCAGCACCAGTTCTCTCGACACCGTACACCAAAGCAGTCGTGTCTTCGAAGAGCAGCAGCAACAGAAAAACATTGACATTATCCAGTGTCCTGTTTCTGAAATCACTCAAAGACTACAATGTTGTTAGCACCCGTGTTCGACGTTTTCCGCAAACCCAGATTCGACGAAAGCATCACTAAAGTGGAATGGCGTACCTATTATCCATATGTGAAATCATTCGAGAACAATGATGTCATCGATATAACGGTTACTCAAGCAGATTCGTGGTTGGCCATGTTTGAAGGTATCATTACCATCAAGGGTAAATTGAAGGTGACCGGTGGTGGTACTGGTACACTAACCCACAATGCTGGAGCCTTTCTCTTTGATTCTTGCACCTATGAATTGTGTAATAAAGAATTGGACACTGTCAGATATCCTGGAATAACGAGTACTGTGCGAGGATACTTGTGTTATACGCCTGAAGACTCACGTCATCTAGCCATAGCAGGCTGGACCTATCCCAATGCTCCGATCCTTAACACCGATGGTACGTTTAGCATGAACATTCCACTGAAACATTTGTTTTCCATCTTCAATGATCATCAAGTGGCAACGTGGGGCAAGCAGTCAATCCGTTTAGTGAGAGCTCGCAATGATGCCAACAGTGTGAAGGTTGTCGAGAGAGCGAATACTGCTTTGCCAGGATCTCCTCAGACTCAAAGTATTGCTAAAATAACGATAGAAAGCATTAATTTGGAAGTTCCACATCTCACACCCAACGATGACATAAAGTTGCAGTTGTTGACACGTATCAAAGCAGATGAGCCTATGATGATACCGTTTCGCAGATGGGAATTGCACGAGCTACCAGCACTCACAAAAGAATCTACCATAGAAATCTGGTCCGTGAAGACATGTTCTGCATTGGACAGTCCAAGATATGTTATAGTATTTTTCCAGACGAAAAAAGCCGATAATTTGCATGAAGACGTCACCTTGTTCGATAATGCCAACATCAAATCCATACGATTGGCTCTGAATAGCGACTATTATCCGCAAGAACGAATGCTATTGGACTTTTCCAAAGACCAATATGCCGACGCCCACTTCAACTATACAGAGTTCAACAAGAGCTACCATAACTGTCAAGAAAAGCGCTCTCTAGTAAACTTTGCCGAATTCAAATCCCGACCAATGTTTGTTATCGATTGCTCGAGGCGTCATCTGGGTCTAAAGTCGTCCACAGTTGACATAAAGTTGGACATTGAAGCGACTTCAGGCTTCCCTCCCGACACCAAAGCCTATTGCATCATCATTCACGATCAAATCATGGAACATCTCCCACTCAGCGAAATTGTTCGAAATATTGCCTAGGTGGGTGTTGCTGCATCAGTCAGACGTCAGTTTGCTTCGAAGAGTCATGGAGATCGCACTGGTTGACATTCAAGGGTTCACGGTTGATGGTGAATTCATTCCAAAGGAAATGACCATTCGCATTGGCAAAAAGACGAGTCATTTTCTATTCAAGCCATCTGTAGAGTTTTCCAGTTTGAACAAAGAAGATAAAAAGATGGCAAATCATGTGGAGCGTTACGTTCATGGTTTGAAATATTCCAGTGGTTATGTGGATTTGAATGAGTTGGATCAAATACTACGAGATAACCTGCAGCAGACAAACATCATCTACGTAAGAGGTCATCAAAAGATTCAGTTTTTGCAGCGAAAATGTGCAGAGTTGGAGATGACCAATCACATTGTTAATTTGGAAGATTTTGACAATTCTTGGTGGCAGCCAATAACGTTTCAACAATCCATTCCACCTTGCATGAATCATTTCCATGGAGGAAGGTTCCAGTGCAGTCTCCACAATGTCGATACTTCATATAATTGGTTATGTAATTTATCGCCAAAATAAAAAACTTTATAATAATTTCAGAGTTTTTATTCATCACATCCCTTATTTCTCAGTATAATGAAAATAACATGTGAGATTAAAATGAGTGAACATATTAGTGTACAACAAAGTGTCAAAATTGCAATGATATTGACAGAATCTTGATCATCATCTAATTTTGTGGGTGATTTCTTCAATGTGAATGTCTGCCAGTCTTCCATTTCGCCGTCACTGCCATCAGAAAACGATAATTACAATTTGTGGTCGATGGTGGTCCCATTGACTCGAGGTATGTCGATTGAATATACAGGTAGTTTGTTATCGTTGACATACGTTCTACTCATCAGCTTCCAATCAAACTGTTGTGTACGATTCACATCAAAACATACGGCTGCATTCCTCGTATCATATGGTATGTTTGTGTAGAAGACGTTGTTGCTCAGAGCTGTCAATAGAATGAAGTTTGCTTTCAGTATCGCCATCTAGTAGCTGTGTTGGTTGGATTCTTCTCGATGTAGGAAACGTTGCAACTGAACGTCTCGGTTCTGTGAACACCTTGTCCCAAACACTCAATTGCTCAAAATCTTTGAACAAACAAACTTTCTGCTCATACAATTGGATGTCTGCACTGAGCTTTCTAACTTTTAACCCAAATTCTTCTAGTGCACGTCTGTATTCGTCAGAAGACATGATACAACTGTTTTTTACATCCATACTTTTAACCCACATCTTATTACATCTCTTTTCCTCTCTCTCTCTTTCTCTCTTTCTCTCTCTTTCTCGTACACATCATCCAGACAAGGGTGTGGAAAAAGAATACACAGAAAAATCTAATAATTGTAAAAGTGTATAATAGTATAAATGTAAAAAGGGATAATATAAATGAAAAAAAAAAGTTAATTCAATAAAATTAGGAATAATTAGATAATACTAAAATAATTGGAAATATACATATATACAACATAAGTTATTGGATGAATAAAAGAAGTTACATTTTTTCTTCCTGGGAAAATAAGTCATCAATACAACAGCGTTGGTTAACAAATTTGATGCAAAAATACTAAGGAGAAAATCAATCCGTCAAACTGTAGTGACCCCACGGAAGTGTGTCAAACGAATCGTGAATCAGTTTCCGCTTATCATCTTTGGGACTCAGGCCAATTTCAGTCTGCTCGATAGAAAAAACATCGTGAGCGTAGGAACGAATCGTTTGCTGGGCTACGGTCTTTCCTTTCCAAGCCGTCAGACAATCCACATAGTCATCAAAAGTCAACTTATTTTTGACGACGCATTTCTTGACACCCTTGGATTTTTTAGTTATACCAAAATTTTCCAATTCCCTATCTAGTCGTTCTTTACTGAATCCCTTCCTTCCCAATCGCTTTCTCTCTCTTTCAATATCCTCATCCGTTATATCCAATTCATAACTGTACATCTTGGACCGTAGTCCAGCAAAATGCGTAATAATCTTACCGTTATTTATTTATTATTTACTCGAGGTATACCATGAATATTGTCTGGAGCATAGTCAGACGTGTCGAATCTCTCGATATTTGCATCAATCACCTCACTATACGCATCGTCACATACAATTTCGTAGATGAAGCTGTCTGTATCGGTATACATGAGTTTTACGTCAGCTCCAAGCTTTGGTAACATGAAATTGTAGTGGAAATCATACATGACGATTTTCGATAAATCAAGAATAGCCATACGAATGTATGAGGGCTTGTTGAAAATCAGCTCTGCTTTTTTCAACTCCACTGCCACCAATTAAATTTTTAATGCCATAGCGGCCTTCATACATTCTGACTAACTTAACTGTTCTATGATTACGAATATTCTCCATCGTCTTCCCAAACACCGCATTATTGGCCAATTTCCTTAAATCTTTTCCAAAATCGTTTGTGGCTAGAGTCCCCAATCGGGTATTCAACTCGATGTAGGGCTTTGGCCACGTGGATTGTTTGAACTTTAATACTTTATGAATCTTGGTCAATTTCAGACCGTGTTCTAATGCCTGCTTCAAATTTCTGTAATGTGAAGTATATGACTTTTTATCGAACAGCTTGGTCATTAATTTGGATAATTTTGAATTTGGTGGTGTGCGGTGTTCGGGACAAAATGGTAGGTCCTTGTGTAGGTCATGCAACCCCTCAGGATACTCCAAATCAACTTGGAGAATATAGCCTTCTGGACTGTTGTCAGGAATTTGGGTTACATCAATGTCAACATTTTCTACCCATGTAAAGCCCCCATAAGGGAGGGGTTCACTCATTGCTTTTCCATTAAGGTTATTTACATCGAGATAAAGAAGGTACTTTGACGGCTTTTTTGGATCGTAATTTTTCTGATATTTATTGTTTGCTTCGCTATACCTATTGCAACAAACCGATACTCCTCCTCTTATCGCCTGCTCCACAAACATCACCATGTCGATATCTTTGATGATTTGCAGCTTGCACCCAGTATACTTGAGCATGCAGTCCCAAGTATAGCCGGGCATGGTGTAATACCAAGCAGGATCGAGGCCATAGGTCTTGAGGGATGACGCACGGAAATTTTCCATGACGTCAGCAAGAAGAAGAATATCGGTCCGCATATATAGGTCACTATATTCTCCCAGGGATTTCAGCTCGAAAGATTCCCAAACTTTTCGCGCGTGCGCGTAATCGTCGTCCGAAATATTTGTATCGTTCAATTTCACCCTTCACAGTGTGCTGCGGAAATATCCGAGATCATCATGCTCGGAATGGACACATACATACCCCATTCTTCAAAAAGATCATCACCATCGAAACCCTGGTTCAACAAAAACTGTTCTAGAACTGTTGCCTTGAAACAAACAGCCTACCATCGCTGGCGCAAAAACCCTAACCTCGCGACTAGAGCAGAATACGTTGATGCCAGAAATAACTGCAGCCAAACAATAGATGCTTCGAAAGAAACATACAATGCCAAGATAAGATCGAAACTCATAGATTGTCCCAATGGCTCCCGTTCGTTTTGGTCCCTTGCTAAAGCGGTCGGAAGAAATTTCACTAATAGTTCATTTCCACCACTGTCCAAATCCGACGGCACATTAGCAACAACATCGCAGGAGAAAGCAAATATGTTTGCAGAGATTTTCGCAGCAAACTCTACTTTAGATTCCCAAGGAAAAGTGCCGCCAGACATTCCACCCGTTGAGAGTCGAATGCCCGAAATCGTCTTCCGTCAACGCACTATCAGACGAATTCTGCTTGGTCTCAAAACGAATGAGGCTAACGGTCCTGATGGAATTCCACCCATTATCCTCAAAAAATGTGCACCAGAATTAACACCGATTCTCTGCAAGTTGTTTACCGTCTCGTACAGGTCGGGTATTTTTCCATCATGCTGGAAGACAGCTAGAGTCCAACCAATCCCCAAAAAAGGGAACAAGAACCTGCCCAACAACTACAGGCCCATTGCCCTGTTATCAGTAATCTCCAAAGTTATGGAGAAAGCCATCAACATTGAGCTCATCAAATATCTGGAGAGCTCGGGAATCATCAATGATAGACAATACGGCTTTCGCCACCGAAGATCTACTGGAGATCTACTTGCCTACGTCACCCATTTATGGCAAGCTTCATTAGAAAAGCACGGGGAATCTCTAGCTGTCGCTTTGGACATATCGAAAGCATTTGACCGTGTTTGGCACGAAGGACTCCTCCACAAACTACCATCATACGGCTTACCACCTCAGCTATGCCATCTCTTATCGAGTTTTCTTTCAGGCAGATCGCTTCATGTAGTGGTGGACGGTGTATCGTCTGATACAATTGGCATCAATTCCGGCGTTCCACAAGGATCAATTTTGGCACCAACATTATTCCTTCTTCATATCAATGATCTGTTGGGAGTAACAACTTGCCCCATCCACAGCTTTGCAGATGATAGTACCCTCCATACAGCGTTCTCTTCCAGAATTCCTATTTCTTCCCAGAAAACTAAGAACATACGGCGCAGGCAGGTCAATGCTGTCAATGAAGACCTTGCTGAAATCACAGCCTGGGGAACCAACAACCTAGTTGAATTCAACGCCACCAAAACTCAAGCCTGTATTTTCTCTAGAAAGGCGGAACTCAGTATGCCCGACATTGTAATGTCTGGCACCACCATCCCCACCAAACCCACCATATCTATGCTCGGTATTTCCATCAGCAACACTCTTTCATGGGATAATCATGTCAGATCCATCGCAAAAGCTGCTTCACAAAAACTCGGATTCTTGTTCCGTGCGAAATGCTACTTTACACCTCAACAGCTCCTCATGATCTACAAAGCGCAGATACGGCCTGTTCTAGAATACTGTTCCCACATATGGGGTTCAGCACCGAAACATACGCTGATGCTCTTAGATTCCATCCAGAGAAGAGCCATCCGCTTGGTGGGTGACGCCACACTCACTCGCTCTTTGACATCATTGGAACACCGTAGAAAGGTCGGCGACCTTTCACTTTTCTATCGATACTTCCACGGGAAATGTTCTTCGGAAATCTCTGCTATCATCCCTTCACTAGCAATACCAGTCAGACGAACTAGACAAGCCCAGTCAGCACATCCCTTCGTTGTCAACCTCTAAAGATGCCGAACAGCACTTTATCAAAACTCCTTCATCCATAGAACGGCTAGGCTCTGGAATTCATTGCCTGTGGAAGTGTTCCCAACAACATATAATCTCCAGAAGTTCAAAAAGAATTCCAATACCTACCTCCTATCCCTATCCTCCCTAGGAACGCACGATGTTCTTTGAACATTATAGGGATTCCCTCTCGTGCGCTCCAAGCGATAAAAAAAAAAAAAAAAAAAAAAAATTGTTATAGAAATTTTGAATACTTGGCAACTCGGATTCATCCAATCTTTCCACATTATCGACATAATCATATGGGAATACTCCTTTTCGTGTCAACAATGCAAATTTCGTCTCATTTACGTCACTGAATTCCTTCTTCAGGATTTTCAAATCATTTACTTTTAGCGTTGACACTAAAGTATCGAGACTGGTTCCCAAAAAGCGGAAAGAGTCGATGAATCGGAATTTTATGCTTGTTTCATCATCATGTTGTGTAAAGGAAATGTATTTTTCGCGATTAACCGGGAGTACGCTCACACGTCCCCGCTTGGAAATGTCTCTGATTATAAAATGCGAATCATATCCTGAGAGGTTGTGGAACGTAATGGGAACAACGAACAGTTTCCTAAAGTTGAGATTACAGGGAGCCTGGTGTGCGAAGCCTCTGAATGCGCCAGTAAAATGGTCGTGGTCGCGTACGATAACGTTTTTTGCCTTGAATTTCTCTTCGCAAATGTGGCAGATGATTGCGCCACTGGTACTAGCCGGTTTAACTACCATTGGAACGATATTTTTCAATTTGGATTCGACAAATTTGGCAATTTTAGACATTTCGCAGGCAAACCAGTCCATGCAATCTCCACCCCTATGACTACGATAAAATGACAGCGAGTCATCGAAAGAACATTTAAAATAGTACCCAGCACTGTATGCTTTATGATGTTGATACTTTGAAGTGGTTTTTGAAATTTTGGAATTACATTTCTCCAACTGCGATTCGAAATCAGCATAAATGATGAAAGGACATGTCTGCTTATACACATGGTTCTTGAATTCTACGAAATCATACTTGGGGAATGAAATTTTCTCATTATTAATTTTCTCACATTGAGCGGCATGACTATCAAGCTTCTCCTGACAATGGTAAGAGTTGAGGCACCGATCGCAGATGAATTTCTTACCCTTATATTTGTTGAGTTGACTTGATACTAGTCGTGAAAGGTCCTTAATCCAGACATAGTGATATTTTATATTGACGTTCTCTTCAGCATCATCGTTGTCAGGAGGAGCTTCATAGTCATTCAAATTTGGGAAATATTTGTCCTGAATTATAAGCAAATTAACGTGTCGATTGGATTTATGCTTAGTAAGTCTGGTGGGTACTACAGAGTAAAATGTTCGTTCGTTGACTTCTGTCAACTCTAACGCATAAACATTCACCGAAATAGCATTCATTTTTTCAAATTTTGTGATTTGGGGCAGTTTCATTGGTATGTCTAACCCTTTGATGTTCAAAACTCGTGAATAGTGAGGATAATTATTCACTCTATATGACTTCAATTCAGCGGGATGCAAACAACTGACTATGCTCCAATAGAAGCATGCCTCATCATCATTTTGAACGTTAATGCAGGCATGCTTTCTCTCAATCTGCTCTGGTAATTTGATAAACGATGAGCCATTGCCCATTTCATATTTATTTATGGCAACCTCCAGAGAAATAATTTCGCTCAAAGCCCTTCCGCTATTCTTCTCGGCAAATTTGCTAAGTTTATTAAGGATCACATCTAGCGCATTGATTTTGAACCAATCGGCTAGGTCCGTTCCTGCGTCCACGATGGCATTGGGAGTACAAAAATGTTTGCGGTCAACTAATTCCCCATTATTTGACTGCTTAATGAAGTCACCGGAAAATGTAAAGTTGACTTTTAGCATTGAAAAGCGCCCCAAAATTTTTGAAATTCTCTTATTTACTAATCTGAATGAATCATCCAAAAAGTCGATAATCTCCTTATGTCTCAAATTCAGAATAAGACCGGTCTGCACTCTCGACGCGAAGATTGAATTTACATCAATCCAACGAATATAGGGCTTCAGGCCGGAGCCAACATGTCCTCTATTCATCGTTTTGATGAAAAATCTCATCCGTTTCAGTTCCCCGATCTTAGTTTGAATTTTACGCTTCAAACCAATCAAAAAAGTATTTCTTTTCAATGCTAAAATACAGTTCCGTATGTGTGAACGGATTGATTTCAATACAAAAAGTGCCAATGGTTTAGAATAATTTTTCTTGATCAGTAAAAGTGTTTCGTCAACTTTGGTCAAGGTTTTATTGATGCTCTCCATTGTTATATTGATGATATTTTACCCAAATGAAAAAATGTAACTCACTTTAATTCTCCAAAATTTCAAATGAAGCTGCTGGTAGTGTCTTTCCAGTCTCCACCTTCCCTCTGAATACCAAGGAATATTTCCCGGTGTTGAAATGCTCAATGTGGGACGAATAGACGTTCGTTACGCGGTTCGGTAGAAAGATGACAAATTCTTCTAGTTCTAGAAGTATGGTCTGTCCGAATTTCGTATTGACTACTTTTGCTGTTAGGATGTTATGGGGTTGTCCTAGGGGGAGATCCAACAACTTCACGCTTGGTTTCTGTTGTTTTGGAGCAATCAGAGAAGCTGCGTTGATTTGAGTAAGATCCATCTGGTGGGAAGAAAAATGACAAAAAACATCAGCAGTCCAACAAAGTCATGATGAGCTTGATACTAGGATGGATTATTTTCGATAAAACTAGAAATAAAATCAATCTGCGATTGATCATTGATACTTCCATTGAATTGACTCTCGAAAAAAAACTTGGAATGAAAAAGGTTGATGCGGAATGAGCACTAGGTTGTATTATCTCAAAATAAAATGAAAGGGACCGATAATATAAAATTCGAGGAAGGAATGGGCACTGAATGAATAATTCGCAAAGAAACTTAAAATTAAACTAAGAAACTCAAAATGGAATAAAAAAAGTCGGATAATATAGGATTGAGAATATAAATACGCACTTTGATAAAAAAAGAGGTACTTACTATTATTGCTATTAATGCACACACACACAAACAGTGATGATTTGGCTGGAGCTGGTCAAGAGACAACGTTCACGATTGCAGACTCGAGTGTGAATGATGTTGTGCGGCGTCATCGCTTTTATACGCTGGCAGAGTTACCTCGTGACTTGCTGATAGTAGACGCGGATGTTCTGGAAAAACCCATCCAAAACGACTACTGATAGCGATAATTTCTTGCGTCAATCTGATAACGTATTTTGTTTATGCGACTAGTTGGGTTTTTTGTGGTTTTGATAACCTCCAACGTTTCCTGTTATGCTGCTGATTGTGAAATTGTTGGGTTTTTTGTAGTTTCGATAACCTTCAACGTTTCCTGTTATGCTGCTGATTGTGAAATTTGCTGTTGGGTTTTTTGTGGTGTTGATAACCTCCAAACTTATCTGTTATGCTGTTGATTGTGGAATTTGCTGTCGCTGCACCCGTGTAGAGATAAGCGCGCGCCAGCGATGGATATTATTTTCGACTCGAAGTTTCTTACCTCTGGAATGCATCTCTCGCTTCACTCTACCTCGATGGATACGTTGCAAAGATAAGCGCGCGCCAGCGATGGATATCCCGTTTGAATAGCATCAAAATAATTGAAATATCACGGAGGTCGGAATACCACAGTGCGTATATACGCTGCCTCATAATGCAAAGGTCCCTGGTTCAATTTCCCCCAGCGGTGACAGCTTTTTTTAATTTATTTATTCACGATGGCGACGTGACGACGTATAAATAATTTGAATTTCGCGCCGGTTTTTAGTGGGCGTGGCCTCCAACCAAATGCTGGTATCTGATTGGCCTAGGGGCCAGAATCCCTATAGCCCCTCTACTAACGTATAAGCTACAGAGGTATCTATGTGAGATAATATAATACAGAGATACAGTGTGCAGACTGATGTTGTCGAACTATCTTCACTTGCCAATTGTTCCCGTTATATGTCCTTCAAAGTCGTCTTATTTGGTCAGTGCGATCGTATCTGTTATAGCTTCAAGCATGTCAGATGCTGGAATGCTGAGTTACAGTGTAAACATAGTCATAGTCGAAGTTTCTTGTTCTGCCTGTTGTTTGCGTTATACTTGCTTCGATGTCGTCTTATATGATCGTTGCGAACATATATGCTACAGAGGTATCTATGTGAGATGATACAATACAGAGATACAGTGTGCAGACTGATGTTGTCGAAGTATCTTCACTTGCCTATTGTTCTTGTTATATGTCCTCTGAAGTCGTCCTATATGGTCAGTGCGATCATATCTGCTCTAACTGTGGGCATGTCAGATGCTAGAATGCAAAGTTACAGTACAAACTTAGAGATGAAACTTCAAGTTCAACCTTCAAGTCAAACCCCCAAGTACAACCTTCAAGTTCAACTCCATGTTCAAACTTCAAGTTCAACCTTCGAGTTCGACCTTCAAGTTCAAACTTCGAGTAAAACCTTCAAGTTGAACCTTCAAGCTCTAACTTCAAGTTGAGCCTTCAAGCTCAAGCTCCAAGTTCGACCTTCAAATTCAAACTCCAAGTTCAACCTTCAAGTTCAACCTTCAAGATCAAACTTCGAGTTCAACCTTCAAGTTCAAGCTTCAAGTTCAAACTTCAAGTTCAACCTTCAAGTTCAAACTCCGAGTTCAACCTCCAAGTTCAACCTTCAAGTTCAAACTTCAAGTTCAAACTTCAAGTCCAGACTTCAAAATAAAACTTCAAGTTCAACCTTCAAGTTCAACCTTCAAGTTCAAACTTTGAGTCGAATCTTCAAGTTCAACCTTCAAGTTAAACCTTCAAGTACAACCTACAAGTTCAACCTCCAAGTTCAACTTCGAATTCAAACTTCAAGTTCAACATTCAAGTTCAACCTTCATGTACAACCTTCAATTTCGAACTTCAAGTTCAACCTTCAAGTTCAACCTCCAAATGTAACCTTCGAGTTCAAACTCCAAGTTGAACCGTCAAAATCAACCTCACGTTCGAACTTCAAGTTGAACCATCAAGTTGAACCATCAAGTACAACCTTCAAGTTCATTTTCAAGTTCAAACTTCAAGTTCAACCTTCAAGTTCAACCTCCAAGTTTGACCTTCGAGTTGAACCTTCAAGTATAACTTCAGTTTCAAACTTCAAGTTCAACCTTCAAGTTCAACCTCCAAGTTCAAACATCAAGTTCAACCTTCAAGTTCAACCACCAAGTTGAACCTTATAGTCAAACTCCAAGTTCGAACTCCAATTTCAACCTTCAAGTTCAAACTCCAAGTTGAACCTTCAAGTCCAACCTTCGAATTCAACCTTCAAGTTCAGACTTCAAGTTCAACCTTCAAGTTCGAACTTCAAGTTCAACCTTCTCGTTCAAACTTCAAGTTCAACCTTCAGGTTTAACCTTCAAGTTCAACCTTCATGTTGAACCTTCAAGTACAACCTTCAAGTTCAACCTTCAAGTTCAACCTACAAATTCATACTTCGAGTCGAACCTTCAAATTCAAACTTCAAGTTCAACCTCCAAGTTCAACCTCCAAGTTCAACCTCCAAGTTCAACCTTCGACTTTCAACTTCAAGTTAAACCTTCAAGTTCAACCTTCAAGTTGAACATTCAAGTTGTAACCTTACAATTTTTAAAATTATGATTTCTTGAAGCAGACAAAATTGGTTACATGCAAACGGCAGCTGTTGGTCAGAGAAACACTATGGGTTCGTTGAATAGAAAACATTGCATAACTCAATTACCAAAAAAAAAAAAAATTAGGCGCCACTCAACTTTTGATTCATCACAACTATTGACCCTTGGATCACAAGTAGCTATCTGGAAAGTTCAGGAACCAAACGGGAATAACTATTATATAGAATATTTGACTGCATAAGTGATACATATTTGTGATTTTCAGAAAATTAGTGATTGTTCGTCATATCATGAATAAAAGTCAATATAAACGTGACACATATATTATTTACATATTAACAACAACGTGATGGATGGAAATATTTCAAGGATGTCTAACATACTGGCAAAAAAAAATAATTATAATCAATTGATGAACATTTGATAGATGTAGATATTATCAATTTAATTCTCTTCCAGTATTTGAGCATGTGATGGATGAGAATATGATCAATATAGGAAATAGAATAATCAAAAAAAACATCATTCAATGTTACCAAACCTCTAGATGTTTTCTAGATTGAATAATACAACAGAGTGGTAAAATATAGTCTAACTATCCGCAGGGGCTACCGCATAGTACTATGTTTCGCTTACCTCTCACATGAGTATTCAAAGTTCCTTGATATCTTACCAAACCATTTGGTCAATAAAAATCAAAAATCATTACATACATGGTATGGTCAGAAATTTGGTGAAAACTAAATTATTATTATATAATACCTGACTGATCGAAAATTTCCACCCATAATAATTTTTTTCCATCACGCTGTGGCCTGACGATGCTGACTAACTAGCAGCTGAAGTTGACGGCTGGAGCAGGAAGGAAGACGGCTGGAGCAGAACAAAGGGCAGCTGGTGCTGACCGGTAGATTGAAACTAGCAGGAACCAGACATTGCGAGCTGAGTAGTGTATCAGGGGCGGTCCTGCGACAGTTTGGTGAGCTGTCCATCAAGTTCTCAAGCTGTCACAGCCAATAGGGGGGTCTAGTTGTGGTTTGTGCAGACATTCCGAGGTGCAGAAGTGTCGACAATGACCAGGAGGTGTTGTCACCGAAGATTTACCTTGTCACCTGTTTTTTCCTACCTGTCTTCCCTGTGTCACCTACTTAATTAATTGTTTTTCGCTCAAATCACCTGTTTTGCCTAATTTACTGGTTTCACCTTCTCAACGTGTCTTCCTGTATTACCTCTTTCACCTGTATCACCTGTTTCTTTCATTTTACCTGTTTCACCTGCTTACCTGATCTTCCCCTCGGTTATATTTTCCAAGTTAGTCCTACTGAATATCCCTGTATAATTGAAGTTCCAATATCTTGCTAGCTGACCTAGAGGTCAACACTTTCATCATGTTTTGTTTGATATGAGTGCAATCATTAACATTATGTTTATTCAGCTTCATATTATATTTTTTCAATGTCATGCTGACAATGTAGTCATGTGCAGCTATTTTTACAAAATATTTGTTGATCCATCATCCTAGGATAGTATAAAAACTGTGATTTTATTATGCTTCAACATCAGGTGAATTGTGCAGTGGAAAAATGAAAATTGATTGGTAAGTGAGACTAATGATAACTCATAAAGATTGTGATTTGTTTATTGGTATAGGCTATGTGATTTTATTATCAGAATAGCTATTATTTGTTTGGGTTTATGACCATGAAATGAATCCGAAACAGTGGGATAGGTCAATATTTATTCATTAACTATAATACAACACGGTATATGATTTTTGTTGGGAGAACATACAACTACACTACAATATTTTTATTACATTAGTGAGAGGGTTCTACCTCACTAAACGATCATGTAATATTAGACAATAGGCAGAAGTGTTTGCAGGAATATTTTGATTTGTTCCAAACTCAAGGCGAATATCCACACTACCTGCCTTTAAAGTTTCGTTTTGTCGACTACAATCTATTACAATTAATGGTGCTATGTCATGGAATTTAGATAGTGTTAGACAAGGTTCACCAGAGTTTTTGTAGTAATATGACTCTTGAAATCGTGCATACATCTCATATATAACAGAAAATTGATATTTATTGAAATTTAGATTCAAATTCTCATAGGGATACACTTCAGAGTTCAGGTAAAGTTTCATATTGGCTAGATTACAGTGATCGAATTGACTCATATTTTTTTGACTGTCATTTTTTCTGTTTGTTTGGAAACCAACAATAACAAATCTCGGTTTTTCCATTCGACTAGATGCTTTGACATTCCATGAGTGACGCATAGTTGATTGTAACATGGGAAATTCGTGGAGTTTCCAGGAACGGAAGGCTATCTCTAAATCTCTCCCCTTTTCAATATACTTGATTAACCG
This sequence comes from Phaedon cochleariae, assembly GCA_918026855.4. Lineage (NCBI taxonomy): Eukaryota > Metazoa > Arthropoda > Insecta > Coleoptera > Chrysomelidae > Phaedon > Phaedon cochleariae. The sequence goes on from OU896723.1 coordinate 12,910,297, forward strand.
CAATTTCTCCACATCTGCCGTTTGAACGTGTGGAATCCGCCATAGAATTTTCGTCAATTCAATTTTTGGTTTTTCTCCAGCCTTGGAGGTTATCGTAGGATTGATGTCATTGCTACTTCTGATGAGAACAAGTTCTTGCCGAATATTCACCAGAATTTTCTTGAAATCTTCGCAAAATCCTAATAGATGTTTGAGTGGTAGACAAACGCTAAAGTTCCCTTGAAGATCAACAATTTCCGGATGACCAAGATGATTCCAACCAGCATTTATATATCTATTGCATTCATTATTTGTATAAGAAAGGTAGCCCTTCATAGCTGATGTGATTCCAGGATTACGAACTCGATCCACAACGGACCCACCAATTTCATATCGGATTTCATCAAATGGAAAAGCAATACCATTGTTGATGAAGTTCAGTGTAGCACTCACTTTATCTTCACTGTCAGTAATTCTACCTTCTAGATAAATGTAACTTTGTGATGGTAATGTGTAAATATCCTGCGTTTGAATCGGAACACGTATCTCGAATGACTTATTCAGGCTTGTATTGGCATATGGTGGATGAGAGTGCATTTCGCAATTCGTTATCGCATTGTCCATCATCACATGTTCACCAATATTCAAAATATTGAAACTCATGTTTGTTGTGTTTCACTTTTTCTTCCACAGGAACACCTTAGGAGAATGAGAAATCTTCTAAGACCAGAGTGGATGTCCAATATTAGGTTATACCAAAATTCGTAAAAAGTCTTCGTTTTGTCTTTTATAATAATTTGAAACCGAGTGGAATGAGGAACTGTTGATTCTCAGGTGTTAACTGTTTGATGTCACCTTTCGGACTGATACTTTTGATTGATGGAGAACGCGTTTCCTGACCCATTGTTGATGATGACATTGGAATATTATAGCGAAACACCATATCCACTAGAGCTCTTTCAAGTGCAACCTGACTGTTATGACTTCCTTTTGGAAATTAATTAAGGTTCCAGTTTGATCTACTACTCTGAGAATTATTTCATCAATGTATTTGGAATTGATTGGTAGATGATTGACATTTGACACTTCCTCCACTATTCGAAATCCACTAGGCACTGATGGATAGAAGAGTTATTATTATATGAATTTGTTGTTAAATTACATTCAACACACACTGAATTCACCTTAAAAATATTAATTGGGAAATCTGATATTTGTTTTTTATTAGCTTCCAATTTCCTCTTGCTGAAACCTAACAGAGTTGCTATCGAGTAAGGTTTATCAAAGTGTATGAGTTTGTTGCATGTTATCTCATACCTTAGAGTATTACGATTAGCATTCAATTTGAGCTGAATCTCGGTAGTTTTCTCCTCTTCTTTCATAATAGTATTCGAAATTCGAGCTTTTTTTCCCTCCTCCTCTCTATCTTTTTCAGGCAATTCATCCAATTGCATCATAATATTCCGTTCAATGTCTTCAATTTCATAGGAACCTTCAGGAATAACCAATGTGTGTTTGCCAACATAGAATCTGTTATTTTTCCCATCAATATTGGGGATAGTGTTGTAGGTCACGAAGTCAATCAGACCTAAGACATGGGTTTTATCATCATCTAAAATGATAGGTGAATGGATTTTAGCTGATAATACAGAATCTCTGGCTGATAAGGTGAAAGTATATGAACACGTCATGATAGTGATAGAGTCATTGAAAGAATGAGATAAATTACGCTTATATTTTATTGAGAGAGAAATTTCAAACATAACTGACCGCAAATCACAGAATTAAAAGTTTGATATACAGTGTGATTATATAAAATATTACAAGGTCCATTGGAATTGAAGTAATCTAACGTTTCCAGTGGTGGTCGCAGATTACCATAGCCATCAAAATAGACGATTTGTGATCCAATTTTTTTGTAGGCGGTCCAATGCGTCCCCGGTCCATCTTTGTTATCCAAGTTTATCACGCCACGTTCTTTCCTTCTGATTCTCTTGGGAAGATCATTCCTCATAAATACACCCCTAGAATGGGGAATGTTGAGTTCTTTAACGTACTTCAGAATATCCAAATTGGATAGTGGATTGAGTGGTATCCTCTTACGAGATTTTCTATGTTTATTCATCCTCATCTTGTTGATATCAGGATAATACTAGGATGGTTATCTCAAAAAAAGTCCCAAACCAGTTTTATATGGTCTCAAATACATTCCTTTTCCCATTGCAATAGCTTCCATTGTTTTATTATGTCGTTGGGATTCTTCCAATTGATTTCTTGCTGATCTGGCATCAGTGACAGCCCTAGCTACACCTGCAGCGCCACCTGTGATTGCCCCGAGAGCACTCAATCCCGCGAAAATCGGAATCAAGGGTAACAAGCCACCCCTCTTTGGAATTTTAACAATACGTGTTGGTTTTATGTTGAGTTTTTTCGTTGACCTTGTGAGATGATATGCTTTTTAATTTGTCCGATTGCTTTGGCGAAGCATACCCCCTTTTTCATCAGTTTCTTCTTGATATTCCTCTTTTTATTATTCCTACGTTTAGTATTCCCTTTGGATCTCTTGCGAGCCATCTGAACTGTAGGAAATTCTCTCGTATACTGACTTTTTCTTTTAATCCTTATGAAAATTAGGTGAATTTGAGTTTCTTATTTCCGAGATCGTTGCTATCTTCCTCTTCTATCTCTGTATCCAAACTTCTCTTTCTAGAATTTGTTGTTGTGATATCTAATGGTACACTCATATCACTTGAATGAGTGTCCCCCTTATCATCTAATGTTCTCAATCTCCTTCTCACCTTTATCCCTTGTCTACGGTTGATCATATCACCGACCACATTTTTAGGCTTCTTATCAAGAATAGTGTCTGAGATATCATCGTTATCCAATTTCCTCTTGTTTGCACATCTTTTATTCATGGAATAATCGTCAGCAATATCGATATCCATCAAGTCCTTCTTTCCTTCATTATCGTCATCATCATTCTGTGATTTCTTCTTTTTATTCATCTTTTTATGTTGTGCTATCCCTTTAGTTTGTTTAACAATTCTATTTGTTGAAATTCCTTCCTTCAGGATTCGCATACTGCTTTCAATATTTCCTAGAGATTTTTCTAAATTAACCTTCGTTCTTCTTAGAACTACCAGACATTTGTTGACAGCTTGTTGTTTTCGTTTTTGATTTTGTTTTTGATTTCCTATTCCCATTCCCAATTTCACTTTAGCTTTCATAGCACCAGCAACGCCTAAAGCTGCTGATCTCTGTCCATAGGAATTATTCTTCAATCTGAATTGAGCCATTGCCTTGTCTTCCAGAATTCTATCTGCTTTACGACGATGTTTCAAATCTTTTTCTTTGGAATATGCTATATCATGTCATATCCTTGCAAGCTTCATCTAATTCATTTATACCTTTATCTCCTCGAGCGAGTCTTTTTTCCAATTTTGTTCCAGGACCACAGAATCTGTATCCACCAGGTATATATAACTCGAAAGGTAGTTTATTTATGGCAGTATTCAAAAGCCCATCACCTGAATAGTACCGTGACATTTGTGTGTGTGTGTTTATTTAGTGAAATACAGAAAGCAACTGATCATTAAATATCGGAGATAAACTATTTTTTATTCATGAAATGAAAGTTGTTCCACAAAAAACGACTCTGAATATTGAAAATAATATATTCGAGGGGGATGAGAAATTCAAAAAACATGGAATATTGTTTCCACATACAATGAGGTGTATTATTGTGGGTCCTTCGAACTGCGGTAAAACCAATGTTATGATCAATCTTCTCGAACATAAGAATGGATTGAAATTTGAGAATATTTATGTGTACTCTAAATCTTTATATCAACCGAAATATAAATATCTAGAGGAATTGAACAAACCAATAAAGGGTATGGGATATTATGCATTCAGTGCCAGTGATAGTATTATGCATCCGTCAGAGGCAAAACCGAATTCGATATTCATATTCCATGATGTTGCATGTGACAACCAAGAAGTAATTCGTGAATACTTTAGTATGTCTAGACATGCATTAGTAGACCCTTTTTACCTGAATCAGAGCTACGCTAAAATCCCTAAACACCTGATCAGAGACAACTGTAACTCCTTGATTTTATTCAAAATGGATGATATGAATTTACGTCACATTTATGCAGACCATGTGGGGTCAGATATGACATTCGATAAATTCAAAAGTATGTGTTCGTTATGCTGGAAGGATCCATATGGTTTTCTATCAATATTCAAAGATTGTAAGGTCAATGAAGGTCGTTATCGGGAAGGAATTGATAATTTCATACTCATATAAAGGTGAAGTCTCAATATTGTACCCTCCAACCTGATCGATGCCGATCAGAGCTGATCAGATACCCGATCGAAGCTGAGCAGGCACCCGATCAAAGCTGATCAGGTACCCGATCGAAGCTGATCAGATACCCGATCGAAGCTGATCAGATACCTGATCGAAGCTGATCAGAGCTGATCAGATACCCGATCGGAGCTGATCAGAGCTGATCAGAAGCAGATGAGATACCTCATGCTCACCTGGTGAACAAACAAAGAAATGAAGTCGAATGAGAAGGAAATCAAAAAGAGGTTGATAGCTAAACGTAAAACGGTGAGAGATAAATTGGATATTTTGAAGCATGGAGAAATGGTGCATGAGAATATTACAAAACACCTGAAAAGTATCGAAAATACATTACAGAGTACTGGTCAGCAACAACAACAACAACAACAACAACAAATTCCATATCAGAAAAATGCTGCAGAACAACTCGATTCCTTCAAATCACCATTCATGATGAAACCGAAGAGGAATTTACTAAACTATGAAACACCTAAGAATATTGTAGAGCAGAAGAGTAAGCCTAAAATCCCCCGCCGACTATCCTTGCAACTCCTCACACCAGCAGATTTGAAAAATGAAGAACCTAATATTGATTATGAGTATGGGGGTGATGATGATGATGATGATGATGATGGACCTAGTGAGTTGAAACAATCAATTTTAGAGGATATCAAATCTGATGAGGAAAATGAACAGCTAGGAAAATCATCTGCCGACGAAGTTTCACGCCTCATGGATATTACACAAGAATCGTATGTTGACTATTTAGAGCAATATGATCCTCTACTTAGAAAATATATCAATAGTATGTATCAAGATGAGGATAACGAAGAGTTTGATCATAAGTATAGAGTGAGATTAGACAGGAATACTGAAAAACTCATGATTGGTGATTCTAGAATATACATCGAAGGATCCGATGTAATTCTCAAGAATAAGAGGTACAAAGGTACTCAAGGTTTATATGAACTATTATTCAAGAAAGACCCTCATGATTTCACCAGGGAGGAAGAGCAAAATTATAAGCAGATAGTGACGGAAACTAATGCCCATCGGAGATATTACAAGGCAAATAAGCAAGTGGATGGTAGTAAGCTACAAAAGTATAGAAAAATTATTGCTCCAATCACGAGTTCTTCCTCCGTTGGTAAAGGAATGTTAATGGAGGTGACTAACAATAAGATAGATTACATTCGATGGGATGATCCAAATGAGCTCTGTGACAGATTACGATTACTGTTGGCTTCGAAGTCAGTAGGGCACAATGGTCATACCAATGAAATAAACTCTATCGTTGAGGAGTTGCGTGAAGCTCATATCATTGCATGAAGAGAGAATGACAACAATCGCTAAAAAACAAGTGGTTGAAGAGATCCACAAACCAGCAAGAATCAATTTCAAAAGACGTAAAGTCATCATCAGTTGATCTTTTTCAAGCCGATTTGATGGAAATGATACCATATGCCCGTGAGAACCAGGGTTACAAATATATATTGGTTGTGATAAATTGCTTCTCGAAATTCGTTTGGGCAATTCCTTTTAGGAATAAATCGAGTATAGAAGTGAGTAATGCCATAGAAATCATTCTCAAAGAGCAGTGTCCTCACAATCTACAAACAGATGAGGGCACTGAATTTTTCAATAAGGAATTCAAAAATCTCATGAAGAAATATGGTGTGCATCATTACAACACGTTCAGCGAGGAAAAGGCATCTATTGTAGAACGAGTCAACCGGACATTGAAAAATATGATGTGGAAAGGATTCAGTTTACAGGGGAACTACAAATGGGTAGAATTACTGAAGAAAATCGTTGGAAAATATAACAACACAACACACAGGACTATAAAAATGAAACCCTCTGACGTGTCAAGAAGGAATGAAAAAATGCTACTACAAACCGCATATAACCGACTCAAAATAGTGGGTTCGAAACGTAAATTCAAAATTGGTGATTATGTACGTATATCCAAGATTCGTGGAGTTTTCGATAAAAAATATAACCCCAATTGGTCTACTGAGATTTTCCGTATAAGAAAAGTTCAATTGACAAACCCAGTTACCTACTTATTGAAAGATGATTCTAACAAGGATATTCTAGGGGGGTTTTATAACGAGCAATTGCAAAAAGTAAGATATCCAGACGTGTATCTCGTCGAAAGGGTATTGAAGAGGAAGAATGGACAGGTGTTCGTCAAATGGCTTGGATTTGATAACAAACATAACAGCTGGATAGACGAAAATAATGTTGCGTAATGTTGCGCAAGGAAGACTATATAAAGGGTTCATCACGCTGATGATTTTCATCATTTTCTCGTTGACTGCCCTCTAACAAATGTAGTAGGTGCTCACTTCGAAAAAAAAAATGTTCATAATTGATGTACAAGGTTTCCAGTATGGAAAAGACAAGTTTTTGTGTAGAGAAATTGCGATTCTGAATGTGGACAATGGTGTGTGGCAACATAGATTCATCACTTTACCCATCGACATGTCACATTACAATTCAACTGTTCTCAAACATATGGAATGGTCCACTAAACACTTGCATGGATTGGAATGGAGCCATAAGGAATCATATACAACCACAATACAGTATGAACAAATAACTGAATTCATCAAGAAATGCACTGGCTGTTACGAAGGAGATGAAATTCTGGTCAAGGGGTTGGAAAAAAAGATATGGTTGGGGAGACTGCTAAGAATGAACAATATCATCGATTTACATTGTAACAAAACAGACTGCTTGTATGGCTTGAGACTACTCAGGGACGTGTATCTGTTATATATCAGCAGTCTATTGAGTAATCAAATGATAGTCCTTTCAAGTACCAAGGTTTATTCATGTATTCAAGTGAATTTTTCACACTGAAATGATATAAAATAATGAGTTCACTTTACAAGGATCAGGGTTCCAGAATTGAACGAATTCGTGAATCAACGTTTGATGCTTACCTGAAGGCAGGTATAAAGTTTATGGATCACAAACTTATAACACCAGGATGCTTTTCAGTGTGGAAAATATTCATCTCAAAAGGTGATGACAGGCTTGGCAGATGGTCAGTGATAAACACATAATTGTTTGTCATGGAAAATATCATCTGGCCTACTACACCTGAATATACTGAGCGATATAAAATCCAGCAGCAACTACTATGTTGCAACTACTCCCCCCCTCTTCACCTTCATTGTAAACTATATATGACATAACTAGTTACATTGAGGTAAAGAAACATATTCTTTTAAATGGCAACTATGAAAAATTCCTCGTTCTTCTCCAGAAGTTGGATTTGTTAAAACATAAACTTTTGAACTAATCTTTTTTTTAACTTTGTACGGTCCTTCAAATAGAAGAAAAAATTTTTTCGTCTCATGATCTAATGCTGAAGAAATGTGATTTGCTTTCAATAATACTAATTCATCAATTTCGAATGATCTACTTCCTTTGTTATTGATGAAAGCGCGTTTTTTAGTTCTCTTCAATAGGTTCTCTTTTGCGAAAAATATTTTAACGTGAGAATCAGGTTCGTGGTTTGTCGATGGCATGTTCAATATCCTTTTTAGTGGGGAAGATGATGTGCTACCGAACTGTAATTCCATTGGTGTATACCCTGTGACCTCATGGGTTACATTATTTAAGAATTCGGCTATACGTTTCACCTCTAATGCCCAACGCGTGTGTTTTTTATGACAATATGTTCGAAATAATCTACCAATTTCCCCCATAACACGCTCTGTAGGATCACTCTGAGGATGTCGAACAGATGTATATTTTAACGTGATATCATACTTCTGCATAGTAGATCGCCAGATATTCGATGTGAATTGCGTTCCTTGATCTGATAGGATTGCTTTAGGGACGCCTACTTCTTTAAAATAATGATCTACCAAATGACCTACAATATTATCTGCAGTGGCATGTTTCACCATATACAGTGACACAAATTTTGAAAACACATCCAGCACAACCAGGAGTCCTGTAACTCCACCTCTGGAAGGAGGCAAAGGTCCAAACAAATCGACAGATACCAAGTCGCCAGGGAATTCCGATATGATAGCATCAAATGGTGGACTAGGAAGTCTGGATATCTTTGCTTTTTGACAGATATCATACGCGCGCAGTTGCTGTTTTATATTCCTATGCAAATTTTTGCACCAAATATCTTTCCTCATGGTGCACCAAGTTTTGTACACTCCAAAGTGTCCGTAAGTTTCATGGTAGTTCTTAATGAATTCAGTAACGTAGGCTTTTGGCACACACAATAAATGACCATTATCTTTCGCATAATATAGGATATTGTTGTGCAGGAGAAATTTATTATAATCTGGATCTGTCCTAATTTTTTCTACGATTTTACTTAAATATTGGTCACATACTTGATGTTCTGCAATATTTTTCACAATTTTTTCAAATTGTGATGTAAACGTTATTGAAAGAATTTTGAATTTACCATCATTTGGACTAGAAGGCCTCTCTATCGGATTTCTAGAAAGTGCATCCGGAATGATATTGTTTGCTCCCTTGATATATTCTATTTTGAATGAAAATTCTTGCATTGCTAGTACCCAACGTGTTATCCGACTCGACAGTAACCGACAAGATTTTAAATATTGAAGTGAGCGGTGATCTGTTCGTATTATGAAATCTTTACCAATAAGGTATATTCGCCATTTTATAAGTGCAAACATGATACTCAAAAGTTCTTTTTCTGGCACCGAATATCGAGTTTCCCTGTCCAATAATTTCCTGCTAGCGTACGCTACTATTTTTTTCTTTCCTTCATGAATTTGATACAGAATAGCACCTAACCCTGTATCACTAGCGTCACACTGTACATAAAATGTTTCTTTTTCTTTAGGATGAAATAATATTACCTCATGTGACAGAATTTCTTTCACTTTTTCGAAAGCTCCTTGTTCCTTTTCTCCCCAAACCCATTTCATATTTTTACGAAGTAAATTAGTAAGTGGTGACGTTATGGTAGCAAAATCCTCACGAAACATTCTGTCAAAATTAGCAAGTCCTAGGAACATTTGTAACTTCTTTATATTTTTTGGAACAGGAAAATTAGATATTGCTTCTATACGATCAGGGTCTGGAGCTATTTCCTTCGCATTCAAAATGTATCCTAGGAACTTAATTTGAGTTTTGAAAAACTCACACTTATCTAGTCTGAGAGTGAATCCTGCTTCGTTTAAACATTTAAAAACACTATCTAGATGCTCGATGTGTTCTTGAAAAGAGTTACTCACCACAAGAATATCGTCTATATAAATATAAACGGCAGATTGAAGAAGTGGACCAAGTATTTTGTCCATACAACGAGTGAAGCTTGCCACTGCCGTTTTCAAACCAAATGGGAGTACCCTGAATTGGTAACTTTTCGTTCCGTATCTGAACCCTGTATATTTTCGATGATCTGCTTTAATCGGAATTTGCCAGTAACTTGATGTTAAGTCTAATGAAGATGCGAATTTGAAATCTTTCAAATCTTTCAAGATATCATCGATAGGTCTAGGAACTTCAATGTCGTTTACTGTCACTTGATTCAATCGACGAGCATCCAAACATAGACGTATTGACCCATTTTTTTTTACTGTTTTCATCAATGGACTACAAAATGGTGTACTAGCACGTTCAATAACCCCTATTTTTTCTAATTTTTCAATTTCCATTTGAACGGCTTTTCGATGTGCGATAGGAATAGGATATGGTTTAACTGAAAAAGGTGTTTCATCGCTCAAAATTATCGTATGCTCATACAAAGCTGTTAAACCTGGTTTATCTGAAAATATCTTTCGATATTTATCTAGTAAAATTCGCAATTCTACTTTCTCATTGTCATCCAACGCAATTCCATCAAATAGCTGTCGCCTATCAGAAAGATTTGTTTTATTTAGAACTGTCGGTAAGGAATGATTAACTGCCCTAATTTTGATTGGTTCTATACATGGTGGATGAAATTCATGGTTAAATTCTAGCTGATCCACCTGTACTACTGTATTGTCTATACGCAATAAAAATAAATTTTCATGAAAATCGATAGTTGCTTCAAACATTCTCAAAAAATTAATACCGATTATTATTGGGTATACTAGAGAATCAATCACTAAGAATTCGAATTCAAAATCGTGCATTGATATTTGGAATGGTAAAAATATCTGGTGTGATACTTTTTTCTGTCTTGTTTTGAAAGCTCCAGTTATCCGAATACCACTAACATTGAAAATAGTTAAATTATCAATAAGCAGATCGATTTGTTTGAAAACTTCAAAATTCATACAGCATATATCACTTCCCGTATCTACAAGAGCAGGAAAATAATTATTTTGAATCTTTATTGATATGACTGGAGTTTTAGCTTTGAAAGATTTATGATCAAAATCACATTCTTCATTTAATAAATCTTCCATTGGATTATTATTTATAACAGCTATTGACTATCGGCTCTATTTGTCTTTTTTCCTACTATCGAGCCATGGTAGTAGAGACATGTTAGTTTTCCTGACCCGAATAATCTTTATGATCATTTGATGAATCAGTGGTATCGATCAAGGACATTTTATGCGTGGTTTCCTCTTTCATGTTATTTCTGTTAAAATTACGAAACTCGTGTCTGGGAACAAATTTATTTCTTGAAAACCGCTCCTCTGAAGAACGTTTTGGTTTCAAAATGAAATCAGCTCTTCGAAGACCATTCAAAGCATCAGAAATTGTCCTTACCGAAATCAGTACCGCAGCGACTGATTCCGGAAAATGTCTAGCAATTACTACAACCAACATATCTTCGCTGTAAGTAGGCTGTAAATACTTACCAAGATGAACCATTTTCAAAAAATTATCCACAAATGTTCCATCTTCAGATCTGTAATATCCTGTCTCTAATTTTAATCTAGCCTCCCTTTGTTTTTCAAAACCCCAGAAGTGCTCTAAGAAATTTTGCTTAAATTCACCGAAATTGCGAAAACTGTCTGGTAAATACGCATCAGCCCAAAACTTTGCATTTTGGACAAATAAAGGTTGGATCCAAAAACTAATATTTTCAAATGGCCAATTGATTTGTGCAATAACAAATTCTAGTTTACTTATAAATTGTATTGGATGTACATTTTCTCCTGAAAATTCAGTGAGGAAATCGGTTACTCTTCTATTTAAAAATTCTAAAGAGTTAAGATTGCCTTGCCTGGTTGGAATAGGATTATGACGTGATTCATGAAATTCGATTCCATTCTGAATTACATTTCCTACATTCTCGTTATTACTTCTTACTTCAAAATGTTGACTTTGCTCTGGCATGAAACTTTGACCTTGCAAACTTTTCTTACGTGCAATATTAGTGTAAAAAGTCTGATGACGATTTGGGTTACTCTGTACAAGGCCTGAATGTGAAGTATGTGCTGTTTTCGCAGAATTGCCACCAATATCACCCTGTGGAAAAGTTGTCAGTAGATTTTGATTTGTCAAAGTTTCTGTCAGTGGCAGTTTCATGTTATATGAGCTGGAATTATCGCAACTATTTGAATGAATTGATGTACATTGATTATTTTTGTTATATAAAGAAGAACCTGGGACAGAAATATCATTGGCATCTACAGTTTTCCCATCCATTCCGGTAACTACAGCATCGTCAATACGTAGGGTTTCTAATAAAGCTGAGGCATTACCTGGATCCACGAGAACAATACTTTTCTTTCTTACATCGAATTTCTCCATATTCTCGTCGGAAGTACCCACACTGGTGACTGGTAATTCAAGATGATCTTGACCTGTCTTACTTTTCGATCTTGTGATAATATATCCGTTTCCCGCTGTATCTTTGTTCATGTTGAAAGTCGTTTTGATGTTAGTTTCTCGTTATTTGACTGATTCTACCAGAGTTGGGCGCCAAGTTGTAACAAAACAGACTGCTTGTATGGCTTGAGACTACTCAGGGACGTGTATCTGTTATATATCAGCAGTCTATTGAGTAATCAAATGATAGTCCTTTCAAGTACCAAGGTTTATTCATGTATTCAAGTGAATTTTTCACACTGAAATGATATAAAATAATGAGTTCACTTTACAAGGATCAGGGATCCAGAATTGAACGAATTCGTGAATCAACGTTTGATGCTTACCTGAAGGCAGGTATAAAGTTTATGGATCACAAACTTATAACACCAGGATGCTTTTCAGTGTGGAAAATATTCATCTCAAAAGGTGATGACAGGCTTGGCAGATGGTCAGTGATAAACACATAATTGTTTGTCATGGAAATGATCATCTGGCCTACTACACCTGAATATACTGAGCGATATAAAATCCAGCAGCAACTACTATGTTGCGACATGAACAAGGATGTCCTGCAATTGAGGACTTGAAGTTATTTTCAAGATCGAATCATTGCAACCAACATTTATATAATAATTCTAATTGTGCTTTGGAGAATGTATATTTATTATGGTACTGGTACCTTCATTGTAAACAATGATGTGTTTATTTAAAATCTAATAAATGATTATATTCAAGATTATTATTATTTTAATTCATATATTACTTATTATTTACAAAACTGTCAAACAACGACAACTCATATATTAATTATTATTTATAAAACTATTATACAACACACCGACAACAACAACAACAATAATGACAACAACAACAACAATGAAAAAGTATCTATAATTTCGATTAACTATATCATGTATTTAGAAACAATGAGTAGAAACAAAAACTTAATGAATGACCTCACTACAGAATAAATTTTGTTTCAACTCATAGTTGTCTGATATCTGATGTAGTTTTAACGAAACTGGGCAAAAACAAAACATTTCATCACACCTGGGGCATGAGAATGTTCCAAAATCAAGAATTTCATCCAAGTTCCTACATCTTTCCTCTCCACTACTAGTAGTATACACCACTGTCATGTGTCCATTATCATTCCTCTCCGTGCTGATGGTCCTAATTCCTTCTTCCTGTTGTTGTTTTTGTTGTTCTTGTTGTCGACCACTACCCTGCAAGAAATCGTTATTCAGCCTGATGTTGCGTTTCACCTCCATAGGCAGCATCAGGGAATTCATATACTTGCGAATCTTCCTCCTCGGGTAGTGGTGGTGGTGGTGGTGGTGGTGGTGTTGGGCTGGAAGTTGATGCCTGCCTGATCTTTTTCTGCGGTTGTGGTGGTGATGGTGACGGCGCTGCATCGTCTTCGATGGCCGCCGCGAAGTTGAACCTCTTGACGGCCTTCTGCAAAAGCATAAGCTCTTGCTTCGACTCCGCAAGCGCCCTGGTCCACTTAATAGGCAGGTTCCCAAATTTTTTTTGTAAAGTTATCATCTTCGGACTGTATTTCAGATATATCAAAATACAATCCTCTGATTTTTTCACGATGTCCTTCACACCGTATCTGGAAAAAAAAAATGCATTTTTTCATCCTCATATTGATAAAACTTGTGATCGAATATGGAAATATGATATGGAGAAAATGATATGACAATGATAATAATAATAATAATAAACTTACTTGAACAATCGTTTCATCACAACCATTGCCATGTCGATTGGCAACAATTTTTTGTTTTCAATGTTGACTATTAATGTTGTTGGGATGCCTGCCATGTTGTTTCACGAAGAACTGCTTCTTGGTTGTGGTAGTGAAATCAGAAAACATGGTAGTATTTATACTCGTTTTGAGCTCCCTAAATTGATATGAAACATTTTATAATCTCCAAGTTGATTCAAAGTATCAAATTCTAATCACTACACATGTGTGCATTTTTTCCAAAAAGTATGATATCGACTTGTTTTTCTCATCGTTGGTATCGAGACGGAATTCTTATCATCCACGTGTGCATTATTTCCCAAAAAGTATGATATCGACTTGTTATACGGAATTCTTATCATCCTCGATAACTGTAGAAATTTTAAAATGTTAACATGTTGTTTGTAAACACTCAAAGTCGAATAAAATTCCCCTCGTGCACATGTGCGCATTTTTTCAGTTGCTATCGAAACAAAAATTCTCATCGTTGATAACTCTAGAGGTCTTTCAAAGAGGTCAGCTGGGTAATGATACTTCATTGACGTCAGGCCGATGTTATAAATTCTACAACATTCGCTGTTGTCTATTTTGTATTGCATCCAGCTCAAGTTGCTCCTGTTGAATTACCTCTGATTCCTGTCGACGATCTCCAGTTCAACGCATTCCACCATCACATATCGTCTATTGTCAGAGTAAGTGAAAATGAGCTCGATGGATCATTTAGTCAGTCAGTTTATTAAGAAAATTGATCAAATTTATCCTCTAATTAAAACGGAAGAAGAGTATTGTAAATGGATGAAATTCGTTCAAAAAACAATTCATTCAGTGAATAAATGCATAAGAAAAAAATCAAGTTGCGTGAAGAATTTTTCAAAATTAGAAACTGGTTTAGCTATCTTGAAATACCATAAAGAAAAATTGATAACACTCAAAGATAAAACAAAACATCAAAAACGTTATTTAGTGTGGAAAGATATTGATTCATGTTTCAATAAAAGAATTCGAACTGGTGCTATTATTAATAAAAATACCAAAGATCCAAAAACTTTTCTGGAAAAATGTTTTCGATGCTTCTCACTCAAAATCAAGTCTGAATTACAGAAATCTCTTTTGAAAGTGAATGCTACATTTTTAGGAAATTTCGTTAAACCTAAAACTCTCGAAACTGATATTAAGCATTTCAACACAAAAAATCAGATTATCGATAATAATACAAATTTGAAGTCGTGGTTCAATGATGATATTGAAAATAAGATTTTGACTGCACTGGAAGAATTTCAGGAGAGAGATAGTGGTTGGGCACTATATCAAATTATTCAATTAAAGGTGAACATTAATCACTATCTTCCAATAAACGTTGGTATTTCTTCTTCTTACGTAGATTTACCTATTGCTATCAAACACAGCAAAGGTGTCATCAATATAAAAAATAAAGACCCCTATTGCTTTTTGTGGTCTATTGTGTGTGCTCTACATCCAGCAGGCCCAGGGAAAAATGTTAATAGAACATCATCTTATCCACATTTCAGTCAAGTTTTGAAATATGATGGTATCAAATTCCCTATTGAATTGAAAGACATTAGAAAATTTGAAATATTGAATGATATTTCTGTTAACGTGTTCACTATAAGTGAAGAAAAAAGAAGGAAAGTTGAAGTATTACCAATATGTTTGAGTAGCACAAATTATGATAAAAGGGTTAATCTACTTATGGTACCATCGTGTAATGAACTTGATGATCAAGATGGGGATGATGATTATGATGATGATGATGGAGAGGAAGAGAAGGAGCCTTCTGAACGTACGTTGCATAATAAATCGTTCCACTTTGCTTATATCACTGATTTGAACAAGTTACTTAACAGACAATTAGGAAATTCGTCACATAAAAAGTGGCTATGTGATCGATGTTTGAATCACTTTAAATACAAGGAGAACTTGGAAAAACATTATGCACAATGCAGGCAAATGAACCAATCGCAAATTCAGCTGCCTAAGCCACATGAGTCAACTCTAAAGTTCAAGAATTTCAAAAATACCGAAAAAGTACCTTTCGTTATATATGCTGATTAAGAGTGTTTATTGCAAAAGTATGTTGATCCAAAACCCAGTGGAAAAACAAAAAAATTTCAAAAACATGTGCCATTTACGATTGGCTACATGCTGGTTTGTTCCTATGATAATTCTCTTTCCAAATTCAAATATTATACTGGTGAAGATTGTATATCATGGTTCGTTAATGAATTGAAACAGTTAGCTATGCGAATCAATGATATATTTGCACATGTGAAACCTATGGAACCTCTTACTGCACAGCAACATGAGGATTTTCAGAAGGCTTTTTCATGTCATATCTGTTTCAAACCATTCGTTGAAGGAGAACGGAAAATTGAAGACCATTCACACCTTACAGGTGCCTACCGTGGTCCTTCTCATAACCACTGTAATTTGAACTACAAAGATGATCACGCTATACCAGTGATTTTCCACAATATGTCAGGTTATGACAGCCATTTCCTCATCAAAAAATTGAGTACCGAAATCAGTGGTAAGGTATCTCTACTACCGATAAATAAAGAGAAATATATTTCATTTACCAAACACGTTGATGGGACGAAAGTGAGTTTCAGATTTTTAGATTCCTACAGGTTTATGGCTAGCAGTTTAGATACCTTATCATCATACTTAGATAATGATAGGGAAATAATCACGCGGAAATGTTACCGCAACGAGGAACAATTCAGTTTGCTGTGTCGGAAGGGTGTCTGCCCTTATGATTATTTAGATTCTTGGGAAAAATTGAGGGATACTAATTTACCATCGATTGAATCTTTTTTCAATAAACTGAATGGAGAAGGAGTATCAAGAGGTGATTATGAACATGCGCATAAGGTCTGGCAAGTTTTCAACATACAAACGTTACAACAATATGTTGAATTATATCTCAAAACAGACATTTTACTACTTGCAGATATATTCGAGAACTTTAGAATAACTTGTATGTCTACATATAAACTAGATCCTCTCCACTATTACACCGCGCCTGGACTAGCCTTTGATAGTATGTTGAAAATTACTGGTATTGAATTGGAGCTCCTTTCTGATATTGACATGATTATGTTTGTGGAAAAATGCATTAGAGGAGGAGTATCACAGTGTTCTAATAGATATGCAAAAGCAAACAATAAATACATGATGAATGAGTATGATCCTGGAAATCCAACATCATACCTCATGTATTTCGATGTTAACAACCTTTATGGAGCTGCAATGAGTCTCCCCCTGCCTACGGGTGGATTCGAATGGGTTGAGAATATTTATTCGGTGGACAATATAATGAATATACCAGATGATAGTGAAAATGGTTACATTTTCGAGGTGGATCTTCATTACCCTCGAGACCTTTTCGAATACCATAAAGATTTGCCTTTTTGCCCCGAAAGTATGAAACCGCCTACTGCTAAATCAAAAATTAATAAATTACTCACAACTTTTTACGATAAGAAAAATTACATTATTCACTATAAAAATTTGAAGCAAGCTTTGAGTTTAGGTATTAAAATAGAAAAAATTCATAAAATTTTGACTTCCAAACAGTCCTGTTGGTTACAAAAATATATATCTTTGAACACTGAGTTACGAAAACAAAGCAAAAATGAATTCGACAAGAATTTTTATAAACTCATGGTTAATTCTGTCTTTGGTAAAACTATGGAGAACGTGAGAAAGTAAAAAGATATAAAACTGGTTTCGAAATGGGGTGGTAGATACGGGGCAAAATACTATATTTCTCAACCAAATTTTCACAGTTGCAGTATTTTCGATGATGATATGGTCATCATTGAAATGAAAAGATTGAGAGTGAAATTCAATAAACCTATCTATGTCGGATTCAGTATTTTAGATATTTCCAAAACTTTCTTATATGATTTTCACTACTTTTACATAAAACACAAATTTGGATCAGATGCAAAACTACTCTATACCGATACCGACTCTCTACTTCATCAAATTTTCACTGAAGATATTTATGAACATATAAAAGCGGATATAGATAGGTATGACACGTCTGATTATCCACCAGACAACATTTATGGTATTCCTCCGAAGAACAAAAAGGTCTTGGGAATAATGAAAGACGAGAACGCTGGGGTAATAATGACTGAATTTATTGGATTACGCTCGAAATTATACACATTCAAAATTTTACGAAATCAAAACAAACTTATTGACTCTGGTGTAATCAAAAAAGCGAAAGGAATTCGAAAGTCAGCCTTGCGAACAATCACTTTCGATGACTATCGCAATTGTCTGTTGAATAATACCTCAACCCAAATATGTCAATATATGATAAGATCTAATAAGCATGAAGTACACACAATAGAACAGAAAAAAACAGCATTGAATCCGTATGATGATAAGAGAGTGATCAACTGTCTTCATACGGATACATTACCTTGGGGGTATATTTAGTTCATATGAAATATATGTACTCTACTTCCGTTTCAAATTATAGGATAAATAGATAAGAAACAAAGATGAGTCAAAGAAATCTGATACAAGAGAACTACATCAATAGCTCTGACGATAAAGAGGGGACACCCAATATCAATGGTCCTGCGAGATACAAGTGCACGAGATGTAACAACCAATTCAGAAGCTACACGACCTACAGCCAGTGCTACACGTGTCACAGAGCTCAGGACATTGACGGATATCGGGTTCGACAGCGTGAACAGATCAGAATAAAAAATAGACTGGGACATTAAGCTGTCAAACAATGAATCAAATGTTACAACTGCAACTTCTACTTCTCACTGAAATATCAACTGGAAAGTTGTACTCTGAATATCAACCGCAAAATGGGAGTTTACATATACACCATGAGATGCCCAATATGTCATCTCTACAGATAACCTACAACAATCTCTTGACAAAATATCCTGGAATTAAATTGTATTCTGAGCATATGGATACTAGTAGATTATATGGTCTCAACAATAGAACAATAGCAATGTCTGGAACTGCTGTAAAAAATAATTGTGATCAATGTGAAAATGGATGGAATAGAACAAAGGAAGAATTATTCAAGTGCAACTCTGAGATTCATAATTGTACGCAAGAATTGAAGGTTCACATAAATCATGGTAACACTGAATTACTCAAAATCAGATCAGATTTGGCAGCATGTATGACAGTGAGTTCAGGATTCAAAATAGAGGCAGATTTATGGGCTTTAAAGAATGCAGATTTGAAATTTTCTAAAGAAAATCATCCAACTACAAACCACAACAACAACAACAACAACACATTGAAAAATTCGGCATATCTCATTCTAGAATGGAATTATTCTAGTTGTCTTCAAGAACTAAACAGGTATATGAGAAAACATTATTTTCAATTAAACAAAATTTATGACAGATATTATTTCATTTTTTTAATTTGTTTTTCTCCTTCTCCTAGATTGAAGAAACTCAAACAAGAACTCAACAACTGAGAGAGCCAGGCTAATCTATCAAGAGAATCTACACCCGATATGAAATATTGAAATGAAATAACTGTGTTCAGTAGTGAATAAAAGATATATGTAACCATCTGTTCAAGTTTTTTATTTTATCGAGGTTATTCAACAAAGGTATCAATTTATAGTATAATGAAATCTAGCTACTTGTTTCTTCACTCTTTGTTTATCACCCAAAGTGTTATACGATTACAATTATCACAGTATTCCATTCTCCTCTTCTCAATATGCTGCTGCCAATTGAGTGAATGATCAAAGAAGATGCATTTTGTTCGCCAACAACCCATGCACGTATAGGAAAAATTCATCATTCACTCTCTTCAAGAGTCGTTGGTGATTTATTATTGAAAACTTCAATCCTTTCAATCCTGCTTATAACTTCAAAACTTTTTATATGTTCTCTTTTCTTGGTCAATAGTTGTTTGGGGATAGCAGTTAGGTCAATTATTCTTCTGCAAGTTGATGATACAGCAAATTTTTTAAATCTATTTTTATCAATGAAGACTTGTGTCCACGTCATGCCGGTTCAATGATAACTGAAGCAATCAAACTGAAGCAATCAATTTCAATAGCGAGAAACTCGATGAATTATCTCAAACACTTATCTCTGTTATATCAACAACATAATTAGTATGATTCTCATGGTTGCAGACTGACAATCTAGAATTTTCAATATCAGGTTGTGGGTTGAACTTTCCAAGAAATGGAACATACATAACCGAGGGGAAGATCAGGTAAACAGGTGAAACAGGTAAAATGAAAGAAACAGGTGATATAGGTGAAAGAGGTAATACAGGGGGACACGTTGAGAAGGTGAAACCAGTAAATTAGGCAAAACAGGTGATTTGAGCGAAAAACAATTAATTAAGTAGGTGACACAGGGAAGACAGGTAGGAAAAAACAGGTGACAAGGTAAATCTTCGGTGACAACACCTCCTGGTCATTGTCGGCACTTCTGCATCTCGGAATGTCTGCACAAACCACAACTAGACCCCCCTATTGGCTGTGACAGCTTGAGAACTTGATGGACAGCTTACCAAACTGTCGCAGGACCGCCCCTGATACACTACTGAGCTGGAACAGAACAATCAATGAGTTGCTGAGGCTAATGGACGCAATAACCGGAGATAGCAGCTGAAATCTACGATGCAACTGACGATGGAAGACCGGATGACTCCGTTTGTCGTAACCACATTGCTGAACAGCGCAACATCGTGAACCGGAATCAAAAATGTGGGCTAGAATGCTCTCCCAAAAAACCCTAATCGAAAGAGATAAAAAAATACTGGTTACGCCTGGAATCAAGTTCTAGTGGAAAAGAGTGGGAATAAACCTCAAAAGGACTCACCTTCTTCGAAGGGTATGAACAGGATATGAAAAATTGTCCAGGTCCACGTGGTCGATCCTGGACAGAGACTTCTGGTTTGCTGGGAACCAAATCAACCTTTGAACTCAACCTTCGAGTTCAAACTTCAAGTTCAAACTTTAAGTTCAAACTTCAAGTTCAACCTCCAAGTTCAACCTTCGAGTTCAACCTTCAAGTTCAACCTTCAAGTTCAACCTTCAAGTGAAACCTTCCAGTACTACCTTTTAGTTTGACTTCGAGTTCAAACTTCAAGTTCAACCTTCAAATTCTAACTTCAAGTTCAACCTCCAAATTCAACCATCCAGTTCGACCTTTAAGTTCAACCTTCAAGTTCAACCTTCTAGTGAAACCTTCCAGTACTACCTTTTAGTTTGACTTCGAGTTCAAACTTCAAGTTCAACCTTCAAATTCTAACTTCAAGTTCAACCTCCAAATTCAATCATCCAGTTCGACCTTTAAGTTCAACCTTCAAGTTCAAACTTCAAGTTCAACCTCAAAGTTCAACCTTCAAGTTCAAACTCCAAGCTAAAACTCCAAGTTCAACCTTCGAAATCAACCTTCAAGTTCAACCTTCGAGTTCAAACTTCAAGTTCGACCTTCAAGTTCAATTTTTAAGTCCAACCTCCAAAATCAACCTTCGAGTTCAACCTTTAAATTCAACCTTCAAGTTCAACCTTCAAGTTCAACCCTCAAGTTCAACCTTCAAGTTCAACCTTCAAGTTCAACCTTCAAGTTGAACCTTTCAGTACTACCTTCTAGTTTACCTTCAGGTTCAAACTTCAAGTTTAACCTCCAAACTCAAACTTCGAGTTGAACCTTCAAGTTCAACCTTCAAGTTCAACCTTCAAGTTCAAACTTCGAGTTCAACCTTCAAGTTCAACCTTCAAGTTGGTATCTCAAGTTGAACCTTCAAGTTCAACCTTCACTTTCAAACTCCAAGTTCAAGCTTCAAGTTCAAACTTTGAGTTCAACCTTCGACTTGAACCTTCGAGTACAACCTTCAAGTTCAACCTCCAAGTCCAACCTTCAAGTTCAACTTCAAGTTCAAACTTGAAGTTCAACCTTCAAGTTCAAACTCCAAGTTGAACATTCAAGTTCAAACTTCAAGTTCAACCTTCAAGTTCAACCTTCAAGTTCAAACTTCAAGATCATCCTTCAAGTTCAACCTCAAAGTTCAAACTTCAAGTTGAACCTTCGAATTCAACCTTCACTGTTTTGGAGTGTTTCTTTCCTTGCCAGGTGGCGTTCGACGTTCGCGTTTTCATTTCGCAGACGTCGAACGCCTCGTATGGTATAAATGCCGTTTACGTTGGGTCAGGTTCGCACCAGATAACGGTCAAGAAGCTATCTGGGACAGATCTGTTCTGATGAGAGCCAAGAGCTCGAAACCGGTCTGCAGGTAGTCAGCGTTTCTGAACCACTCAAGCGCAGCTCAGCGTTTAGGAAGGAAACATTTGCGATTTTATTCGTTTATACGAACTATCACATAGATTTCGAGAGGATGTAATGCAATGGTCTGCGTAGCATGAAGCCAGGAAAGTAGTTGTTTTCCTCTCGTCATCTACCATTGTCGTTCATTTATGAACAAGTTGTGGTAATGACTTTGAGTTTCTCTCTTTGTGACCATTGCATTCCACTCTGAGTATTTGGCTCTTTCCCTAGTCTCAAACCTCCAAGTTTAACTTCAAGTTCAAACTTGAAGTTCAACCTTCAAGTTCAAACTTCAAGTTGAACATTCAAGTTCAAACTTCAAGTTCAATCTTCAAGTTCAAACTTCACGATCAAACTTCAAGTTCGAACTTTGAGTTCAAACTTCAAGTTCAACCTTCAAGTTCAAACTTCGAGTTGAACCTTCGAATTCAACCTTCACGTTCAAACTCCAAGTACAACCTTCAAGTTCAAACTCGAAGTTCGACCTACAAGTTAAACCTTCAAGTTCAACCTTCACGTTTAGACTCCAAGTTCAACCTTCAAGTTCAAACTTCAAGTTCAACCTTCAAGTTGAACCTTCAAGTACAACCTTCAAGTTCAACCTTCAACTTTAATCTTCAAGTTCAACTATTGTTCTCGTTATAAGTCCATCAAAAGTCGTCTGATATGGTCAGTGCGATCGTATCTGCTGAAGGGATGTCAGATGCGAGAATGCAAAGTTACAGTGTGAACATAGTCGAAGTCGAAGTTTCTTGATCTGCCTGTTGTGTGCGTTATGACCAAATCAATGTCATCTCATATGATCGTTGCGAACTTCCATGCTCCACAAGTATCCATGTGAGATGAAAGAATACAGAGGTACAGTGAGCAGACTGATGTTGTCGACCTCCAAGTTCAAACTTCAAGTTCAACCTTCAAGTTCAACCTTCGAGTTCAACCTTCAAGTTCAACGTTCAAGTTCAAACTTCAAGTTCAAGCTTCAAGTTCAAACTTCAAGATGAACCTTCAAGTTCAACCTTAACGATCTAACTTCAAGTTCAACCTTCGAGTTCAACCTTCAAGTTCAACTATCAAGTTGAACCTCCAAGTTGAAGCTTCAAGTACTACCTTTTAATTTGACTCCAAGTTCAAACTCCGAGTTCAACCTTCAAATTCAAACTTCAAGTTGAACCTTCGAGTTCAAACTTCAAGTTCAACCTTCAAGTTTAACTTCAAGTTCAACCTCCGAGTTCAACCTCCAAGTTCAACCTTCAAGTTGAACCTCCAAGTTGAAGCTTCAAGTACTACCTTTTAATTTGACTCCAAGTTCAAACTTCGAGTTCAACCTTCAAATTCAAACTTCAAGTTGAACCTTCGAGTTCAAACTTCAAGTTCAACCTTCAAGTTTAACTTCAAGTTCGAACTTCGAGTTCATCCTTCAAGATCAACCTCAAAGTTCAAACTCCAAGTTGAACCTTCGAATTCAACCTTCAGTTTCAAACTTCAAGTTCAAGCTTCAAGTTCAAACTTCAAGTTCAACCTTCAAGTTGAACCTTCAAGTACAACCTTCAAGTTCAACCTTCAAATTTTACTTCAAGTTCAAACTTGAAGTTCAACCTTCAGGTTCGAACATCGAGTTGAACATTCAAGTTCAAACGTCAAGTTCAACCTTCAAGTTCAAACTACAAGATCAACCTTCAAGTTCATTCTTCGAATTCATTCTTCAAGTTCAACCTTCAAGTTGAACCTCCAAGTTGAAGCTTCAAGTACTACCTTTTAATTTGACTCCAAGTTCAAACTTCGAGTTCAACCTTCAAATTCAAACTTCAAGTTGAACCTTCGAGTTCAAACTTCAAGTTCAACCTTCAAGTATAACTTCAAGTTCAAACTTCGAGTTCATCCTTCAAGTTCAACCTCAAAGTTCAAACTCCAAATTGAACCTTCGAATTCAACCTTCAGTTTCAAACTTCAAGTTCAAGCTTCAAGTTCAAACTTCTAGTTCAACCTTCGAATTGAACCTTCAAGTACAACCTTCAAGTTCAACCTTCAAATTTTACTTCAAGTTCAAACTCGAAGTTCAACCTTCAGGTTCGAACATCGAGTTGAACATTCAAGTTCAAACGTCAAGTTCAACCTTCAAGTTCAAACTACGAGATCAACCTTCAAGTTCATTCTTCGAATTCAAACTTCAAGTTCAACCTTCAAGTACGAACTTCAAGTTGAACCTTCAAGTTCAATCTCCGAGTTCAACCTTCAAGTTCAAACTCCAAGTTCAACCTTCAAGTTGAACCTTCAAGTTCAAACTCCAAGTTCAACCTTCAAGTTTAACTTCAAGTTCAAAATTCAAGTTCATCCTTCAAGTTCAACCTCAAAGTTCAAACTTCAAGTTGAACCTTCGAATTCAACCTTCACTTTCGAACTTCAAGTTCAAGCTTCAAGTTCAAACTTCAAGTTCAACCTTCGAGTTAAACCTTCAAGTTCAACCTTCAAATTTTACTTCAAGTTCAAACTTGAAGTTCAACCTTCAGGTTCGAACATCGAGTTGAACATTCAAGTTCAAACGTCAAGTTCAACCTTCAAGTTCAAACTACAAGCTCAACCTTCAAGTTCAGTTTTCAAGTTCAAACTTCAAGTTCAACCTTCAAGTTCAAACTTCAGTTTGAACCTTCAAGTGCAATCTCCAAGTTCAACCTTCAAGTTCAAACTCCAAGTTCAACCTTCAAATTGAACCTTCAAGTTCAACCTTCACGTTCAAACTCCAAGTTCAACCTTCAAGTTCAAACTCCAAGTCAAACTTTCAAGTTGAACCTTCAAGTACAACCTTCAAGTTCAACCTTCAAGTTTAATCTTCGAGCTCAACTATTGTTCTCGTTATGAGTCCTTCAAAGTCGTCTAATATGGTCAGTGCGATCGTATCTGCTGTAGGCATGTCAGATGCGAGAATGCAGAGTTACAGTGTGAACATAGTCGAAGTTTCTTGATCTGCCTGTTGTGTGCGTTATACTCGATTCGATGTCATCTCATATGATTGTTGCGAACTCCCATGCTCCAAAAGTATCCATGTGAGATGATAAAATACAGAGATACAGTGTGCAGACTGATGTTGTCGAAGTATCCTCACTTGCATCTCAATCTCGTTATATGTCCTTCAAAGACTTTCTATATGGTCAGTGCGATTGTATCTGCTTCAACTGTAGGCATGTCAGATGCTAGAATTCAGAGCCCCAGTGTAAACATAGTCGGAGTCAAAGTTTCTTGTTCTCCCTGTTGTAAGCGTTATTTCGATCCAGGAAACACTAGACAATGTGGGCATGAATATCCGACTTATTATTGAGAATGAAGAATTTGAAGTTCTGGCGAGAACGCCGGTTCACCGCCTCTTGATTGTTGGAATCGAAGTATTTGGTGGATATAAAAAAGTATAGTACTCCACTCGCATATAATGAGCTGTTATAAATGCTTCTTGAATGGGTATTTCAGATGCTAGAATGCAGAGTTACAAAGTGAACATAGTCGAAGTCGGAGTTTCTTATTCTGCCTGTTGTGTGCGTTATACCCACTTCGATGTCTTATATGATCGTTGCGAACTGAAATGTTCCAAAAGTATTCATGTGAGATGATAGAATACAGAGATACAGTGTACAGACTGATGTTGTCAAAGTCGTCCTATATGGTCAGTGCGATCGTATCTTCTATAACTGTAGGCATGTCAGATGCTAGAATGCGAAGTTACAAGGTATAAATAGTCGAAGTCGAAGTTTCTTTTTCTGCCTGTTGTGTGCGTTTTACCCGTTTTGTGGTCATCTCATATGATCGATGCGAACTGATATGCTCCAGGGGTATCCATGTGAGATGATAGTGTCAAGAATGGATAAAAACTATAATTTTATTGAGAATATTTGAAATTCTCATTTCATTCAAGAACAGTACAATAACCTAGTCTGGATCATATTCTTAGAATTATTTAGCTTACAGGATATCAGTAGAGAATTACGATATTCAGAGGAAATTATAGTTCGGATTTCAATTTTATTATTATACAAGTAGAGTCGCTGACGGGCAGAAACTGCTGGTTTTGGATTTTTCCTAATCGAGGTGAATACACTAGTTTTTATGCTGATTCGATTACCACTACCAAAACCAAGATGAAAAAGTATTAGAGAAAAAACCGGCAGTTGTGGTTCGGACAGTGGACCGTAAAGTCTTTTCAAATATTCTAATAGAAAGTAAATCTCAAACTTTGCATCATGTCTAAACTTCGTGAGTGGCAGTTCCAATCCTCCAACAAAAAGCGAGCCCTTCTGTAAGTACCTTTTTTAAGTATTACTAGTTTCAGGTTTCCTGTTTTGTTTCGATTTGAGTGGATGTATCTTGCTGGATAATTAATGGTCAATTTATTTCCTGCCCTAATTGTTTGTTTTCAGAATGAATAAACTTGTGAAGTGGAGTTAATTTATTTAGTTATCATTTTCAAAAAAAAAACCTCTTGCAAGCGAGTAAGTCCGAGTTGCGATAGTGGGCGTTAGACCCACTCGTGACAATAGAATGCAGAGATACAGTGTGCGGACTGATGTGGTCGAAGTTTCTTTATTTGCCTATTGTTCTCGTTATAAGTCCTTCGAAGTCGTCTCAAATGGTCAGTGCAATCGCATCTGCTATAACTGTAGGCATGTCAGATGCTAGAATGCAAAGTTACTGTGTAGATATAGTCGAATTAGAAGTTTCTTGTTCTGCCTGTTGTGTTCGTTAGTAGATAAACAAGGTCGATTCTAATATCAAGATACTAGAATCGACCTAGGATCAAATAACACATAGGTCGATTCAGAGATCAATGATTCTAGAATCGACCTATATGTTATTTGATCCTAGGTCGATTCAGAGATCAATGATACTTGAATCGACTTATGTATTATTGATACTAGAATCGACCTATGTGTTATTTGATCCTAGGTCGATTCAGAGATCAATGATACTAGAATCGACCTATGTATTATTTGATCCTAGGTCGATTCAAACATCAATGATCTCAGAACAGCCTTATGGTTTCTTGATACTAGAATCGCTCTATATGTTTTATGGACATATGGTTTCAATATGGAAATTCTTGCGATCTCAGGATCAGGTGGTGAAGCATCTCAGAAAAGAGCTGAGGAGAATCCTCCTGCTTGTCACAGTATCAAGTATTCTGAGACCCCGCTATATTGAACGCAGTACTCAGGGTACTGTACATTTTGGATATAACCTAAGGGAGGGATCAGTGAATCAAACAAGGAGTATTATTTGATAATTGTATTAACTAAAAGTAGGACATTTCAGGTCCTATCAAATGAAAGGTATCTGCTTGAATTTTATGAAAATCAATTTTTGAAGGGCCTCAAGGGTCATGTAGTGAATATTATATCAACTATAGCTTGTTAGCTATCAAATGGAAGGTCTCTGCTTGAAATTCACGAAAATCAATTTTTGAAGGGCATCAAGGGCCATATAGTGAATATTATACCAACTATAGGTTGTTGTATATCAAATGAAAGGTCTCTGCTTGAAATTTACGAAAATCAACTTTTGAAGGGCCCCAAGGGCCATATAGTGAATATTATGCCAACTATAGGTTGTTGTATATCGAATGAAAGGTCTCTGCTTGAAATTTACGAGAATCAACTTTTGAAGGGCCTCAAGGGCCATATAGTGAATATTATGCCAACTATAGGTTGTTGTATATCAAATGAAAGGTCTCTGCTTGAAATTTACGAGAATTAATTTTTGAAGGGCCTCAAGGGCCATATAGTGAATATTATGCCAACTATAGGTTGTTGTATATCAAATGAAAGGTCTCTGCTTGAAATTCATGAAAATCAATTTTTGAAGGGCATCAAGGGCCATATAGTGAATAGGAGGCAAAAGTTAGAGATTATCTTTGATACCATGGTATGCATTTGATCTGATTATAACAGATTGAAAAATTTTAATTTTTGTTTGTTTCAGAATTGGAATGACTATAATAAAGAAAAAAATACTATGCATTGATTCATTATTTTACCTCATTTTGAACAGAAATACGGTTTGAAAATTTCGTATACAATATTTTATTCAATATCGGGTTCTATGAACGAATAAACATGTTTTTTCAATTCAAAAATATTTTTCACAATGTATCCTAATATTGTTAAAACTAAAATCATAAAAATAGAATACAGGATGATCAGAGTTACGTTGGTCTGTGATATTTCCTTGAGTTGTTGCCATTCATATGAATCTTCATAAGCACCATTTCGATAATAAATTCTCAATTTGTATTCACTGGAATTGCTTGGAATGTATGTCATGTAGGTAGAGAGCAATCCATTATTCACCAATGTATACTCCATTCTTTTCCACGATGGAGGCCAACTATCATTTTTTATGCCATTGTTATCAAATGATATGAAAACTTCCTTGAAATTGGATTGTCTTGAAATATATAAAACATTTTGCTGGATGAAACTCAAAATGATGAAACAAGCCTTCAGCACAACCATTTCGGACTATGGTTTGATCAAAAATGAACATTCTTTGATGGAAATTTTTGCATGGAAGGACTGTCACGTGTCATCATCATAGGTGAGTATGATTCAGAGAGTGGATATTCTGTATAAAAAGCACTGATTTATTCCAGTTGGCAGTTAGATTCAATTGAAGATGGCCGAAGTACCAGTGAATGATGTGAGCACCTCATCTCAAGGAGATGTTCCCGTTGATTTCATTGGTGAATATAGATGTGTGAGGAATGAGATTGAATGTCAGGATGAAATCATGAATGTGGAGGAAGTAGAGAGTGATGAAGAAGCGAATGTGAGGGTGACTTATGAACCATATGGTGCAAGGTATGATATTCCTCAACCTGAATCTCCACTAGAAAATCATTTGATTGATAATACTGGTGTAACTATTCGAGTTGCAATATATATTATCAGTTTTATGATTATGTGGGCAGGAAGTGGCTTATATCGTATATAAGATGTCATGAAGAAGATGGGATTGTGAGGAGAATGCAAGAAAACTTTGAAATAATTCGATGTAACAAAGTTCATGTTCATATTAGAGGACATCTACATTGTTTCTTATGCAAGAAAGATTGTATCAAATATGGAATGTGTGAGTATAGATATAATTCTTTATTCAGAAACACGATTGGCGTTTGGATGTCAGAATTGATGTAGTTATGAATGTATGTTGAAATGGGAAGGAGTGTATGGTGAACGTTCAAGGCAATAATCAGTGGAGAATATTTAGAAAGTATGGTGAATGTACAATGCCAACAAGTTGGAGAACGGAACAGCTAGCAGTATAAAGGAATAGCAGTCTAAGCAGAAAAATCATTCCATATCGAAATCTTGTACCTCGCACCACATACAACCTCAAGGTGAGTTATTTCGATATGAAACTGTAGTTTTTGAAAAAACCATAATTTCTGATTTTGAGAAACAACAATATTGTGTTCTAATTCTAGATGGATCTTACAGAAATAAACAACTCTGCTTCATTGAGTGCCAAGAAAACAGTCAAGTTATCTGATCTTCCTGTTGATACGGCTCAACCTATCCTGTCACTACGCATCGTCAATACGAAATTTGGAAGAAGCGTCTTGGTGGAGTTGGACAGCAAAGTCGTTTTTCTACCAAAAAGGATGGATCACCGAGCTACTGGAGGGAAAGGAAGCAGAGTTCATTCCTGGAGCTTATTCTCTAGTTTACAAAGGGAAAAAGGACGTAAGGAAGCCTAAGGACGCTTATCAGTTTGAATTGTTGAAAGCAGAATGAACGTGAGTGCTTTCGAACTCTATCAGGAATTATTTTTCAACTCATGGATACTAAGTTTTGTACCAAATGTAAAAAATACTATTGTTTTTGTGATCGATCATTAAATATACATAATTTTTTAACTACGTTGAATAACATTCAAAAAGCATATAATAAACCAAACGATAATTTGAACTTATATTGTTCTGAAACTTCAGAAAGTAGTGATCATTGGAATCCTACTGAAAAAAACCAAGAACAAACAGGTTCAAGTGGGTTCTCACTTGAACCTCCTAAGAAGAGAAAACGTTGATTTTTAACCATAAGGTAAAGTAGGATGGATGAAGATATATCAAAGAAGAGTGATGAAATTGTCGAGATAATTCGGGAAGCATAAAAAACACTCACATCTGGTAGATCAAATTCAGAAAATAAGAATCGATGGAAAAAATTAAGCAATGCAAACCTCAAGATATTCAATAAAGCTATTCGTGAAGGTAATCTGAATATAAGTTCACTTTGGAAATTGCATACAAATATTGGACATTTGAGACGATTCGTGAATTTACTTGAGGAAAAAGAAAATGTTGCTTCTGTCAAGAAAAAAATCAAGTGGGAAGATATTCAATCTGCTTTTTCGAGTCGTATACGTTCTGGTATGATTATAAATTTGAAACATATTGCAGTCAAAGACTTTTTGGAAGACTCATTCATATTATTCAGAAGCAGAATAAAGCTTTTGTTGAAGAAATTTGTTATTATAAGAGTAAATACCTGTTTTTGTGGGGAATTTATGAAAAACAATAAACATGATGAAATCATTGTTGAATTCAAATATCTGAATACAAAAAATGTTATCATTGATAGGGGTATGGATTTGACACAATGGTATCATGATAATGTTATCGATGTTCTCTTGAATAAACTCGATGAATTCCAAGAACGTGATAGCGGTTGGACATTATATAAAATAGTCAGTCTGGAAGTTACAATCAATAAAGTTGAGATGGGTAATGGAGGTTCATCTTTCATCAAATTACCTGATCGAATAATCAATAAAAGAGCAAGTCCTAATATCAAAAATGATGATGATGCTTGTTTCGCATGGTCTGTACTATCATGCTTATACCCAGCAAAATTGAATGCATCTAGAACTTCTTCATATCTACATTATAGCAATATTTTTGACTTGACAGGTATCGAGTTTCCCATGAAAATCAATCAAATCACCAAATTTGAAAGTCTTAATAATGTTCCTATGAACGTGTTTACTCTGGAAAAAGCAATGGAAAATTCACCACTGTACCTATAAGAATAACTATAAATAAGATACCAGATCATCATGTGAATCTACTAATGTTCCAAGAAGATTATTCTGTGAGTTATGAGGAGGAGGAGGAGGAGGAGGATATTTCATTTTTTGATGATGAACTGTATGAAGATTCAAATCAGTACCACTTCTGTTGGATAAAAGATTTATCAAGAATAGTTTCCAATAAGCTAGGACATAAAAAAATTTTTCTGTGTGATAGATGTTTGAACTATTTCAGTACACGAGAAAAATTAGATTCTCATGATGTTGTTTGTGTAGAAGTTAATATGTGTAAAATATCATTTTCCGATGAAAAATACATATCATTTAAAAATTTCCGATATAAAGTAAAAACACCTTCCGTTGTTTATTGCGACTTTGAGTCATTGCTTCTTCCATTTGAAGAACAAGAGGGTAGAAAAATGATTAAAACTTCACGTTATCAAAAACATGAAACTTTCAGTGTTGGTTAATATTTAAAATGTAATTATGATCAAAATTCATCGAAGTTCAAGAGTTTCAGAGGTGTAAATTGCATTGATTGGTTCGTAAACGAATTAGATGATCTTGCAAAATTAATTGAGGAACAAATGCAAATAAATAAACCAATGCAAATTGAAGAAATTCAAAATAACGAAGTGTGTCATATTTGTGAAAAACCTTTCAAGCAATCTGATACCATAGCTCAAGATCATAACCATTTTACAGGTGAATTTCGTGGATTATGTCATTCAAGTTGTAACATAAATTACCGAAATTCTTATTTTGTTCCAGTTTTTTTTCATAATTTGAGTGGCTACGACAGTCACTTCATCATCAAAGATTTAGCGGAACATTCATATATTACCCTACTCCCTATAAACAAAGAAAAATATATAAGCTTCACCCAACATATTGCTGGATGTAGAGTAAAATTCAGATATGATGATTCCTATAGATTCATGTCATTCAAATTGAAAGATCTTGTATCGTTTTAAGATAAATCAGAATTTGTCAATATGAGAAATGAATTTTCTGATCTTGATGAAAATAAATTTAATTTATTGTGTAAAAAAGGTGTATTTTGCTATGATTATTTGGATAACATCGATGAACTTGTAGCAACAAAATTACCGAGTAAAGATAACTTCTATAGTAAATTAATTGATGAGCATATTACAGATGAGGATTACGATCATGCAAAAAAGGTTTGGGATACATTTTAAATTGAATCATCAGGGGATTATTCTGATCTTCATTTGAAAACAGATATCATGTTGTTAGTCGATGTATTTGAAAATTTTAGAAAAATATGTCATGAAACATACGGATTGGACCCTGCACACTAGTATACTTTACCAGGTTATACTTGGGATTGCATGTTGAAATATACTGAATGTAGGCTGGATACTATTCAAGATGTTGATGTACTACTATTCATAGAAAAGGGAATAAGAGGTGGGGTCAGTCAGTGTTCAAATAGACATTCCATTGCTAACAATAAATATATGTCAAATTTCAAAAACAATGAACCGTCGAAGTACATCATGTACTTTGATGTTAATAATTTATATGGATGGGCCATGTGCCAAGACCTTCCCCATTCGGATTTTGAATGGTTGGAAAATCTTGAAAATTTCAATGTAAATGAAATTTCAGATGAATGCCAATTTGGTTATATTCTGGAAGTTGATCTCAAATACCCTGAATGTATCCATGATCTCCATAAAGATTTACCTCTTGCACGTGAAAAACTAATTCCTCCTAATTCAAAATTACCAAAGCTGATGACTACATTATATAATAAAGAAAAATATATTTTACACTATGAAAGTTTGAAGCAATATTTGGCCAACGGATTAGTAGTCGATAAAATTCACAGAATTTTAAGGTTCAGGCAATCAAAGTGGATAAAACCATATATTGATCTGAATACAGATTTGCGTAGAAATTCAAAAAATGAGTTTGGTAAGGTTACTTTCAAAACAATGATGAATGCCGTTTATGGTAAGACTATAGAGAATCTGCGAAAACATAGGATAGTTAAATTGGCGAAAAGTTGGGATGGTCGATATGGTGCAAAACATCTGATTTCCAGTCCTAGTTTCCATAACCGAACTATATTTGATGAAATGCTGATGGCGATTGAAATGAAAAAAACCAATATAATATTCAATAAACCCTTGTATATCGGTATGGCTATCTTAGATATATCCAAAACTTGTGTTTACAGTTTTCATTACGATTACATGTTGAAAAAATTCAAATTACCAGATTGTAAGTTGCTTTATACAGATACAGACAGTCTCATATATGAATTACATTGTGATGATGTATATGAAGGAGTAATCAAAAAAGATTTGACCAAATTTGATACAAGTGATTACCCTATAGATAATAAATAAAGTATACCGTTAGTGAATAAAAAAGTAGCCGGTTTGATGAAAGATGAAATGCTGGGGGGAATAATAACTGACTTTGTTGGTCTACGTTCAAAACAATATACTTTTCTAGTCAATAGTAATAAACCAAACACAGAGGGTGGAAAAAAGTGTATTGAGAAGTCGAAAGGTGTAAAATTTTATGTAGTCAAGAAAAAAATCACATTTGACGATTATTAGGACTGTTTGAAAAATAATAAGGAGAAATATGAAGAGCAAAGAAACATCCAATCACGTTCACATGAAGTTTATTCTATTGAACAAACGAAAATAGTTTTGAGTCCATTCGATGACAAGAGGTATTTAATTGATGATTCCACAGATACTTTACCCTATGGTCATTACAGTATTCTTAAGGTTGGTTGAGATTTCGCTATGGAATCCATTCAAATTCAGATATATCTTGTATGATAAAATGTTTTTTATGTAAACCAATTGTGTATTTCTAATTCTATGAGATAAAAGTATTCTTAGGGTTGGTCGAGATTTCTCTATGGAATCCATTCAAATTTATGTTACATTTCAGTCTGGCAAAATGTTGTATGTGACACCAAATTTGTACTTGAATTCCTGTACTGAATTTGAATGTGAAAACTAAATTTTCGAAATGAATATCTCCAGAACACATTGTTTTTTTTTATTATTTTTTATTCATGGTATTCATAACATCATTTTTATAATATAACAAACATTCTCTGAATGCATATCCTTCCACACTTTTACTCAAAATATCACAAATTGCAATGATAATAGATTCTTCATCCAATTTATTATTGGATTGCACCAAAAGTTTTTTAGCTAGTTCCAGAATATTATGATAGAAACTATAGAATGATAAATTTCTCAGCATATCTATTTTATGTTGAATGATTATGTTGTCAAAATATATGATATTTCGGACAGATTCTTCTCTCAAATATATTGTAGCATTGGTAGCACTCTGCACTTTCAAAATTTTGATATCCATGAAAGTTGTTGGTGTTATCTTCACTTGTTCATCACTGTCTAAGTCTTGTACATCAGCTGGATCACTGTCCATCTCCATGAATTCGATCAGCAGTTTACGGAAAATGAACATAACATTCGCCCATTCACTAGTGTTGAATGATATGGAATCATTTTTTTTTTTTCAGCCTTATTGACGATTCGAAACATCTAGCAACACTCATACCGCAACATATTTTCAGTGGTGGATCTTCAATTTTGATTGAAGATTCCAAAATATATGATCCATCATTGATTATTCTTTGTTTGATCATTTGATTTATTCTTTCTACTTCACTCCAATAATCGCTGGTAGTTTCCGAACTGACATAATCACTATCGAAACACATTGTTTCAACTAACATACTTGGATTAAACGTAGATCTTATTTATAGTACACCTGAAGGTTCCTGGTGGTGAAAGGTAGGTAGCAGCAGTGAAAGGTAGCAGCAGTGAAAGGTAAGACATTGCGAGTTACACAACGTTACCTTTCATGATCCATGAATTGTGCGATTTATCAAGGCCGAGCCATTTAACATACATTTTATTTCCTTTCGTTCTCAATACTTTTTCAATCAAATATACATCGGGATACTTCACTTTTTGTAATTCTTGTTTATAAAATGCACCTTGAATTGGATTATTCGACATGTCTTGCAAGTAATATGTTGTCGGGTTGGTTGCACGAATTTTTATAATTCTAAATACTTCATTTGACCAATTTGGGGTGTAACCTTTAGAAAACACCTCTCGAAATTTACTTATTCGAACATGATCATTTTCTTTATACTTTGGTTGGTTAATTGTTTTCATGTGACTATAAACCGTTTTCAAAAGTAACTGTTCGTTTCTCTCATTCACTTGCACTGGTTTCAACCCGATGGTTCTGTGTTTTTTGTTATTGTACATTGAAACGATATCTGCTAGAATGTTTGTCCATTTATAATCACCTTGGAGACTGAATTGTTTCCACATCATATTTTTCAATGTTCTATTGACACGTTCTACAATGCTGGCTTTCACACTAGAAAATGTGCTATAGGGGTTTATCTTGAATTTTTGCATAAGCTCATTGAATTCTCTATTGTAGAATTCTCGCCCTCGGTCAGTATGTAAATTTTTTGGGGTTGATACTGATAGAATTTTCTTCATGGCATGTGTGACATCTTTTGCTGACTCACTTTTGACAGATTCACACCAAACGTATTTGGAGAATGCGTTGATGACAACCAAAATATATTTGTATCCCTTGTTGAATTTAGCATATGGAATCATTTCAACCAAATCAGCTTCCCACAAATCATTTAATCCTTTGAGTATGACTCGTCTTCTATGAAATCGTTTTCTCGCAGGTTTATGGAGTTCCTCTACCACCTCTTTCTTAATATCAGACATACTTGGTAATAGGAGAATGCACGACTAACTGTAGGTATAAATTATCGTCAGTAACATTTGGCTCAGCAAAGAATTTCAAAGTCGTGCCTCTTGTCAATTTCTGACCAATTAAGTCTCTAGCTTCTATTGTATTATTGTTGACAACAACTGATAATTTACTTGGATAATTATCTATGGCAATCATTAGTTCCTCTCTCAGAGGAAATGTATAATCAACTGGATTATTATTTAATTCATATTGCCATGGTGTTGGGAGTCGCTTAGTAACTTTTGATATAGTTCCACTAATGGTAATAACACTTTCACTGTATAGCTGAAATATATTCACAGGTTGTTGATCAACAGACTAGTTTCGCTGGGATTGATCTACTCGTTGTGGTTTCAACATATGTCTGCCAAATTTATCTATAGGCATGATACCTGTACTGGAGAAATTAAATGAATAAACACAAAATCTGTTGTGTACAAGTATTTATTTGATTATTTTCGCCCCTCTAAGCTCTTCAATTACAGATATTATCTCATTGTTATGACCAGTATGGCCTGCATATTGTTCCGCTATAAGTAATTTCAATCTCTCGACCAATTCATTGTAGTCATCATAATATTTGTAATCTATTTTCTTGTTATTGAGTTTCATCGTCGCCATTCCTTTTCCACTTACAGATTGAGATCTTGTGAGTATCCGACGTTTTTCCAAGAGTTTTTTTCCAACTTGTTTAGCCATAGAATGGAGTGACGTTACTCTAGGCTTGATTATAGTTGTAAATTTTTCTGCACTTGATGTTGATAGACCGTTCGAAGGATTATACTGCAAATAAATGACATTAGTGTTTTTAACAATGTCAATGTAGTTATCGACATCTTTTGGTTTGTATCCGAGTGGATGTTTTTTGAACATCAATTCATAAAGACCTGGTGTACCGTTATAGGATACTTCATTTATCAAAAAATGTGGACCAAGGAATTCTATAACACTATCACAGTAGAGGGGCTACAGGGATTCTGGCTCAAGCCAATCAGAGACCGGCATTTGGTTGGAGGCCACGCCCACTAAAAACCAGCGCGAAATTCAAATTATTCATACGGCGTCACGTCGCCATCGTGAATAAATAAATTAAAAAAAGCTGTCACCGCTGGGGGAAATTGAACCAGGGACCTTTGCATTACGAGGCAGCGTATATACGCACTGTGGTATTCCGACCTCCGTGATATTTCAATTATTTTAATGCTATTCAAACGGGATATCCATCGCTGGCGCGCGCTTATCTTTGCAACGGATCCATCGAGGTAGAGTGAAGCGAGAGATGCATTCCAGAGATAAGAAACTTCGAGTCGAAAATAATATCCATCGCTGGCGCGCGCTTATCTTTGCAACGGATCCATCGAGGTAGAGTGAAGCGAGAGATGCATTCCGGAGATAAGAAACTTCGAGTCGAAAATAATATCCATCGCTGGCGCGCGCTTATCTTTGCAACGGATCTATCGAGGTAGAGTGAAGCGAGAGATGCATTCCAGAGATAAGAAACTTCGAGTCGAGAATAATATCCATCGCTGGCGCGCGCTTATCTTTGGAACGGATCTATCGAGGTAAAGCGAAGCGAGAGATGCATTCCAGAGATAAGAAATCTTAACTGGAACGCGGCCTGTGTTCTAGCGGGGAAGAGGGGTAGCGCTGGCGCGAGCTTATCGAAACCGCAACAATAACACTCTAATGACAATAACAAGATTGAATTTTCATATACAGGGCGTTTGAGTTGATTGAAAATTGGAAAAAATATATACAGAGTGTCCCACAGTTCGCGGTCTCATGTTTTAGCATGGAAGAAGTGTTTGAGTTGAAAGAAATATATACAGGGTGTTTGAGTTGGGTAATAGTTGGGAAAAAAAAATATAGGGTGAACCCAAAAAGGCGTTATACCTCTCCGAAGAGTAGACTACCTACATATAAAGGCTACCCGCTATAACATGATATACAGGGTGTCCCTAGACCAGTGGGACAGTTAAATATCTTCTGCACCAATAGGAACTTTCAAAATATTATAATTCCACATCATATCGCATCATGAGTGCTATCTTCAGGAATGACTATATTTTCTACGAGGGGCACAAGAAAGGCTCACAAAATCGAACATCATTTTTTTCAAATGGAACACCCTGTATTTTATTGCATTTTCATAATCTCCTTAAAAAGCTGAATTCAACGACCTAGCACACTTGGGGTCTAGCGGGAATGATTTCCGAGATATAGGGTGTGGAAAATCGAGATTTTTCATTTTTGGGAATTTTTTGTGTCAAAACTATTCATTATTGGTCAAAACGGCTCACATGTCCATATCTTAACTTTTGATTTACTATTCACTCGTATTTAATTGAAACAAATACAGGGTGGTGTAGAATTCTCAGGTTCAGTCGGAATTCCCCACCACCCTGTATTTGTTTCAATTGAATACGAGTGAATAGTAAATCAAAAGTTAAGACATGGACATGTAAGCCGTTTTGACCAATAATGAATAGTTTTGACACAAAAAATTCCCAAAAATGAAAAATCTCGATTTTCCACACCCTATATCTCGGAAATCATTCCCGCTAGAGCCCAAGTGTGCTAGGTCGTTGAATTCAGCTCTTCAAGGAGATTATGAAAATGCAATAAAATACAGGGTGTTCCATTTGAAAAAATTGATGTTCGATTTTGTGAGCCTTTCTTGTGCCCCTCGTAGAAAATATAGTAATTCCTGAAGTTAGCACTCATAATGCGATATGATGTGGAATTATAATATATCGAAAATTTCGATTGGTTCAGGAGATATTCAACTGTCCCACTGGTCTAGGGACACCCTGTATACAGGGCGTTTGAGTTGGATAGCAATTGAAGAAAAAAATATACTGGACGCCTCACCCACTTTTGCGGGATTAGACAGCTGACGTATTACATAAGACATTTGACAGTTAACAAAGGATTGATGACACGACGTGACTAGATGACATGCAAGTAGACTACCCACTACCTAATAATTTAATATACAGGATGTTTGAGTTAGCAATAGCGATAAGAAATAGGGCGTCTCACAGGTAGACTCGGCAAACATACGTATGATAGAGTATCCGTTTGATATACAGGTTGTTTGAATAGCAATACAAACTCACATAGGGCACTCATGGCCTGACGTTTGACATTTGACAGATGACCAAAAACGCTATCATACATCAATACTAGACAAACGATACAATGTTTTCGAGGTTATGTTCCATTTCAGACATTCGGTATAGCAGGAATGCCCATAGAGGGGACGCCACCAATTCGAATAACATAGCTGATTAGCGGATGGCAGTTGATGGATTCAGAAGTCTTCAGATCACACCTATAGAAGTATTCAGAGGTATTCAGGGGTCTTCAGATCACGCATTCAGATGTCTTCAGATGTCTTCAGATGTCTTCAGAGGTCTTCAGATCACGCCTTCAGAGGTATTCAGAAGTCTTCAGAGGTATTCAGAGGTCTTCAGAGGTATTCAGATGTCTTCAGATGTATTCAAAAGTCTTTACCATAGCGTTCACATCATGGAGTCTAAACCACATTCATCAGAGCAAGCATTAGATGAATATCACTGTACAGATCATGATAATGCTTATGGACCGAAATATGTTGACGGCAGATGGACACTTGGACATAAGAATCTACGCTTTGAGGGCCAACACATAGTCGTAGATAATGCCGATTTCAAAATTACTTAGGAATCGTAATCATAAAAAAGAACACCCTTTCACCGTCCACCTTGGAATGAATCGAACAACCATTTACACCTAAAACTCATATTACAGATCAGTGTTTCACCATAGGAGGTATTCTGGTTGGTTCATGAAATATGTCGAACAACTCTCTACCAAAACTGGTAATTTTAGAGTCAGAGGAACAAGAGGATAGCGTTTAGTGCGATGGGATGTAATTTGCTGGAAGCGAAATGGGTATCATTTTTCGGGTGATCTAATATGAAAGCATACCCGATCAGACCTAAAATAATTCTGTCATATGGAAATCCTATATATCGTAGGCCAATTCTCATCAAAATCCTCATGAGGAACATCAGTCACGTGACCTGATAGATCGTGAAACGTTTACTTGGTCATAACTGCAGAAATATATGTTTCAACTATACGAGGTGTTTCTGAAATAATAATATGTATTCAGCACATCGATATATAACATTCTCATATCAGATATCTTCAAATTCCTCAAATCAACAGGAGATTGCATCCCGAAAATTGAGCAAAAACAGGAAAACATCAAAACAATCTAAATAATTGAACTCAGCACAAAAAATTCATGTAGATAGAACGTTATAGGATCGTTACAGCGTAGAAATATAAAGGTGTAAAATTGGTCTCACCTCAACTATATGTCATTCGATAGTATAAATGTTCCGAGGTTCGAAATTTGCACGCTCATTCCAATACAGCCCAGTATATAAAAAAAATGTGGTTCCCTCTTTTTCACCTTAGCAGGCTTAGATTCGATGAAAATCTGAATAATGAATGAAAATAGTGAGAAGACAATTCAGGTATAACAATGAACCGCCATTATCCTATTTCCATGCATGATTCTTTAAAAGCACACATCACTACCATCACAAATAATTCACGCAAACAGCATTTTCGAAAAAAACGCCATTCAATCGACGAGAAATTTCACATAACGTCCACGATATGACTGAACAAATATAGAAATAGAAACTTGATAGTCAGCGGGAAACCTGATAACAAGTAAACGTTGATAATGCATACATGCAACAATATATGAACCAACACGAGGAGAAATATAATATACAGGACGATTAAAAACCTGAATCAGATGAAATATTTGAGAGACGTATGACTTTACATTATAACAAGGTGAAGGTTCTCGACTGCGCTATCTGAAAACAATATGGTTACCAACGATCTGTGACAGAGCCAACAATCAAGAAAAAATACATCTCACCATTGAAGATGAATAGTTCTCCTAAGGATGAACACGTAAATACATTGATATGCGCAGAGTTTCAATGTTTGCGAGATATCAATAAAGAATGGAGAACCGTGAATAACCTATATTCTCATGTTATCTTTCATAAAGCTAGTATCGAAACTTCTTAATAATACTGACAATAGATGCGCGAATAGAATACTCTATTTTCTTCACGACATTTTCACAAATGATGCTAGATAGATGACACTTGACAGATGCCATGAGACACATGAGGCGTTTTGCAGATGATGTATAATTAAGAAGAGACATATCACGCATGCGTCAAAACGTGACAAAAACATCACAAAAACAGGCATACCATTCTAACCAGATGACATATGAACAACATAAACCAATTAGGAATTGTGATCTCAGACAAAAATATTCGAAAAGACTAATATACACGACGAAAAATTATTATATCTCTTGCCATCATTCCCAGACAGTTCAAGTATCCCATTCAATACAAAATCGTATCTCGGCTATCATTTGAAATATTCCTCAACTTCATCAAAATAGAATAATCACAAGGCGACATTCTCTTCAAACCGATATAAAGATTCCCCATGCTCATTATAAATAACAATCGAATCCAAACAGCATATGACACAAAGTTCTATCACGAACGTTGCTTCATAGAAACTGGGATTTTCATTCCAGACAAGAAACTTCTCTACATAATACAGATACGACCTGTTTGAGAATACTGTTCCTTATATGGGTTCAGCACTTACCCATAAAGACAAGCCATACCAGAGAGACAAGCCATGCGTCTGATGAGCGATGCCACACTCACT
Organism: Phaedon cochleariae; assembly: GCA_918026855.4. NCBI lineage: Eukaryota > Metazoa > Arthropoda > Insecta > Coleoptera > Chrysomelidae > Phaedon > Phaedon cochleariae. Next base: position 12,952,139 of record OU896723.1, read on the forward strand.
AATTCTTAGAAAACATCTGAACATCATAAATGAAAACTCATAAAATGACTAAGTTCATCATAGGAAGTGTTTCCAAGATCTCCAAATGCGGAATCTCAACCAATATCATTGATATAAAATGATCACAGGGCACCATTTATTTTCACCCAATATAAAGATACTATATAAAGATCCTGAACAAAAATTGGAATCAATCAGTATACTACGACATCCAGATCCATCACGAGATTTTCAACGAAAAAACTATGATTTTTATTTCACGCGAAAAGCTACTATATAAGATACAGATATGACATTTTTCAGAGTACTGTTTCTACATATTATGGGGTTCAACATCCATACATACTCTGATGCTCTGTTTCTACAAAGCAATTCATGTGATTCATCATTTCTAGCATTTTCGATAATATATAATGAACGACAAAATTTAAATATATCTCTTCAGCATATTCATTGCTGAATTTATGTGTTATACCAGCCGATAGATGGCGGTACAACTACGTTGCTAAGAATTATCAACAGCCGTCGGCCGAGCGCCAACAAATATGAGCCTCAAACAACTGTTATCATCTTCCATTGGTTATTGCAATGCACCGAACTTATATATTTTCGGATTCGGATTGTTACCTTATATCTGCAAATAGGTCGACCACTCTCAGGATTTCAGAATGAAAATAATTAATACCGTGTCATCCATCACTGTCATCAAATAAAAAACATCCTTAAAGTTTCTTCAAGATGTTCCATATCGAGTACCCCGAATGTCTCTGGTACATCCCGTATCGTCTCACAAACATTCTGATGGGATGTCTATAAGACATCGCAAATGCTGACACAGGTGTTGCCAGCAACATCCCAAAAATGTCCCAAGGAAAATAGGGATTTTCCAGAGATGTTCCTATCATCCCATATGGATGTTTCTACGACGTCTTACGGATGTTATTGTGTTATTAGGGCATTCTCCTGGTGAGCGATGCCACAATCACTAATTCTTAGAAAACATCTGAACACCATAAATGAAAACTCATAAAACGACTGAGTTCATCATAGGAAGTGTTTCCAAGATCTCCAAATGCGAAATCTCAGCCAATTTCATTGATATAAAATGATCACAGGGCATCATTTATTTTCACCCAATATAAAGATACTATATGAAGATCCTGAACAAGAATTGGAATCAATCAGTATACTACGACACCCAGATCCATCACGAACGCTGCTTCACAAAAACTAGGATTTTTATTTCACGCGAAAAGCTACTACACAAGATACAGATATGACATTTTTCAGAGTACTGTTCCTACATATTATGGGGTTCAACATCCATACAACCTCTGATGCTCCTAGATTTCATTCAGAGATACATCCCATTCGCCTGATTGGTGTTTCTACACTCACTGATTCTCAAACAACATTGTAACATCACCGAAAAGACATCGACCTTCCACTTTCCTACAGATACACAGAAAATAATTTTCAGAGATTCCTACTATCATCCCATCGCTAGCAATACCAGTCAGACGCACTCAACAAATTCTTGGGGTGTGTTTGTTTGTTTGTCGGACGAGCGGAGCGAGTCTGATAATCTCAAACGAACCACCAAAAATTGATCTAACCTATCGTAGCTTGGATAGTCCAGGCCGATATAGCATCAATCTCAACCAATGATGTCAACCTACTCTCTAACCTATCCTGTTAGTGAGTGTGGCATCACTCAACAGTCGGATGACCTGTCTCTCTTGATGGAATCTAGAGGCATTAACGTATATGTGGTTGCTGAACCCCATATGTGGAGACAGTATTCTAAAACAGGTTGTATCTGTATTTTGTAGAGTAGCATGTTGTCTGCAATAAAAATCCTAGTTTTTGTGTTGAAACTTTCGTGATGGATATCCGGGTACCGTATACTGTTTGATTTCAATTCTTGTTCAGGATCAGCATTAGTATCTTCATTTCGGGTAGAAAGAAATGGTACCTTGTGATCATTTCATACCAATGAAATTGGTGAAAAGTTCACCTGACAAGACATATATGATTTTCCCCTAATGCATGATAGCCTGTTGGAATATTTTTGTCTATGAAGTTGATTCCTGATTGTTATATACGTTATTCAAATGGTTGGTACTATGATTGGTGTCGGATTATTATTCTTTCATCACTTGAAGCGCATTGAAGGAAATGCTTATTATGTTCGTGAAACATCGCTCATGCCTAGGGAGGTTGCCAAAAAGGAGGTGCAGTATTGAACATTGGTGTATCTTGGAACTACTTCCTTTGGTAAACTTAGTCGTTTTATGAGTTTCGGTAAAGAGTTGTTCAACATATATCTGAAGAGTAACAGCTTTTCTGTGATGTTTCAATTTTGTTAATGGAGCGGAAATATCTGTGGAATAAGAAAAGGTCTCCGACTCTCTCCGACTCATTTGCGATGTTTCAATGTTTTTAAGACTTGGTGAGTGTAGCATCGCCCACTAGGCGCATAGCTAGTCTCTCTGGATGGCATCTAGGAGCATCAACGTATATGTGTGAGTGCTGAACCCATATGAGGAACAGTATTCTTGAACAGGTTGTATCTGTATTTTGTAGAGTAGCTTTTATTTATAATCAGCATTGGGAATCTTTATTTCGGTTCGAAAAGAATACTATCTTGTGATTATTCTATATCGATGAAGTTTGGCAATATTTCGAAGGATAGCCTAGATATGATTTTGAATAGGATAGGATACTTAAACTATCTGGCAATGATAGTAAGAGATATATTAATTTTCGCAGTGTACATTAGTCATTTCGAGTATTTTTGTCTAAGACCTCAATAATTCATGATTGGTTTATGTTCTTCATATTTTATTTGGTCAGAATGGTGTGCCATCCTTATATTATGTTATCGAAGCAATATTTCAATCGTGCTGTTTTTGTGATGTTTCCGTCACGTTTTGACGCATGCGTAATATGACTCCTCTTGATCATACATCATCTGAAAAAAAACGCTTCATGTGTCACATGGCATCTGTCAAGTGTCATCTATCTAGCATAATTTGTGACGATGTCGTACATAAAGAAGAGTATTCTATTCGCGCATCTATTGTCAGTATCATTAAGAAGGCCCAATACTAGTTATTCACGGCTCTCCATTCTTTATTGATATCTCGCAAGCATTGAAACTCTGCGTATATCAATGTATTTGCAAATCCTAGTTTTTGTGAAGAAGCGTTCGTGATGGAACTATCTGTCATATACTGTTTGAATTCAATAGTTATCCATAATCCGCATAGGGTATCTTTATTTCGGTTGAAAAGAATGGTACCTTGTGATTATTCTATATCGATGAAGTTGGACAATGTTTCAAATGATAGCCGAGATACTATATTTTCCATAGTGTACAGGATAACAACATATTTGAATATTTTTCCTCTGACAATGTTTTTTTCATGATTCTGATCTTCCCTATATGTCAGGTGGAGAATATAGTTGATTATCATTATTTTATATTGATGAAGTTGGTCAATATTTCGAGTGATAGCTGGGATACGATTCTCCATAATGTATAATAGCCTATTTGAATATTTTTTCACGTTTTTCATGTTCTGGTACATTTTCATCAGTTCATATTCTTTTATTTCTTGGAGCGCACGAAAGAAAATCATAACAATGTTCGAAGAACGTCGTGCACACCTTAAAGGGGATAGGATATTCAATCTAACAGAGAATGTCTCACTAGATAAGAGAGAGATGATTTTCCAAGTTAATTCATAATAATTATTGGTATACGTTGTTTGAATGTTTGGTGCTACAATATGCATCAGATTATCATTATTATTTATCTCTTGAAGCGCACCAAAGCAAATACCTATTATATTCGAAGAGAATCATGCACAGGCCACAACAGGAGGTATAGGTATTGAATTTTAAACTTTTCAAAATCTTAGAAACACTTCCTATAGTAAACTCAGTCATTTAATGAGTTTTGGTAAAGAGTTGCTCGACATATTCAAGATTGGTGACAACAGAATGCGTTTTCTGAATTTGTTGAGTGCGTCTGACTGGTATTGCTAGCGATGGGATGATAGTAGGAATCTCTGAAAATTATTTTCTGTGTATCTGTAGGAAAGTGGAAGGTCGATGTCTTTTCGGTGATGTTACAATGTTGTTTGAGAATCAGTGAGTGTAGAAACACCAATCAGGCGAATGGGATGTATCTCTGAATGAAATCTAGGAGCATCAGAGGTTGTATGGATGTTGAACCCCATAATATGTAGGAACAGTACTCTGAAAAATGTCATATCTGTATCTTGTGTAGTAGCTTTTCGCGTGAAATAAAAATCCTAGTTTTTGTGAAGCAGCGTTCGTGATGGATCTGGGTGTCGTAGTATACTGATTGATTCCAATTCTTGTTCAGGATCTTCATATAGTATCTTTATATTGGGTGAAAATAAATTGTGCCCTGTGATCATTTTATATCAATGAAATTGGCTGAGATTTCGCATTTGGAGATCTTGGAAACACTTCCTATGATGAACTTAGTCGTTTTATGAGTTTTCATTTATGGTGTTCAGATGTTTTCTAAGAATTAGTGAGTGTGGCATCGCTCACCAGGGGAATGCCCTAATAACACAATAACATCCGTAAGACGTCGTAGAAACATCCATATGGGATGATAGGAACATCTCTGGAAAATCCCTATTTTCCTTGGGACATTCTTGGGATGTTGCTGGCAACACCTGTGTCAGCATTTGCGATGTCTTATAAACATCCCATCAGAATGTTTGTGGGACGATACCGGATGTACCAGAGACATTCGGGGTACTCGATATGGAACATCTTGAAGAAACTTTAAGGATGTTTTTTATTTGATGACAGTGATGGATGACACGGTATTAATTATTTTCATTCTGAAATCCTGAGAGTGGTCGACCTATTTGCAGATATAAGGTAACAATCCGAATCCGAAAATATATAAGTTCGGTGCATTGCAATAACCAATGGAAGATGATAACAGTTGTTTGAGGCTCATATTTGTTGGCGCTCGGCCGACGGCTGTTAGTAATTCTTAGCAACGTAGTTGTACCGCCATCTATCGGCTGGTATAACAAATAAATTCAGCAATGAATATGCTGAAGAGATATATTTAAATTTTGTCGTTTATTATATATTATCGAAAATGCTAGAAATGATGAATCACATGAATTGGTTTGTAGAAACAGAGCATCAGAGTATGTATGGATGTTGAACCCCATAATATGTAGAAACAGTACTCTGAAAAATGTCATATCTGTATCTTATATAGTAGCTTTTCGCGTGAAATAAAAATCATAGTTTTTTCGTTGAAAATTTCGTGATGGATCTGGATGTCGTAGTATACTGATTGATTCCAATTCTTGTTCAGGATCTTCATATAGTATCTTTATATTGGGTGAAAATAAATGGTGCCCTGTGATCATTTTATATCAATGATATTGGTTGAGATTCCGCATTTGGAGATCTTGGAAACACTTCCTATGATGAACTCAGTCATTTTATGAGTTTTCATTTATGATGTTCAGATGTTTTCTAAGAATTAGTGAGTGTGGCATCGCTCATCAGACGCATGGCTTGTCTCTCTGGTATGGCTTGTCTTTATGGGTGAGTGCTGAACCCATATAAGGAACAGTATTCTCAAACATGTCGTATCTGTATTATGTAGAGAAGTTTCTTATCTGGAATGAAAATCCCAGTTTCTCTGAAGCAACGTTCGTGATAGAACTTTGTGTCATATGCTGTTTGGATTCGATTGTTATTTATAATGAGCATGGAAAATCTTTATATCGGTTTGAAGAGAATGTCGCCTTGTGATTATTCTATTTTGATGAAGTTGAGGAATATTTCAAATGATAGCCGAGATACGATTTTGTATTGGATGGGATACTTGAACTGTCTGGGAATGATGGCAAGAGATATAATAATTTTTTGTCGTGTATATTAGTCTTTTCGAATATTTTTGTGATGTTTTTGTCACGTTTTGACGCATGCGTGATATGTCTCCTCTTAATTATACATCATCTGCAAAACGCCTCATGTGTCACATGGCATCTGTCAAGTGTCATCTATCTAGCATCATTTGTGAAGATGTCGTGAAGAAAGTAGAGTATTCTTTTCGCGCATCTATTGTCAGTATTATTGAGAAGTTTCGATACTAGCTTTATGAAAGATAACATGAGAATATAGGTTATTCACGGTTCTCCATTCTTTATTGATATCTCGCAAACATTGAAACTCTGCGCATATCAATGTATTTACGTGTTCATCCTTAGGAGTACTATTTATCTTCAATGGTGGGATGTATTTCTTCTTGATTGTTGGCTCTGTCACAGATCGTTGGTAACCATATTGTTTTCAGATAGCGCAGTCGAGAACCTTTACCTTGTTATAATGTAAAGTCATACGTCTCTCAAATATTTCATCTGATTCAGGTTTTTAATCGTCCTGTATATTATATTTTTCCTCGTGTTGGTTCATATATTGTTGCATGTATGCATTATCAACGTTTAATTGTTATCAGGTTTCCCGCTGACTATCAAGTTTCTATTTCTATATTTGTTCAGTCATATCGTGGACGTTATGTGAAATTTCTCGTCGATTAAATGGCGTTTTTTTCAAAAATGCTGTTTGCGTGAATTATTTGTGATGGTAGTGATGTGTGCTTTTGAAGAATCATGCACGGAAATAGGATAATGGCGGTTCATTGTTATACCTGAATTGTCTTCTCACTATTTTCATTCATTATTCAGATTTTCATCGAATTTAAGCCTGCTAAGGTGAAAAAAAGGGAAGGTAAATGCTTTATAACCACATTTTTTTATATACTGGGCTGTATTGGAATGAGCGTGCAAATTTCGAACCTCGAAACATTTATACTATCGAATGACATATAGGTGAGGTGAGACCAATTTTACACCTTTATAGTTCTACGCTGTAACGATCCTATAACGTTCTATCTACATGAATTTTTTGTGCTGAGTTCAATTATTTAGATTGTTTTGATGTTTTCCTGTTTTTGCTCAATTTTCGGGATGCAATTTCCTGTTGATTTGAGGAATTTGAAGATATCTGATATGAGAATGTTATATATCGATGTGCTGAATACATATTATTATTTCAGAAACACCTCGTATAGTTGAAACATATATTTCTGCAGTTATGACCAAGTAAACGTTTCACGATCTATCAGGTCACGTGACTGATGTTCCTCATGAGGATTTTGATGAGAATTGGCCTACGATATATAGGATTTCTATATGACAGAATTATTTTAGGTCTGATCGGGTATGCTTTCATATTAGATCACCCGAAAAATGATACCCATTTCGCTTCCAGCGGATTACATCCCATCGCACTTAACGCTATCCCCTTGTTCCTCTGACTCTAAAATTACCAGTTTTGGTAGAGAGTTGTTCGACATATATCATGAACCAACCAGAATACCTCCTATGGTGAAACACTGAGCTGTAATATGAGTTTTAGGTGTAAATAGTTGTTCGATTTATTCCAAGGTGGACGGTGAAAGGGTGTTGTCTTCTATGATTTCGATTCCTAAGTACTTTTAAAATCGGCATTATCTACGACTATGTGTTGGCATTCAAAGCGTAGATTCTTATGTCCAAGTGTCCATCTGCCGTCAACATATTTCGGTCCATAAGCATTATCATAATCTGTACAGTGATATTTATCTAATGCTTGCTCTGATGAATGTGGTTTAGACTCCATGATGTGAACGCTATGGTGTCTGATATACAGCTGAAGACTTTTGAATACATCTGAAGACATCTGAATACCTCTGAAGACCTCTGAATACCTCTGAAGACTTCTGAATACCTCTGAAGGCGTGATCTGAAGACCTCTGAAGACATCTGAAGACATCTGAAGACATCTGAATGCGTGATCTGAAGACCTCTGAATACCTCTGAATACTTCTATAGGTGTGATCTGAAGACTTCTGAATCCATTAACTGCCATCCGCTAATCAGCTATGTTATTCGAATTGGTGGCGTCCCCTCTATGGGCATTCCTGCTATACCGAATGTCTGAAATGGAACATAACCTCGAAAACATTGTATCGTTTGTCTAGTATTGATGTATGATAGCGTTTTTGGTCATCTGTCAAATGTCAAACGTCAGGTCATGAGTGCCCTATGTGGGTTGTATTGCTATTCAAACAACCTGTATATCAAACGGATACTCTATCATACGTATGTTTGCCGAGTCTACCTGTGAGACGCCTTATTTCTTATCGCTATTGCTAACTCAAACATCCTGTATATTAAATTATTAGGTAGTGGGTAGTCTACTTGCAGGTCATCTAGTCACGTCGTGTCATCAATCCTTTGTTAACTGTCAAATGTCTTATGTAATACGTCAGCTGTCTAATCCCGCAAAAGTGGGTGAGGCGTCCAGTATATTTTTTTCTTTAATTGCTATCCAACTCAAACGCCCTGTATATATCATGTTATAGCGGGTAGCCTTTATATGTAGGTAGTCTACTCTTCGGAGAGGTATAACGCCTTTTTGGGTTCACCCTATATTTTTTTTCCCAACTATTACCCAACTCAAACACCCTGTATATATTTCTTTCAACTCAAACACTTCTTCCATGCTAAAACATGGGACCGCGAACTGTGGGACACTCTGTATATATTTTTTCCAATTTTCAATCAACTCAAACGCCCTGTATATGAAAATTCAATATTGTTATTGTCATTAAAGTGTTATTGTTGCGGTTTCGATAAGCTCGCGCCAGCGCTACCCCTCTTCCCCGCTAGAACACAGGCCGTGTTCCAGTTAAGATTTCTCATCTCTGGAATGCATCTCTCGCTTCACTCTTCCTCGATAGATCCGTTCCAAAGATAAGCGCGCGCCAGCGATGGATATTATCTTCGACTCGAAGTATCTTATCTCCGGAATGCATCTCTCGCTTCACTCTACCTCGATGGATCCGTTGCAAAGATAAGCGCGCGCCAGCGATGGATATTATTTTCGACTCGAAGTTTCTTATCTCTGGAATGCATCTCTCGCTTCACTCTACCTCGATGGATCCGTTGCAAAGATAAGCGCGCGCCAGCGATGGATATTCCGTTTGAATAGCATTGAAATAATTGAAATATCACGGAGGTCGGAATACGACAGTGCGTATATACGCTGCCTCGTAATGCAAAGGTCCCTGGTTCAATTTTCCCTAGCGGTGACAGCTTTTTTTAATTTATTTATTCACGATGGCGACGTGACGCCGTATGAATAATTTGAATTTCGCGCTGGTTTTTAGTGGGCGTGGCCTCCAACCAAATGCTGGTCTCTGATTGGCTTGAGCCAGAATCCCTGTAGCCCCTCTACTTATCATCTATCATCCAACTATCCGTTGTGAGTTCATATCTGACACCGAATGTATGATCAAATTGATCTGGATCACTTGTGAATATACCTTCAATGTAAGCCCTAGGAATAGGTTTCTCATATTTCTCCAAATATTTCTCTGATTCTGGTTGTCGGACAGCCTGGAGATTTTCAACTTGTTGTCGTAATTGCCTGAGACTCTGATCGAAATAACTTATTTCCGGTTCATGTAAGAATGTTTATTCATTTTGTGGAATCGTTCGAAATGTTTCTTCATTTTGTGAAATCGTTTCATCTGGTGTTGGGGAGTTGAGAATGAATCAGGTTCAGTTTTCTCCACTTCAGGAACTGCTGTTTCATTGATTGATGATAGTAATTTCCTCAAAGGATCAGTTATTGGTTCATATGTTTTTTCCAATTAAGTTTTTGATAGAGCAATATCTGACTTGAGCCCTTGGTATTTTTTCTTGACTGATTGTCTGGCTTTCACCAACTGTTTTGCTAGATTAACCTCCATAACTATACTGTTACCTGACCTGAATGATTCATATCAATTTAAACTATCAAAATTTCATTGAATCCTTTCCTATATCTACCTTTCCCGATATCTCCATCCTTGTCAATCACAACAAATCCATGATTCTCCTTCCAACAGAATGAACACAACTCAGAAAATTTTTGAAATGTCATATCCACATTGACATGATCATCGTGAATGTGTTTCAAATTTGTTACATCTTGTTTGAAAATGATGATGAGATTGCTTTTGTCTCTTATCAGTTGTTTCGGTATGGAACTATAAGTCTGGCATAAATAAAATACATCTGTGTTCTTGTGCCGTCCAAAACAAAAAAAATCTATAATAATATTCTGATTGCATGTGGCTACGTCATCGAATATAATAATAGAATTCGGAGCTACTTCATCTGGAGTAATTACTTCATCTCCATCATGATATTCGAAATATCCAATCTCCTTTAACGGTTTGAATAGCAACCTCAAATATTCATATTTTGGTTGATACAGGGACTTGGGATACAGATACACATTTTCGAATCTCAATACATTTGGTTCATCTAGCAAACTAATCATACAATTCGTCTTACCGCATCCTGAAGAGCCAACCATTAAGGCACGTTTTGAGTTTCCTTCAAATATATCTCCATATCTCTGACTTTCGAGGGTTGCTTTGCAACTAAGCTGGCGGTTAAAAACACTTTTAAACACTAAACACTAAAAACATGTTCCTTGAATTGATTGTTAATGATATAATTATCATGATTGGTTACAGAAAGTTTCACCTTGTGTTCCTCAACCCTCATCTCCGAATGAATAACAAATATAAAAACACTAACATTTTATGAAAACTGCATTGTAGTTCTTACTACCGCACGTATATCAAATGCATCTGTACAATCAACAACTCAGTAATCATAGTGACACGAAAGGAGCAGGTTTATTGAATACTCTCATAGATAAACTCCCTTTTGAATTGCATCTACCTGGTTATCATTTTTGCGGACCGAAAACAAAGTTATCTGAGCGACTTGCCCGTGGAGACAAAGGCATTGATCAATTGGACGAAGCCTGTAAAGAACATGATAAAGCATAGTCCAAATACAGAGATTTGAATAGAAGAAACAAAGCCGATCGTATCTTGTCTGAGCGTGCATTGAGCCGTTTGAACAATCAGAACTCCAATCTTGGTGAAAAGATCGCATCACTAGGAATCGCAGGAATAATGAAAACTAAAAGCAAACTAGGAATGGGATTGAAAAAAGGAGGTGCGCTTACTTTCAATCAAGCGATTCTAAAAGCACGGAATAGTGTCAAAGGTGAAAATATTGATCTACTCCGAGCTGCACACCAAGTATTATCCTCTATTGGCAATAGAAAAGTTCTGGAACCAAAGAAAAGAATCATTCCTATTCCCAAATCTGGAGGATTCATTCCACTAATTCCTCTATTCGCCGCTCTTGGTGCTCTTGGTAGTCTTGGAGGAGGGGCAGCAGGAATCGCTCAAGCCATAAACAAAGCTAATGCGGCAAAAGAACAGCTGGATGAACAAAAACGTCATAATTTGAAGATGGAACAGCAATCATTGGGAAAAGGGTTGTTCTTGAAACCTTACAAACGTGGATATGGATTATTCCTAAAACCATATTCAAAAAACTAAAAATGAAGCTACCACGCCGTCCATTGACAAATGTAGATTCATTGAAATATGTTGACAAACTACAAATACCACATTTCCGAGGAGTGTTCATGTTGGATGAATTACCCAATGAAATCAGAAGATACGAGAGTGGTATTGTCAATCTTGACAAAAAAAATGGTGAAGGGACACATTGGGTGTGTTTTATCAAATCAAGACAAAATATCTCGTACTTTGATAGTTATGGCAACTTGAGACCTCCTCTCGAACTCATAAAATATTTCTACAGCGATGGTAGCTCTAACAACGTAGAGTATAATTATGCTGATTTTCAGTTGGACGATCCTCATAATTGCGGTCAACTCTGCCTCAAATTCTTATATAATAGTTACCACACTTGAAAATCATGTAGTACATCATAGATAATGTCGCTAGCATTTTCATTATCTGGTTCATCCTCTGTGCTCAGTTCGGATTTCAATCCAGCCATACATCTGGAGGAAAATACTGAATATGGTATAGGACTTACTAGTTTCGAAAAATTCAATGTAATTCCCAATGTTGACGAACAAAATAACCAATTCGTTTTCGGTGACAATGATAATTCCATCACGATTCCAGTAAGATCCTATGAAATCAATGATCTCCAGGACATTATATCTTCTAGAGTCAAAGATATCGACAAAGAAGCAATAATCGATATCATTCCCAATTTCAACACTCTATCAGTGACCATAAATACAAATAGGAGGATCAATTTCACTGATAATTCTATTGGTGGATTATTGAGATTTAGTAATCGTATCTTGGAAGCAGATCAAATTCACACATCGGATACGACAGTGAACATTTTGAGTGTCAATGCTATCAATATATATTGTAATATAGCAACACAAAGTTATCATAACGGCCAAGAAAACCATTCGATTCACACTTTCAGTCCAGTTGTTCCTCCAGGATACAAGATTATCGTAACTGTGGATTCAATTATCTATTTCAAGATAAGTGTACAGACAATAGACAACATCACCATCAAAATTTTGGATCAAGCTGGAAGACTCATTAATTTTCGAGGCGAAACCATAACTTTCAGCCTTCACTTGAAAAAACTCGGATAATTATGGTTATTAAGTACAATAGGATGGTCGACCCCATTTGGTATGAGAAAGCAAAGATTTTAGGAAAACCCACCAGTGTGAAGAAAAACACCAAGAGACTAACACGTTCCAATCGTCTTTTTTCAAAGTCTCCAGGATTTACGCTTCTGATGAAATGGATATTTTGAATATCAATCAAAAACCGTTAGTTGACCTATCAATTCAAGAAAAGGAGTATCACACATACCAGCCATTTCTACAAAAATTTGAATACAATGACGAAATTAGAATATCAATTCAGGAGCTTGATACATATACTTTGCCATGTGAAAGTTACCTATACATTGAAGGTCGTTTGACGCAATCCAATGGAATGGCTATCGACAAACTCAGATTCATCAATAATGCTAAAAACTTTCTATTCAGAGAGGTAAGGTATGAATTGAATGATATAACAATTGATTCAGTTAGAAATATTGGCCTCGTATCGACAATAAAGGGGTACTAATCATACAATGCGAATGAAAGTATCAACTTGAAAAACGCAGGTTGGTTTCCGAAAGTGAATTTCGCCAACAAGGATGAGAAAGTTCTTGTAGATGCTAAAGGAAATTTCAGCGTATGTATCCCACTTTCCTTCATCATGGGTTTCTTCGAGGACTAGTTGAAGTCCAGGAACTAATGGCACTGAATAGAAATATGGTAACTACAATCAGGACGCTTGAAAATGAAAATGTGTTGTTCCAGAGTGAGTTAGAGAAATTAAAACAGGCTGTTTCAAGTGGAAAGTTGATGGAAGTACAACAGGGTGTACCAAGTGGAAAGAATCAAGCTAATCCAGAATCACCATCAGCATCGAAATACAAAAGTGACAGACAGGTCGGATCCAAGGAGTGTAAGAAATTTCTCAAAAATAAACTCATGGTACTCTCTGATCAACAAGGTCGGAATTTCAATAATATATTTCAATCCATAACAAACCAATTTTCAGTTGAAAGTTTCATAAAATCAGGAGCACTTTTTCCCTCTGTAATAGAAAATATAGAAGAATTAACATCAACTTATAGCCCTAATGACTTTGTCATTGTGATTGCTGGATTGAACGATTTCAGAAATGGAAAAGTTCCGCCACTGAAGAATATAGTAGACAAACTAAGTAAATGTGTCCACACCAATATTGTCGTTCTCTCAGTACCTTTTGGAAAATTCGATGAATGGACTGAAAATGTAATTTATGAATTCGACTTAAAGCTAAAAAAACACCTCGACCAGTTCAAACACATTTTTTTTATGGAAACAAATATCAATAATTCTTTGATCAGCAAAAAACACTTAGCTAAAAATATAATAACAAATATCTTGAGTAATAGTCATGCAAATAACACCAAAAAACTTGAAATGGAGGCGAACTCATCCACTCCACGATTTAATAACTCGCAAACAACAAAAACCACTATCACGAAAGATTTTTTATCCCCAGTCCACAATCGAACAAGCCAAACCTAAATAATTTTGATCTATCAATACTGCTGTTGAACATTCAGTCTCTTAGACATAAAGCAGATGAATTATTCATATTCTTGGAACAAGTAAATTATCCCGACATTGTCCTTCTAACTGAACACTGGCTAAGAGCTAATGAATTGTTTTATATACCGAATTATGAAATGCTATCTCTTTACTGTAGATCCAACTCAATACATGGCGGTACTCTGATACTTGCAAAATCAACCTTTCTTGAAAACAACTCATTCGAGACAATCGATAAATTTGATAAACAAATATCTGAAAAGTGTTTTGAATTGTCGATGGTGTTTTCCAAAAAACTAAATCTATACATTATGTGTGTTTATCGTTCACCCTCTTCTTGTGTGACAGAATTCTTAAGTAGGCTCGAAACAATTATATGCGATTTACCAAATCGCTCAAAAATCATTCTAACAGGAGACTTCAATATTAATTTCAGTGATAATAATAATATTTATACACTAAGACTAAAAAATCTTATTGACTCGTTTAATATATGTATGCATGTTGACGGTCCTACCAGGTTCTCCCAATTTTCATCTTCGACTATAGACTATATTTGTTCAAATCTCGACATTGTATTATGCTCCGTAATAAATGCTGGTCTATCTGACCACGAGGCTGTATTAGGCAAATTCTCCATACATTCAAAGCCAAGCAATCCCCATTCAAAGCGTGGTAGGATCTACAACAAGGGCAGCTATGGTAAGTTCCATCAACTATGTTCCGACACAGACTGGGCGTCTATTTCTTCAGCTAGTGATCAAATTCACGCGTTTCACGAACTATTAGTCACCAAATTCGATACAGCTTTCCCTGTTAAGATTATCAAACCCAAACGAAAGAAACCATGGATAACCAAAGGGATAAAAACCTTCTCTGAAAACCTTCGTTCGCTGCACATGATCAGAAAGTTCACAAATAATGTACATTTCCATCAATACTTTCGAGAATATAGAAAATTGTACAGAAAACTAATTAAAATATTAAAACAAAATTATTACAGTGATAGACTAACGGCCACAAATAACAAGCAGAGGGAGTGTTGGAATATCATAAATGAAATTCGTCAAACAAATCGAAAGAGTCCAGTTGACCTCTGCGATGACCCTTCTCCCAATCAATTCAATAATTACTATTGTAATATTGCAAGTAAAATAACATCAAATATGATTTCCCACACAGACCCCATCAGTTATTTGAATACTGAACCACCCCCAAATTCTTTTTACTTCATTCCCACCAATATCCAGGAACTGAAAGAAATGATTTTGAGTATCAGAAACAGAAATTCTGCTGGGGAAGATGGTGTTTCAGCGAAAATTTTCTTGAATTTGCCTGATTCTGCACTAGATGCATTAGCCTCCGCTATCAACAACTCATGGCAAACTGGGCATTTTTCCCTCTGTATGAAATCAGCCATGGTAATTCCTTTATACAAAGGAGGAGAAATCGACCAACTATCAAATTATCGCCCAATATCATTGCTAACGACCCTATCGAAAATAATCGAAAAACTTGTAAAGATTCGCCTCATGGCCTTCATGGAACGCCACAACCTACTTAATCAAAATCAATTCGGTTTTAGAAGCAATAGAAGTACCAATGATGCAATGTTCAAACTTTTGGAACACCTATATGGTCAAATAAACGATGGTAATATAGTCGCAGCAGCGTTCTGTGACTTAACAAAAGCCTTCGACTGCGTAAATCACAGAATATTGCTGCGAAAACTTGAATATTACGGATTCAGAGGATGTGCCCTTAATTGGTTTCAGTCCTACTTAGAGAACCGCACACAAAAAGTGTTCATCGGTCAAGAAACATCGGAATGCGGGTACATAAATTGCGGCGTTCTACAAGGGTCAGTTCTGGGACCAGTACTCTTTTTGTTATACTTGAATGATCTGGCGCTTCTCAATGTCCAAGGCAAGTTCACCATTTTTGCTGATGATACCACCATCTTGTGGCACGGAAAAGATTCTTCAACATTAAAGGAAACAATCCAGAATGCCTTAGTAAAGATAAAGGAATGGTGCGACTCTAATTCGCTCGCCTTGAATTTCAATAAGACCAAATTACTCACGTTCAAGTGTGACATGACAGGTATAACTATTGGTCATGACCCACTAGAACGTGAACACCACACAAAATTTCTTGGCTTAATTATTGACAACGAGCTGAAATTTGATGATCACATCTTGGCTCTAAGTAAAAAACTGACCTCGGGGTGTTACGCCGTAAAAATGGCAACAAGCGAGATTGGTTCAGAAACAGCTAAAACAGTGTATCACGCTCTCATAGAGTCCCACCTCAGATACGGTATTGCTTTCTGGGGCATGTGCAGCCAACAAAGGTTCAATAGCATTTTCATTCTACAGAAGAGGGCATTACGATATATATGTAGGGTGTCTCCCAAACATTCATGCAGGCCGCTCTTCGTCTCTCAGAGAATACTCACTCTACCTTCTTTACTAGTACTAGAAAGCGTGTGCTTAGTCTTTAAAAATCGTGACAATTTAGATAATCCCCAGTTGTATCACAGAACACGTAGGACATATAATCTCAAACTACCTCTACCCATACCTTCCTCGAACCTGACCAGAAAATCACTTATATACGAAGGCATAAAAATATATAACCACCTACCCTTACGCCTGAAGACTATTAACTCTTTCAAAAATTTTAGAAAATCTGTTAAAGAAGCATTACTTGATGGAGCTTACTATACTTTGGAGGAGTACTATTCTGAGACGTGGTAGAGTATTTTTTGTACTAGTTATATTTCGTTTATTTATATGACACGACTTTATAGATTGAGTCAAACTTATTATTTTACACCGATTTTTTGTTCGACTTATATGTTTTTATATATATACACACAAACTGACTTTAATTAGTAAGTGAAATTGTTTATTTCAAATGTATTTTTTACGACTTATACTTTTTTATATATTTATATACCTGACTTCATAGGTTAAATGAAACTTTGTCAACAAGATATTTTCTTATGACAATAAAGTATATTCTCTATCAAAAAGTGATTTTGAACATGAAACAGGAATTGGTGTTGATTCGAAGCAATGACGACATCGACGCCACATACAGTTCCGATGTGAAGAAAATTCCAAAAGTACACATCGACAAGATATTCTGGAGAGTGCCTCACGTTTTATTAGATATTCCACAACAATTGCTGTTCACTAAAATGGTAGAAAAAAATCAAGAGATATTTCTAGCATTCCGAAGAATTGCCTGCATCCACAAAAACGACATGGCCTGTCAAAACGACAAATCAGTTGGAAACACCACGTCACATCATCGTTGTCTTCCAAACAGACAGAAAAAATAATATAAAATCAGATTCAAGTAAATTCGATGATTGCGACTTGACAAATATTCGAGTTTTCTTGAATAGTGACAGATACCCATATTATGACTCAAATCTGAATTTCACTGCTAATAAAACTTTCCAATTATATTCCATGTTCGCAAATTTCAGACCATCGTATTATGGATCTAGTAAGGAACCTATATTTTCACCGAAGGAGTTTGTAGAGAACATCCCTATGGCATACATCGACTGTTCCTATCAGAAAGAATCTTTGCAAAGTGGATCAGTTGTGATGAGAATAGAGTTTGAAACAGCCAAAGCAATTTCAGACAACACTTCAGCATTCTGTTTAATTTAACATGATAAATTGTTCAGCTACAGTCCTTTGACAAAAATTGTCAAGCAATTGTAAAATGAATTCTCCATCCCCCCACTATACTCTTTCATTTTAAAGATAACATTCAAATAGCCGATAATTTCAGTTGTGTATCATCATCCACGCAATGAAGTTATTGAGTATAGATATCCAAGGGTTCTCGTTATCCAATACGTTTTACCCCAAAGAACTATCAATTTCGAATGGCTATCAGATCAACAACTATTTATTCAAAGCTGCCGTTCCATTTTGTGCACTTCAGGAAGCAGACAAAAAACAAGTTCGTTGGCTAGAACGAAATTTCCATGGGCTAACATACTCTTCTGGGTTGATAGACTATGATGAATTACCGAATATACTATCAGAACATCTCAAAGATGTTGACTTAGTTTATGTAAGAGGACACCAAAAACTCGAATTTCTAAATTCGGTGCTAACGTCATCTCACAGACCCAAAATAGTCAATATCGAAATTTTTGACAATGTCATGGATACTGTCAAACTCAAGGCTGATAGTCCTCTATGCATGCACCATAATTCCAGTGACAACAATATGTGCAGTTTTCGAAATTGCAGGGATTTACATAATTGGATAAGTAGTCTCCTACCCCAATGACCTTTCCATTTGTTTGCTGGCCGCCCAGATGTGCATCAACGACTTATTGGATCAACATATCAGAAACCTGAAGGAACTCAAAATGACTATCGACATTTTTGAGATGACGAAGAATTTCAACAGCATCAAGATAAGCTCAAGAGAAGAAGAAAAATGGAACCAAAAGGTTTTTTTCAATCTGAGACGATTCCAACAAAACAAAATGACCACAACCAAACGAGTTAATCTGAAATGTCCTACTTTTAGTTGATACAATTATCAAATAATACTCTCTGTTTGATTCACTGATCCCTCCCTTAGGTTATATCCAAAATCTACAGTACCCTGAGTACTGCGTTCAATATAGCGGGTCTCAGAATACTTGATACTGTGACAAGCAGGAGAATTCTCTTCGGCTCATTTCTGAGATGCTTCACCACCAGATTCTGAGATCGCAAGAATTTCCATATTGCAACCATATGTCCATAAAACATATAGAGCGATTCTAGTATCAAGAAACCATAAGGCTGTTCTGAGATCATTGATGTTTGAATCGACCTAGGATCAAACAATACATAGGTCGATTCTAGTATCATTGATCTCTGAATCGACCTAGGATCAAATAACACATAGGTCGATTCTAGTATCATTGATCTCTGAATCGACCCATATCTTATTTGATCCTAGGTCGATTCTAGTATCCAAAAACCATAAGATCATTGATGTTTGAATCAACCTACGATCAAATGGAACATGAGGCTGTTCGATAGATCATTGATACTAGAATAGACATAGTATCAAATAACACATAGGTCGATTCTAGTATCTTGATATTAGAATAGACCTTACATATCTACTTTCGTTATACCTGATTTGATGTCGTCTCATATGATCGTTGCGAACTACTATGCTACAAAGGTATTCATGTGAGATGTTAGAATACAGAGAAACGGTGTGCGCACTGATGTTGTCTAAGTATCTCCACTTGCCTATTGTTCTCGTTATATGTTCTTCGAAGTCGTCCAATATGGTCAGTGCGATCGTATCTGCAATTACTGTTGGCATGTCAGATGCTAGAATGCGAAGTTGAAGTATAAACATAGTCGATGTCGAAGTTCCTTGTTTTCCCTGTTGTAAGCGTTATCTTGATTCAGGGAACACTAGACAATGTTTACCTATAAGATGTATAACCGACTTATTATCAAGATTGATAAATTGTAAGTTTAGGCGAACACGCCGATTTACCGACTCTTGATTGTTGGAATCGAATTTTTTGCTGGATATGAAGAACTATAGTACTCCACTCGCATATAATGAGCTCTCATATATACTTCTTGATTGGGCATTTGAGATGCTACAATGCAAAGTTACAAAGTAAACATAGTCGAAGTCGAAGTTTCTTGTTCTTCCTGTTGTGTGCGTTATACCCGCTTCGATGTCGTCCCATATAATAGTTGCGAAATCATATGCTCTAGAGGTATCCATGTGAGATGATAGAATACAGAGATACAGTGTGCGGACTGATGATGTCAAAGTATCTTCACTTGCCTATTGTTCTCGTTTTATGTCCTACGAAGTCGTCCTATATGGTCAGTGCGATCGTATCTGCAATTACTGTAGGCATGTCAGATGATAGATTGCGAAGTTAAAGTATAAACATTGTCGAAGACAAAGTTTCTTGTTCTCCCTGTTGTAAGCGTTATTTTGATTCAGGAAACACTAGACAATGACTACCTATGAGATGAATAACCGACTTATTATCAAGATTGATGAATTCAAAGTTTTGGCGAACACGCCGATTTACCGACTTTTGATTGTTGGAATCGAAGTTTCTGGTGGTAATGAAAAAGTATAGTACTTCACTCGCATATGATAAGCTCTCATATATACTCCATGAATGAGCATTTAAGATGCTAGAATGCAAAGTAACAAAGTTAACATAGTCGAATAGCCTGTTGTGTGCGTTATACCCGCTTCGATGTCGTCTCATATGATCGTTGCGAACTTAAATGCTCCAGAGGTATCTATATGAGATGATAGAATACAGAGATGGAGTGTGCAGACTGATGTTGACGAAGTATCGTCACTTGCCTATTGATCTCGTTATGAGTCCTTCAAAGTCGTCTCATATGGTCAGTGCGATCGTCAGATTCTAGAATGCAAAGTTACAGAGTAAACGATGTCGAAGTCAAAGTTTCTTGTTCTGCCTGTTGTGTGCGTTATACCCGATTCGATGTCAACTCATATGATCGTTGCGAACTACCATGTTCCAAAGGTATCCATGTGAGATGATAGAATACAGAGATACAGTGTGCAGACTGATGTTGTCAAAGTATCTTCACTCGCCTATTGTTCTCGTTACATGTCCTTCGAAGTCGTCTTTTATGTTCAGTGCGATCGTACCTGCTATCGCTGTAGGCATGTCAGGTGATAGAATACAGAGCCACAGTGTAAACATAATCGAAGTCAAAGTTTCTTGTTCTGCCTGTTGTGTGCCTTATACCCGATTTGATGTCGTCTCATATGATTGTTGCGAACTACCATGTTCGAAGGGTATCCGAGTGAGATGATAGAATATAGAGGATACAGTGTGCAGACTGATGTCGAAGTATTCTTACTTGCCTATTGTTCCCGTTATATGTCCTTCGAAGTCATCTTATATGGTCAGTGCGATCGTATCTGCGATAGCTGTGAGCATGTCAGATGCTTGAATGCGGAGTTACAGTGTGAACAAAGTCGGAGTCGAAGTTTCTTGTTCCGCCTGTTGTGTGCGTTATACCCGCTTCGATATCGTCTTATATGATCGTTGCGAACTTATATGCTCTAGGGGTATCTATGAGAGATGATAGAATACAGAGATTCATTTTGCAGAATGATGTTGTCGAAGTATCTCCACCTGCCTACTGTTCTCGTTATATATCCTTCGATGTCGTCCTATATGGTCAGTGCGATCATATCTGCTATAACTGTAGTCATGTCAGATTCTAAGATGCAGAGTTACAGTGCTAACATAGTCGATGTTGAAGTTTCTTGTTCTGCCTGTTGTGTGCGTTATACCCGTTTCGATGTCGTCTCATATGATCGATGCGAACTGATATGCTCTAGAGGTATCCATGTGAGATGAAAGAATACAGAGATAAAGTGTGAAGTCTGATGTTGTCGAATTATCTTCGCTTGCCTATTGTTCTCGTTATATGTCCTTCGAAGTCATCTTATATGGTCAGTGCGATCGTATCTGCTTCAACTGTAGGCACATCATATGCTAGAATTCAGTGCCACAGTGTGAACATAGTCGATGTCGAAGTTCCTTGATCTCCTTGTTGTGTGCGTTATGCCCGCTTTGATATCGTCTCATATGGTCTTCACGATCTATCCTGCTCCAATAGTATCCATGTGAGATGATGAAATGGAGAAATACAGCGTCCACTCTCATTTATCCTCCCGAATCGTCTGCATACGGTCAGTGCGATCGTATCTGCTGCAACTGTATGCTTGTCAGATGCTGGAATGTAGAGTTGAATTGTGAACATTGTCGAAGTCGAAGTTTCTTGTTCTACCTGTTGTGTGCGTTATATCTGCTTTGATGTCATCTCATAATTATGATCGTTGTGAATTAATATGCTACGAAAGTATTCATGTGAGATGGGAGAATACTGATAAGTATTGTTGAAGTATACTCATTTGCCTCTTGTTCTCGTTATATGTCCTTCAAAGTCGTCTCATATAATCAGTGCGATCTCATCTGCTTCAACTGCAGGCATGTTAGATGCTACCATTCAGTGCCCCTGTTGTGTGCGTTATATTCTATTTGATGTCGTCTCATATGATCGTTGCGAACTGATACGCTCCAGAGAAATCCATGTGAGGTGATAGAATACAGAGATACAGTATGCAGACTGATGTTCTCGAAGTATTTCCACTTGCCTATTGTACTCGTTATATGTCCTTCGAAGTCATCTTATATGGTCAGTGCGATCGTTTCTATCACAGTTATAGGCATGTCAGATTCTAGAATGTGAAGTTACAGGGTTAACATAGTCGGAGTCGAAGTTTTTGTTCTGCCTGTTGTGTGCGTTATACTTGCTCCGATGTCGTCTTATATGATCGTTGCGAACATCTATGCTACAGAGGTATCTATGTGAGATGATACATTACAGAGATACGGTGTGCAGACTGATGTTGTCGAAGCATCTTCACTTGCCTATTGTTCTCGTTATATGTTCTCTGAAGTCGTCCTATATGGTCAGTGCGATCGTATCTGCTTTAACTGTAGGCATGTCAGATGCTAGAATGCAAAGTTACAGTGTAAATATGGTCGAAGTTTCTTGTTCTGCCTGTTGTGTGCGTTATACCCGTTTTGACTTCGTCTCATATGATCGATGCGAACTGATATGCTCCAGAGGTATCTATGTGAGATGATAAAATACAGAGATACAGTGTGCAGACTGATGTTGTCGAAGTATCCTCACTTGTCTATTAATCTCGTTATATGTCCTTCAAAGTCTCTCTATATGGTCAGTGCGATCGTATCTGTTTCACCTGTGAGCATGTCAGATAATAGAATTTAGAGCCACAGTGTAAACATAGTCGAAGTTTCTTGTTCTCCCTGTTTCATGCGTCATTCCCGTTTTGATGTCGTCTTAAATGATCGATGCGAACTGATATGCTCCAAAGGTATCCTTGTGGGATGGTAGAATACAGAGAAACAGTGTGCTGACTGATGTTGTCGGAGTATCTTCATTTGTCTATTGTTCTCGTTATTAGTTCTTCAAAGTCGTCTCATATGGTCAGTGCCATCGCATCTGCTATAACTGTATTCATGTCAGATGCTAGAATGCAAAGTCACAGTGTAGACATACTCGAAGTCGAAGTTTCTTGTTCTGCTCGTTGTGTGAGTTATACCCGATGTGATGTCGTCTCATATGATCGTTGCGAACTACCATGCTACAAAGGTATTCATGTGAGATGTTACAATACAGAGATACAGTGTGCAGACTGATGTCGAAGTATCTTTACTTGCCTATTGTTCTCGTTATATGTCCTTCGAAGTCGTCTCATATGGTCAGTGCGATCATACCTGCTATTGCTGTAGGCATGTCAGATGCAGAAATTCGGGGTTACAGTGTAAAGATAGTCGAAGTCGAAGTCTCTTGTTCTGCCTGTTGTGTGCGTTATTACCGCTTCGATGTCGTCTTATATGATCATTGCGAACTACCATGCTACAAAGGTTTTCATGTGAGATGTAACAATACAGAGATACAATGTGCAGACTGATGTTCTCGAAGTATCTTCACTTGCCTATTGTACTCGTTATATGTCCTTCGAAGTCATCTTATATGGTCAGTGCGATCGTTTCTACTATAGTTATAGGCATGTCAGATGCTAGAATGTGAAGTAAAAGTGTGAACATAGTCGGAGTCGAAGTTTCTTGTTCTTCCTGTTGTGTGCGTTATACCTGCTTCGATGTCGTCTCATATAATAGTTGCGAACTCATATGCTCTAGAGGTATCCATGTGAGATGATAGAATACAGAGATACGGTGTGCGGACTGATGTTGACGAAGTATCTCCACTTGCCTATTGTTCTCGTTATATGTATTTCGGAGTCGTCCTATATGGTTAGTGCGATAGTATGTGCAATTACTGTAGGCATGTCAGATGCTAGAATGCGAAGTTTAAGTATAAACATTGTCGAAGTCAAAGTTTCTTGTTCTCCCTGTTGTAAGCGTTATTTTGATTCAGGAAACACTAGACAATGTCTACCTATGAGATGTATAATCGACTTATTATCAAGATTGATGAATTCGAAGTTTTGGCGAACACGCCGATTTACCAACTTTCGATTGATGGAATCGAAGTTTCTGGTGGTAATGAAAACGTATAGTACTCCACTCGCATATAATAAGCTGTCATATATACTTCTTGACTGTGCATTCAAGATGCTAGAATCCAAAATTACAAAGTTAACATAGTCGAATAGCCTGTTGTGTGCGTTATACCCGCTTCGATGTCGTCTCATATGCTCGTTGCGAATTTATATGCTCCAGAGGTATCTATGTGAGATGATAGAATACAGAGATACAGTGTGCAGACTGATGTTGTCGAAGTATCTTCACTTGTCAATTATTCTCGTTATATGTCCCTCGAAGTATTCTTATATGGTCAGTGCTATCGTATCTGCTATAGCTGTAGGCATGTCAGATGCTAGAATGCGGAGTTACAGTGTAAGCATAGTCGAGGTCGAAGTTTCTTGTTCTGCCTGTTGTGTGCGTTATAGCCGCTTCGATGTCGTCTTATATAATAGTTGCGAACTCATATTCTCCAGAGGTATCCATGTGAGATGATAGGATACAGAGATACGGTATGCGGACTGATGTTGTCGGAGTATCTTCACTTGCCTATTGTTCTCGTTGTATGTCTCTCGAAGTCGTCCTATATGGTCAGTGCGATTGTATCTGCAATTACTGTAGGCATGTCAGATGCTAGAATGCGAAGTTACAGTGTAAACACAGTCGAAGTCGAAGTTTCTTGCCCTCCCTGTTGTAAGCGTTATTTTGATTCAGGAACCACTAGACAATGTCTACCTATAAGATGTATAACCGACTCATTATCAAGATTGATAAATTCGAAGTTTTGGCGAACACGCCGGTTTACCGACTCTTGATTGTTAAAATCGAAGTTTTTGGTGGATATGAAAAAGTATAGTTCTCCACTCGCATATAATGAGCTGTCATATATACTTCTTGAATGGGCATTCAGATGATAGGATGCAAAGTTACAAAGTAAACATAGTCGAAGTCGAAGTTTCTTATTTTGCCTGTTGTGTGCGTTATACCCGCTTCGACGTTGTCTCATATGTTCGTTGCGAGCTTGTATGCTCCATAGGTATCTATGTGAGATGATTGAGTACAGAGATACAGTGTGCAGACTGATGTCAAAGTATCTTCACTCGCCTATTGTTCTCGTTATATGTCCTTCGAAGTCGTCTTATATGGTCAGTGCGATCGGCAGATGCTGGAATGCAAAGCTACAGAGTAAACATAGTCGAAGTCAGAGTTTCTTGTTCTGCCTGTTGTGTGCGTTATACCCGATTCGATGTCAACTCATATGATCGTTATGACCTAACATGCTCCGAAGGTATCCATGTGAGATGATAGAATACAGAGATACAGTGTGCAGACTGATGTTCTCGAAGTATCTTCACTTGCCTATTGTACTCGTTATATGTCCTTCGAAGCCATCTTATATGGTCAGTGCGATCGTTTCTACTATAGTTATACGCATATGTCAGATACTAAATGTGAAGTTACAGTGTAAACATAGTCGGAGTCGAAGTTTCTTGTTCTGCCTGTTGTGTGCGTTATACCCACTTCGATTTCGTCTTATATGATCGTTGCGAACATATATGCTTCAGAGGTATCTATGTGTGATGATATAATACAGAGATACAGTGAGCAGACTGATGTTGTCGAACTATCTTCACTTGCCTATTGTTCTCGTTATATGTCCTTCGAAGTCGTCTTATTTGGTCAGTGCAATCGTATCTGTTAACGCTTCAAGCATGTCAGATGTTGGAATGCTAAGTTACAGTGTAAACATAGTCGGAGTCGAAGTTTCTTGTTCTGCCTGTTGTGTGCGTTATACTTGCTTCGATGTCGTCTTATATGATCGTTGCGAAAATATATGCTACAGAGGTATCTATGTGAGATGATGCAATACTGAGATACAGTGTGCAGACTGATGTTGTCGAAGTATCTTCACTTGCCTATTGTTCTCGTTATATGTCCTCTGAAGTCGTCCTATATGGTCAGTGCGATTGTATCTGCTTCAACTGTAGGCATGTCAGATGCTAGAATGCAAAGTTACAGTGTGAATATAGTCGAAGTTTCTTGTTCTGCCTGTTGTGTGCGTTATACCCGTTTTGATGTCGTCTCATATGATCGATGCGAACTGATATGCTCCAGAGGTATCTATGTGAGATGATGAAATACAGAGATACAATGTGCAGACTGATGTTGTCGAAGTATCACTTGCCTATTAATCTCGATATATGTCCTTCAAAGTCTTTCTATATGGTCAGTGCGATCGTATCTGTTTCATCTGTAGGCATGCCAGATAATAGAATTCAGAGCCACAGTGTAAACATAGTGGAAGTTTATTGTTCTCCCTGTTTTATGCTTCATTCCCGTTTTGATGTAGTCTCGAATGATCGATGCGAACTGATATGCTCCAAAGGTATCTATGTGAGATGATAGAATACAGAGATACAGTGTGCTGACTGATGTTGTCAAAGTATCTTTATTTGTCTATTGTTCTCGTTATAAGTCCTTCAAAGTCGTCTCATATGGTCAGTGCCATCGCATCTGCTATAACTGTATATATGTCAGATGCTAGAATGCAAAGTTACAGTGTAGACATAGTCGAAGTAGAAGTTTCTTGTTCTGCTCATTTTGTGCGTTATTCCCGATTTGATGTCGTCTCATATGATCGTTGCGAACTACCATGCTACGAAGGTATTCATGTGAGATGGTGTGCAGACTGATGTGGAAGTATCTTTACTTGTCAATTGTTCTCGTTATATTTCCTTCGATCTGCTATAGCTGTAGACATGTCAGATGCTAGAATGCGGAGTTACAGTGTAAGCATCCTTCGAAGCGTCCTTCGAAGTCGTCCTATATGGTCAGTGCGATCGTATCTGCAATTACTGTAGGCATGTCAGATGCTAGAATGCGAAGTTGAAGTATAAACATGGTCGAAGTCAAAATTTCTTGTTCTTCCTGTTGAAGGCGTTATTTCGATTCAGGAAACACTAGACAATGTCTACCTATGAGATGTATAACCGACTTATTATCAAGATTGATGAATTCGAAGTTTTGGCGAACACGCCGATTTACCGACTTTTGATTGTTGGTATCGAAGTTTCTGGTAGTAATGAAAAAGTATAGTACTCCACTCGCATATAATAAGCTATCATATATACTTCTTGAATGTGCATTTAAGATGCTAGAATGCAAAGTTACAAAGTAAACATAGTCGAATAGCCTGTTGTATGCGTTATACCCGCTTCGATGTCGTCTCATATGATCGTTGCGTATTTATATGCTCCAGAGGTATCTCTGTGAGATGATAGAATACAGAGATACAGTGTGCAGACTGTTGTTGCGGAATGCGGAGTAACAGTGTAAGCATAGTCGGGGTCGAAGTTTCTTGTTCTGTCTGTTGTGTGCGTTATACCCGCTTCGATGTCGTCTTATATAATAGTTGCGAACTCATATGCTTCAGAGGTATCTATGTGAGATGATAGCATACAGAGATACGGTATACGGACTGATGTTTTCGGAGTATCTCCACTTGCCTATTGTTCTCGTTATATGTCTTTCGAAGTCGTCTCATATGGTCAGTGCGATCATACCTGCTATTGCTGTAGGCATGTCAGATGCAAAAATTCGGAGTTACAGTGTAAAGATAGTCGGAGTCGAAGTTTCTTGTTCTGCCTGTTGTGTGCGTTATGTCCGCTTCGATGTCGTCTTATATGATCATTGCGAACTACCATGCTACAAAGGTATTCATGTGAGATGTTACAATACAGAGATACAGTGTGCAGACTGATGTCGAAGTATCTTCACTTGTCAATTGTTCTCGTTATATGTCCCTCGAAGTCGTCTTATATGGTCAGTGCGATCGTATCTGCTATAGCTGTAGGCATGTCAGATGCTAGAATGCGGAGTAACAGTGTAAGTAAAGTCGAGGTCGACGTTTCTTGTTCTGCCTGTTGTGTGCGTTATACCCGCTTCGATGTCGTCTTATATAATAGTTGCGAACTCATATGCTCCAGAGGTATCCATGTGTGATGATAGAATACAGAGATACGGTATGCGGACTGATGTTGTCGGAGTATCTTCACTTGCCTATTGTTCTCGTTGTATGTCTTTCGAAGTCGTCCTATATGGTCAGTGCGATCGTATCTGCAATTACTTTAGGCATGTCAGATG
The DNA here is from genome assembly GCA_918026855.4 of Phaedon cochleariae. NCBI lineage: Eukaryota > Metazoa > Arthropoda > Insecta > Coleoptera > Chrysomelidae > Phaedon > Phaedon cochleariae. The sequence continues at coordinate 12,980,574 of OU896723.1, forward strand.
CTAGAATGCGAAGTTATAGTAAAAACATAGTCGAAGTCAGAGTTTCTTGCTCTCCCTGTTGTTAGCGTTATTTTGATTCACTAAACACTAGACAATGTCTACCTATAAGATGTATAACCGACTTATTATCAAGATTGATAAATTCGAAGTTTTGGCGAACACGCCGGTTCACCGAGTCTTGATTATTAAAATCGAAGTTTTTGGTGGATATAAAAAAGTATAGTTCTTCACTCGCATATAATGAGCTGTCATATATACTTCTTGAATGCGCATTCAAGATGCTAGGATGCAAAGTTACAAAGTAAACATAGTCGAAGTCGAAGTTTCTTGTTCTGCCTGTTGTGTGCGTTATACCCGCTTCGTCGTCGTCTCATATGATCGTTGCGAACTTATATGCTCCATAGGTATCTATGTGAAATGATTGAGTACAGATACAGTGTGCAGTCTGATGTCAAAGTATCTTCACTGGCCTATTGTTCTCGTTATATGTCCTTCGAAGTCATCTTATATGGTCAGTGCGATCGGCAGATGGTGGAATGCGAAGCTACAGAGTAAACATAGTCGGAGTCAGAGTTTCTTGTTCTGCCTGTTGTATGCGTTATACCCGATTCGATGTCATTTCATTTAATCGTTGCGAACTAACATGCTCCAAAGGTATCCATGTGAGATGATAGAATACAGAGATACAGTGTGCAGACTGATGTTCTCGAAGTATCTTCACTTGCCTATTGTACTCGTTATATGTCCTTTGAAGTCATCTTATATGGTCAGTGCGATCGTTTCTACTTTATTCATAGGCATGTCAGATTCGAGAATGTGAAGTTACAGTGTAAACATAGTCGGAGTCGAAGTTTCTTGTTCTGCCTGCTGTGTGCGTTATACCCATCTTGATTACGTCTTATATGATCATTGCGAACATATATGCTACAGAGGTATCTATGTGAGATGATATAATACAGAGATACAGTGTGCAGACTGATGTTGTCGAACTATCTTCACTTGCCTATTGTTCCCGTTATATGTCCTTCGAAGTAGTCTTATTTGGTCAGTGCGATCGTATCTGTTATAGCTCCAAGCATGTCAGATGCTGGAATGCTGAGTTACAGTGTAAACATAGTCGGAGTCGAAGTTTCTTGTTCTGCCTGTTGTGTGCGTTATACTTGCTTCGATGTCGTCTTATATGATGATTGCGAACTTATATGCTCCTTGGGTATCTATGTGAGATGATTGAGTACAGAGATACAGTGTGCAGACTGATGTCAAAGTATCTTCACTCGCCTATTGTTCTCGTTATATGTCCTTCGAAGTCGTCTTATATGGTCAGTGCGATCGGCAGATGCTGGGATGCAAAGCTACAGAGTAAACATAGTCGAAGTCAGAGTTTCTTATTCGGCCTGTTGTGTGCGTTATACCTGATTCGATGTTAACTCATATGATCGTTACGACCTAACATGCTCCAAAGGTATCCATGTGAGATGATAGAATACAGAGATACAGTGTGCAGACTGATGTTCTCGAAGTATCTTCACTCGCCTATTGTACTCGTTATATGTTCTTCGAAGCCATCTTATATGGTCAGTCCGATCGTTTCTTTTATAGTTATAGGCATGTCAGATACTAGAATGTGAAGTTACAGTGTAAACATAGTCGGAGTCGAAGTTTCTTGTTCTGCCTGTTGTGTGCGTTATACCCACTTCGATGTCGTCTTATATGATCGTTGCGAACATAATAATATATGCTACAGAGGTATCTATGTGTGATGATATAATACAGAGATACAGTGAGCAGACTGATGTTGTTGAACTATCTTCACTTGCCTAATGTTCTCGTTATATGTCCTCCGAAGTCGTCTTATTTGGTCAGTGCAATCGTATCTGTTATAGCTTCAAGCATGTCAGATGCTGGAATTTTTTTTATCGCTTGAAGCGCACGAAAGGGAATCCCAATAATGTTCAAAGGACATCGTGCGTTCCTAGGGAGGATAGGGATAGGAGGTAGGTATTGGAATTTTTTTTGAACTTCTGGAGATTATATGTTGTTGGGAATACTTCCTCAGGTAATGAATTCCAGAGCCTAGCCATTCTATGGATGAAGGAGTTTTGATAAAGTGCTGTTCGACATCTTTCGAGTTTGACATCGAAAGGATGTGCTGACTGGGCTTGTCTAGTTCGTCTGACTGGTATTGCTAGCGAAGGGATGATAGCAGAGATTTCCGAAGCACATTTCCCATGGAAGTATCGATAGAAAAGTGAAAGGTCGCCGACCTTTCTACGGTGTTCCAATGATGTCAAAGAGTGAGTGAGTGTGGCGTCACCCACCAGGCGGATGGCTCTTCTCTGGATGGAATCTAAGAGCATCAGCGTATGTTTTGGTGCTGAACCCCATATGTAGGAACAGTATTCTAGAACAGGCTATATCTGCGCTTTGTAGATCTTGAGAAGCTGTTGAGGTGTGAAGTAGCTTTTCGCACGGAACAAGAATCCGAGTTTTTGTGAAGCAGCTTTTGCGATGGATCTGACATGATCATCCCATGAAAGAGTTTTGCTGATGGAAATACCGAGCATAGATATGGTGGGCTTGGTGGAGATGGTGGTGCCAGACATAACAATGTCGGGCATACTGGGTTCCGCCTTCCTAGAGAAAATACAGGCTTGTGTTTTGGTGGCGTTGAATTCAACTAGGTTGTTGGTTACCCAGGCTGTGATTTCAGCAAGGTCTTCATTGACAACATTGACCTGCCTGCGCCGTGAGTTCTTAGTTTCCTGAAATGGGAATTTTTGATGAAAACGCAGTATGGAGAGTACTGTCATCTGCGAAGCTGTGGATGGGGCAAGTTGTTACTCCCAACAGATCATTGATATGAAGAAGAAATAATGTTGGTGCCAAAATTGATCCTTGTGGAACGCCGGAATTGATGCCAATGGTATCAGACGATACACCGTCCACCACCACATGAAGCGATCCGCCTGAAAGGAAACTCGATAAGAGATGGCATAGCTGAGGTGGTAAGCCGTATGATGGTAGTTTTTGGAGGAGTCCTTCGTGCCAAACACGGTCAAATGCTTTCGATATGTCAAACGCGACAGCTAGAGATTCCCCGTGTTTTTCTAATGAAGCTTGCCATAAATGGGTGACGTAGGCAAGTAGATCTCCAGTAGATCTTCGGTGGCGAAAGCCGTATTGTCTATCATTGATGATTCCTGAGCTCTCCAGATATTTGATAAGCTCAATGTTGATGGCTTTCTCCATCACTTTGGAGATTACTGATAACAGGGCAATGGGCCTGTAGTTGTTGGGCAGGTTCTTGTTCCCCTTTCTGAAGATTGGTTGGACTCTAGCTGTCTTACAGCATGATGGAAAAATACCCGACCTGTATGAGACGGTAAACAACTTGCAGAGAATCGGTGTTAATTCTGGTGCACATTTTTTTAAGATAATGGGTGGAATTCCATCAGGACCGTTAGCCTTATTCGTTTTGAGACCAAGCAAAATTCGTCTGATTAGATTAGATTAGATTTAGAATGGGGCCTTCGGGCTATCTGCCTCCACACCGCGACCTTTTCAGATCTATTGTGTCTGCCCTCAAAATCGATTAGAGTTCTTCGGCTAGCCCCGTCTTCTCTATGAGACTCCATAGGCTAGCTTTCAGATCCCCTGTGTATCTCTGGGCTTCTGGTTTTTCCTCACCCAGCGTAAGGAACCTTAGTCTTGACAAGCCCTCACAGTGGCAAAGTATGTGTACTGCTGTTTCCTCCTCTTCCTGACAGAACCTGCACAGCAGTTCTTCAGTCAGACCTATCGTACTCATGTGTTTGTTGAGCCTACAATGCCCTGTGAGAAGTCCCACTAGTATTCTAGTTGAACTTCGTTTCTGGCTTAGTAGATATTCTGTGAATGTTGGCGATGGTTTTTTAATAAACTCTTTTGCCTGTCTCATTCCTGGCGATTTGTTCCACCATTCTTGAGATTTGGTTTGCATCCATGATTTGATACTAGTCTTTTGTATAGCTTTCGCAATACCACAGAAGGGTTCTGGGCCATTCAGAGCTTTGTTTGCTCCTGCTCGGGCAAGTGAGTCTGCCTCTTCATTGCCCTCGTACCCTGTATGTGCTGGTACCCATGCTAGAGTCAGTCTGTTCTGACTGCCCAGTGCATTTAGGGTTTCTAAGCAGTCCCATACTAGTTTTGAGTTAACTTGCATAGAGTTGACTGCTTTGATTGCCGCCTGGCTATCTGAATAGATTGCAATGGTTTTGCCTTTAAACTCTTGCCTTATCAATTCTTTCACGCAATGATGTATTGCAATAATTTCTGCCTGAAACACCGTCGCGTATTTACCTAAGCTCAGTGAGATTCTTGTCTTTGGCTTGGCCCCATAAATACCAGCTCCTGATCCAAACTCAGTTTTGGAGCCGTCCGTATAGACAGCAATGTCTGCATTGATAGGAGGTCCTTCCTTCCATGCCTCTCTGTCCGTTATACTTATTTTAAAAGTTTTTTCAAAGCTATATTTTGGAATTATGCCATCCGTTGGCATTCCCATGATGGGGTCGCTTTCCAACTCTTCATATAGCTTTCTATAGTCTTTACCGTGCGCGTTGCTTATGGGTGCTTGACCCCTTGACAGAATTCGTCTGATAGTGCGTTGATGGAAGACGATTTCGGGCATTCGACTCTCAACCGGTGGAATGTCTGGCGGCACTTTTCCTTGGGAATCTAAAGTAGAGTTTGCTGCGAACATCTCTGCGAAGATATTTGCTTTCTCCTGCGATGTTGTTGCTAATGTGCCGTCGGATTTGGACAGTGGTGGAAATGAGCTATTAGTGAAATTTCCCCCGACCGCTTTAGCAAGAGACCAAAACGAACGGAAGCCATTGGGACAAACTATGGGTTTCGATCTTATCTTGGCATTGTATGTTTCTTTCGAAGCATCTATTGTTTGGCTGCAGTTATTCCTGGCATCAACGTATTCTGCTCTAGTCGCGAGGTTAGGGTTTTTGCGCCAGCGATGATAGGCTGTTTGTTTCAAGGCAACAGTTCTAGAACACTTTTTGTTGAACCAGGGTTTCGATGATGATGATCTTTTCGAAGAATGAGGTATGTATGTGTCCATTCCGAGCATGATGATCTCGAATATTTCTGCAGCACACTGTGAAGGGTCCTCAGAGTCAAAGCATACTCTATGCCAAGAAAACTCGGAGAAAAACATGCGGAGACCGTCCCAATCTCCTGAATTGTAATGCCATATAAGACGTGGGGGTGCCGGAGCAGTTGATGGAATGAAGAATGGGCAGGTTGTGGAGATGAGTGTTTGGTCAGAATTGCCAAGTGGAGCTCGTACATCTATGATGTAGGGTGCTGAATTATTAGTGAGGAATAAGTCAAGTATGTTAGCTGAATGGTTATTGGCATCGGGAATTCGTGTGGGTTCTTTGATAAGCTGCTCTAAGCCGTGAGTGATGGCGAAAGCTTTGGCTTGTCACCCAGCTTCATCCGTTCTGTTAGAGTGTACGAGCCAAGCAGTGTTGTGTACATTGAAATCGCCCATGATGATGATTTCTGCTGGCTGGATGGTTCTGTTGAATTTGGTCAAGCTTCAGAGACAAGAAGGAATGCTAAGTTACAGTGTAAACATAGTCGGAGTCGAAGTTTCCTGTTCTACCTGTTGTGTGCATTATACTTGCTTCGATGTCGTCTTTAATGATCGTTGCGAACATATATGCTACAGAGGTATCTATGTGAGATGATACAATACAGAGATACAGTGTGCAGACTGATGTTGTCGAAGTATCTTCACTTGCCTATTGTTCTCGTTATATGTCCTTTGAAGTCGTCCTATATGGTCAGTGCGATCGTATCTGCTTTAACTGTAGGCATGTCAGATGCTAGAATGCAAAGTTACAGTGTAAATATAGTCGAAGTTTCTTGTTCTGTCTGTTGTGTGCGTTATACCCGTTTTGATGTCGTCTCATATGATCGATGCGAACTGATATGCTCTATGGTATCTATGTGAGGTGATGAAATACAGAGATACAGTGTGCAGACTGATGTTGTCGAAGTATCCTCACTTGCCTATCAATCTCGATATATGTCCTTCAAAGTCTTTCTATATGGTCAGTGCGATCGTATCTGTTTCAGCTGTAGGCATGCCAGATAATAGAATTCAGAGCCACAGTGTAAACATAGTAGAAGTTTATTGTTCTCCCTGTTTTATGCTTCATTCCCGTTTTGATGTAGTCTCTAATGATCGATGCGAACTAATATGCTCCAAAGGTATCTATGTGAGATGATAGAATACAGAGATACAGTGTGCTGACTGATGTTTTCAAAGTATCTTCATTTGTCTATTGTTCTCGTTATAAGTCCTTCAAAGTCGTCTCATATGATCAGTGCCATCGTATCTGCTATAACTGTATTCATGTCAGATGCTAGAATGCAGAGTTACAGTGTAGACATAGTCGAAGTAGAAGTTTCTTGTTCTGCTCATTGTGTGCGTTATACCCGATTCGATGTCGTCTCATATGATCGTTGCGAACTACCATGCTACAAAGGTATTCATGTGAAATGTTACAATACAGAGATACAGTGTGCAGACTGATGTGGAAGTATCTTCACTTGTCAATTGTTCTCGTTATATTTCCTCCGAAGTCGTCTTATATGGTCAGTGCGATCGTATCTGGTATAGCTGTAGACATGTCAGATGCTAGAATGCGGAGTTACAGTGTAAGCATCCTTCGAAGCGTCCTTCGAAGTCGTCCTATATGGTCAGTGCGATCGTATCTGCAATTACTGTAGGCATGTCAGATGCTAGAATGCGAAGTTGAAGTATAAACATGGTCGAAGTCAAAGTTTCTTGTTCTCCCTGTTGTAGGCGTTATTTTGATTCTTTTGATTGTGGGAATCGAAGTTTCTGGTAGTAATGAAAAAGTATAGTACTTCACTCGCATATAATAAGCTATCATATATACTTCTTGAATGTGCATTAAAGATGCTAGAATGCAAAGTTACAAAGTGAACATAGACGAATAGCCTGTTGTGTGCATTATACCCGCTTCGATGTCGTCTCATATGATCGTTGCGTATTTATATGCTCCAGAGGTAGGTATCTCTGTGAGATGATAGAATACAGAGATACAGTGTGCAGACTGATGTTGTCGAAGTATCTTCACTTGTCAATGGTTCTCGTTATATGTGTCTCGAAGTCTTATTATATGGTCAGTGCGATCGTATCTGCTATAGCTGTAGGCATGTCAGATCCTAGAATGCGGAGTAACAGTGTGAGCATAGTCGGGGTCGAAGTTTCTTGTTCTGTTGTGCGTTATTCCCGCTTCGTCGTCGTCTCATATGATCGTTGCGAACTTATATGCTCTAAAGGTATCTATGTGAAATGATTGAGTACAGAGATACAGTGTGCAGACTGATGTCAAAGTATCTTCACTGGCCTATTGTTCTCGTAATATGTCCTTCGAAGTCATCTTATATGGTCAGTGCGATCGGCAGATGGTGGAATGCAAAGCTACAGAGTAAACATAGTCGAAGTCAGAGTTTCTTGTTCTGCCTGTTGTTTGCGTTATACCCGATTCGATGTCATTTCATATGATCGTTGCGAACTAACATGCTCTGAAGGTATCCATGTGAGATGATAGAATACAGAGATACAGTGTGCAGACTGATGTTCTCGAAGTATCTTCACTTGCCTATTGTACTCGTTATATGTCCTTTGAAGTCATCTTATATGGTCAGTGCGATCGTTTCTACTATATTCATAGGCATGTCAGATCCTAGAATGTGAAGTTACAGTGTAAACATAGTCGGAGTCGAAGTTTCTTGTTCTGCCTGTTGTGTGCGTTATACCCACTTCGATGTCGTCTTATATGATCGTTGCGAACATATATGCTACAGAGGTATCTATGTGAGATGATATAATACAGAGATACAGTGTGCAGACTGATGTTGTCGAATTATCTTTACTTGCCTATTGTTCCCGTTATATGTTCTTCGAAGTCGTCTTATTTGGTCAGTGCGATCGTATCTGTTATAGCTTCAAGCATGTCATATGCTGGAATGCGGAGTTACAGTGTAAACATAGTCGGAGTCGAAGTTTCTTGTTCTGCCTGTTGTGTGCGTTATACTTGCTTCGATGTCGTCTTATATGATCGTTGCGAACTTATATGCTCCATAGGTATCTATGTGAGATGATTGAGTACAGAGATACAGTGTGCAGACTGATGTCAAAGTATCTCCACTCGTCTATTGTTCTCGTCATATGTCCTTCGAAGTCGTCTTATATGGTCAGTGCGATCGGCAGATGCTGGAATGCAAAGCTACAGAGTGAACATAGTCGAAGTCAGAGTTTCTTGTTCTGCCTGTTGTGTGCGTTATACCCGATTCGATGTCAACTCATATGATCGTTACGACCTAACATGCTCCAAAGGTATCCATGTGAGATGATAGAATACAGAGATACAGTGTGCAGACTGATGTTCTCGAAGTATCTTCACTTGCCTATTGTACTCGTTATATGTTCTTCGAAGCCATCTTATATGGTCAGTGCGATCGTTTCTTCTATAGTTATAGGCATGTCAGATACTAGATTGTGAAGTTACAGTGTAAACATAGTCGGAGTCGAAGTTTCTTGTTCTGCCTGTTGTGTGCGTTATACCCACTTCGATGTCGTCTTATATGATCGTTGCGAACATATATGTTACAGAGGTATCTATGTGTGATGATATAATACAGAGATACAGTGAGCAGACTGATGTTGTCGAACTATCTTCACTTGCCTATTGTTCTCGTTATATGTCCTTCGAAGTCGTCTTATTTGGTCAGTGCAATCGTATCTGTTATAGCTTCAAGCATGTCAGATGCTGGAATGCTAAGTTACAGTGTAAACATAGTCGGAGTCGAAGTTTCTTGTTCTGCCTGTTGTGTGCGTTATACTTGCTTCGATGTCGTCTTATATGATCGTTACGAACATATATGCTACAGAGGTATCCATGTGGGATGATACAATACAGAGATACAGTGTGCAGACTGATGTTGTCGAAGTATCTTCACTTGCCTATTGTTCTCGTTATATGTCCTCTGAAGTCGTCCTATATGGTCAGTGCGATTGTATCTGCTTTAACTGTAGGCATGTCAGATGCTAGAATGCAAAGTTACAGTGTAAATATAGTCGAAGTTTCTTGTTCTGCCTGTTGTGTGCGTTATACCCGTTTTGATGTCGTCTCATATAATCGATGCGAACTGATATGCTCCAGAGGTATCTATGTGAGATGATGAAATACAGAGATACAGTGTGCAGACTGATGTTGTCGAAGTATCCTCACTTGCCTATTAATCTAGATATATGTCCTTCAAAGTCTTTCTCTATGGTCAGTGCGATCGTATCTGTTTCATCTTCAGGCATGTCAGATAATAGAATTCAGAGCCACAGTGTAAACATAGTAGGAGTTTATTGTTCTCCCTGTTTTATGCTTCATTTTCGTTTCGATGTAGTCTCGAATGATCGATGCGAACTGATATGCTCCAAAGGAATCTATGTGAGATGATAGAATACAGAGATACAGTGTGCTGACTGATGTTGTCAAAGTATCTTTATTTGTATCTGTATTCATGTGAGGTGCTAGAATGCAAAGTTACAGTGAAGACATAGTCGAAGTTTCTTGTTCTGCTCGTTGTGTGCGTTATACCCAATTTGATGTCGTCTCATATGATCGTTGCGAACTACCATGCTACAAAGGTATCCATGTGAGATGTTACAATACAGAAATACAGTGTGCAGACTGATGTCGAAGTATCTTTTCTTGTCAATTGTTCCCGTTATACTGTGGGCTGTTACAGGTTTATTCTTCCATATCATGAGAACCTCAAAAATTATACTAAAACACTAAAGAATAACGTTGAAATAGTTTATTTTCTCAAATCCTACCAGCTCACAGAATCACTTCACTCAACATATGACTAGCTTAGCGTTATCATAGTAAGTAGGTACAGGAATTGCATGATCCGTGCATGGAGCTTGTGGTGTTTGATGTAGAACAAAAACCTGAAACAAAGTATGAATGTAATAGTGATTGAAACTGTTGATATTCAACTCACCTAACTTACGATCTTCCTCGTATACCTCTGATTAGTGTTCGTTCCAGTTTTGTGGGTGCTCTTCTTTGCTTGTCTGGTATGACTGGTCCTTGATAGGTGTTGTTTGTTGTTGATCTCTTGATATCAGCTTCTTCGTTAACAGAACAAGAATATGAAAACATTCAACTACCCTAGCAGTTGAAATCTTCTTGGGGAACACACCCTTCAGCCCTTTTCCATGGTGTCTGAACCTGAATTTCTTGCCATTAGTCGAAACAGAAATCTGCAGGAAACTCCAGAATAATCATATCTATTTACTTCTTGAAGTTGTTGGAAATCGAAATGGATACCTGAAAAATATGAGTTATTTAAATAATTAAAAAAAAATAATAATATCAAAACATAACCTATTTGATCAGATGATTGCTGTCACTGTATCTGTCCGTAAGTTCGTCTGGGTATTCTGTGTCACTTTATCGTGACGTGCTGTCACTTGTGTCATGTAACCATGTAACGAAAATAACCAAAGTGAATTCTTCTGGCTGCGACTGGCTCGAGACTGCTCCGGTACGTCACTGCGGATTACACCTGCACTACACTTGACATATGTCACGAACTTCATCGACAGTGATACCACTTTCTGACTGAAAAATTCCTACTTTTCTACTTGGCGGGTTCGAAAGAAGAAAAAAGTCTTTTTCCTGGTATCCATGTAGATCGTGAGATAAAAGCAATCGCAATTGCGGATAATTAACACAAATTTCGGAAAATTTAGAGATAATATGAGTTGTGGACGCTGGAGCAACTTCTCTTAGAAAAAGGATATGATTTCTCACATTTTCCGAATTTCGAATCTATATTATAAATCACTTTGAGGCCACCCAACACCTTCAGGTATGTCTCACTTTCAGTCAGTACTTTCTGCTGGAACTCATTGTCGAGTATCTTCAGTCACAGTAATCATATTTACTTTCAGGCCTCATATCTCATGAGTCATAACTCATAACTTATAAATTAGACTTCAGAGGTTGTAGTTACTGGTTCCACCAATATAAGTACACCAGGACCTGAGTACCTACTATAGACTGTCTTTACCTGACAGGAGTCAGACTCAGACATCAGATGAATGGAAGCTGCCTTCTAACTTCTTTGAGCCCTGCTGCTGGCACTTTGAAAAAAAAAATGACAGATGAGCCCTAGAACTTAGATTCCTCCTAGTTACCTTGCACAATAACAAAAGTACCAAGAACCTAGCCTTCAGCACAGTTCTTTATTTCAAATTGGAGTTATTCACCTTTCTTGTTACCTAGCTGTACTAGGCATGAGCCTGCTCACAATGCAACCCAGGTGTGTGGGTTGTTATTCATTAGGATATGTAGGTCGAGCTGATACTACAATTACTGGTAGTGATTTTGTAGAGATATGTCTCAGAGACCATGTTTTAATGAATTAAATGTAGTGTAGGTAGCCATACGTTTCCCAGGGTCATAGCGCTATTACCCCAAAACTTGATTGGCCATTATTCCCCATGTTTTTCTTTTGTTTATATTACCTACTAATATTTTCGGAATTTTTGATATATCATACAGTAGGATGAATTGTTCTGATATCAGATATTGAAACCCACTGAGGTAACATATGACAAAACGCACAGTTTCATATTAAATCATAAAACTCACAGATTCATATCAAATAATAGAGAGATTCTGTTATATCAAGAAATAGAACCCATTGTTTCATATCAAATAATAAAGCACACTGTTTGTATTTTCCGAACTCCTCAGTTGTAGACTTATTTCATACCCACTCCCTTCTTCACTGAGCCAGGGTCTGTTCCTCCTTGAAGGTCTTATAAATAACTGCTACTCCTTTCCTCCTGTCAGAACTTCTGATAGAAGAAAAGAACATAGCAAAATTGGCGCACCAACGTGGATTTGTTTTCATTTCATGTCATGAACTGGCTTGGAGGAGTTATGGAAGTTGGATTTCATTTTTCAAATGTAGGCAGTGGGCTTGGTTGTTTGTGAAACAGATAATTCAAGATTAATAATCATCAACTACATTGGAATAGGTTAATGATTTCTTCCTGGTATATCATTTTATTTTTATGATAACTTTCTCAGTTTCAATACATAACACTTTGATATAACATCCTACAAGCTTGAGTTGAGTTTAACACACCAAAAATTGAAGTTGGACTTTCAGTATTGTGCTTATACAGGTTGTCCATGATATACAGATTGTCCATGGGTTTGAACTTTAATATTTACTAAATTTCAATTTTTCTGCTTTATTTTTTTGTTGGGACTTGGGTGTAAAGTATTCCAAAACTACAACCAAGATACAAGGTGGTCAACTTTTTTTTTCTTTTGATATTTTTTTTTCTCAATCATAGGTTGTACTTTTAATCTTAGTTTCGGATTTTTTTCCACTTGGTGTGAGTATTAAAAAAAAAATATATATACTAGCCTCATTATTGATATACAGGGTGTCCCTTTTATAGATGTACTAGGTGCACAACGTCATTAAGATTTTTTTTTTATTTTTTTGGTTTGGGTATTCAGGCAATTTTGTTCAAATACAATATTGATTGTTTATGTACAGGGCGTGCATAAATTGCAGGAAGAGTTTTCAGATTGCAGTAACTACAAATTTTTTTTTCTGAATAATTTCAGGAATTTTACAGACTTTTGGGTCTTTGCATTTATTCAATCAAAATTTTAGGTTTTGGATCCAGTATATTTTGAATGAAGGTTGACTTTAGTACATACCGAGGAGTTGGGTGGTCTCAAAGTCACTGGGGATACAGTTTCTATTGTTATATATTTTTTTTTCTTTCGCCTAAGAAGGAGTGGGGGGTTTGAGTGACCTCAAAGTCGTGATCAGGACTTACTTTATATTTTGATTATAGTTATTTTACTCATTTAATATGGAGGTGAATCGATTTCTTGGAGATAAAATTACTTACGAGTTACAAATTCGAGGGATGCCAATCGGTAGAACGGTTAATGAAAAACGGACTACTTTGAGGGATATTTTGCGGTTAGAACGTTCAGGGGAGGTTCAGACACCTTTAACGGCAAATTTGGACACAAGCTATGAGATATCAATTTGTGAAGGAAAACTTACGGATTTGGCTGACGACATTCAAAATTTCGATAAAGTCAATCGACAAAATGAATTCAGAAGAATCAATTCGCGACTTACTCACTTAGATTTACGGTTGAGCAGACTTACTTGTGGTGCTACTTCAAGGGAAAGGCACTCTGAAGTATCTTCATGGTGCAAACAATTAATGACTGATTTATCCACAATCTATATTGAGGCTGTGGGGGAGGATGATCTGGTAGAGAGATCACTAATAGACGACGCACCTCTTCGGCCAAAGAGGGCTCATTCGAATACATCAACCAGAGAATTTAACAAAAATTCACCGTTAGTCGACGATCAGCTGAATAGGGTGGAAGGTGATTTTGACAATTTGGATTTGCTTGACCGAGATTCACGTACGAATAGTCCAAATCAGGAGAGTAGCAGGTCTAGGGAAAGTCGTGTTGAGGGTCTTCGTCGAATGTTCGAAAGCAGGGAAGCACAGGAAACTCGGGAGGCTAATGAGGATAGGCGGGTTCCACCTCACTCAAGCGACCGGTCAACTCGAGCTCACAGTCCAACTGTTAGGTTCATAGACCCCGACAACAATATTCCAGAGAACAGTCAAGCACTCCCTAATAGGGCGAATTCTTCAGTGAATTTTTCTCATGCATATCAACCCTCTCCCATGACAAATAATAATATTCCTCAGGTAAATAGCATTCTTAGCCCCAAAACTGGTGTTTCCTCATGGTGCAATAATTCTTCCAACTTTGATGTTAGTCGTTGGCGCGTACAATACGATGGAATTTCCAGCATTACAACATTTCTGGAACGGATTGGAGAGTTGCGTGTGTCACGTGGTGTCTCTAAGGAGAGATTACTTCAATCTGCTCCAGAGATATTTGTAAAAGATGCGTTATTTTGGTACCGAATGGGTCATTTCGATTCTTGGGATGAATTGATCAAAAAGTTGCGTGAAGATTTCCAACCTCACGACTATGAGAACGCATTGTGGAAGGAGATACGGCGTCGTACGCAGGAGAGCGGCTCATAAATTTTGTCGCTGTTATGGAAAATTTATTTCGTAAGTTGGTTGAGGTTCCATCTGAGGAAGAACGAGTTAAAATGATTAGGCGAAACATGCTACCGTTTTTACAAACCGGACTGTCCCTTCACCCGATCAGCACCCTTTCCGAGTTGATTCGTTTGGCACGTGCGGTTGAAGATACTGAGATGCGCGTACAGAGGTTTTGTCCACCACCGACAAATCTTAGACATTAAGTTGAGCCCGACTTGGCCTACAGAAAGCCAGTTAACTCAAATCTCTGTTCCATTGAAACTCCCACTCATGACCCAACAGTAGCTGCAATTGGCGAGTCCAACCAGCCCACCTGCTGGAATTGCAACAAGTCTGGGCATAGATTCCGAAAGTGTTCCGAGCAAAAGCGAGTGTTTTGCTCCAAGTGCGGACAGGCTAATGTTACGAGTCATTCTTGTCCACGTTGTTCAAAAAACGGGAGGTCGGCGAGGCAGTAGGCCACCTGCCAACGTCGTCGTTAACCTTGGGCCAACAAACCGAAAATCAAATCATTTTGAACTATGTCTTGGCACACGCTAAGGGAGACCAGCGGCCATATTTGAATGTGACAATTTTAGGTCAGACATTCTTAGGACTTTTAGATAGCGGAGCCACTAGGACTATTCTGGGGGGTCCATCATGGAACATTTTACGACGGTTGTGTCAGTTGGATTCGGTGGAACCGAAACGTTGTCTAGTAGCAAATGGCCAAAGTTGTGAGAGTATAGGTCATGTATTTTCACCCCTACAGTTACGGGATCGTGTTAGGGTTATTGATGTCCTTGTGGTACCATCAATTCCTCATGGATTGATCCTCGGAGTTGACTTTTGGAGTCAGATGGGGATTATCCCTGATTTATATACCGGAGAATGGTGTTTTCGTTCGGATCAATTCATGGAGGATATTAAAATAGATGGCATCCAGGACATTGACAGCTTGACCAATACCCAACGAGAGGCCCTTGATGTAGTCATCAATAGAGCATTTACTGCTTTGGGGAATCGATTGGGCTGCACACACTTAGTGGAGCACGTGATTCACACTACCTCTGTCCCAATCAAACAGCGTCATTACCCGATTTCCCCTGCCTTACAGAAAATCGTGAATGCTGAGTTGGACGATATGTTAAAGCAAGACATAATCGAACCTTCTTCTTCGCCATGGTCATCCCCTATTGTCATGGTTAAAAAAGGTGACGGTAGATGGAGATTTTGCGTCAATTACAAACGTTTAAATGCCGTCAGTACTCCGGACGCATACCCGATCCCCTACGTGAGTGCAATTTTGGACAAATTGAGGGATGCACATTACCTCACAACTTTGGACATCAAGTCGGCCTACTGGCAGATACCAGTTGCCGCCGAGTCTAGACCCTTAACTGCGTTCATAGTCCCTAACCGTGGTTTATACCAATTCAAGCGCATGCCGTTCGGGTTACACTCCGCCCCTGCTACCTGGCAGAGATTGTTGGATCGAGCTCTGGGAGTGGATCTCGAAGGGTATATGTTTGCCTACTTGGATGACATAATCATCGCCACTTCCACGTTCGAAAAGCATCTCGAAGTACTTGGTGAGGTTCTGAAGCGTCTACATGCCGCTGGCCTCACTCTCAATAGAGACAAGTGTGTGTTTTGTGCTCCTGAGCTCCGTTATTTGAGCTACGTAGTAAATGCGTCTGGGCTCCTAGTTGATCCAGAGAAAGTTGACGCCATTCTGCGCATCCCAACGCCTCGTACTGTTTCGGAAGTGGGAAGGGTAGTGGGGCTAGCGTCATGGTATCGCCGATTCATACCCTCCTTCTCGACTGTCGTATCACCCTTAACTAAATTGACCCAAAAGAATAGACCATTCGTTTGGGACAATGAATGTGAATCAGCACTGAATGCCGTTAAACAGCACCTCGTGTCTGCTCCGATCTTGGCATGTCCAGACTTCAACCTTCCTTTCATCATCGAGACGGATGCATCGGATTATGGCTCAGGGGCGATTTAATCTCAGAAACATCCTGAGGGAGAAAAAGTGATAAGTTACTTAAGTCGGTCATTGACGAAAAATGAAAGAAAATTCTCAACAACCGAAAAGGAATGTTTGGCAGTGCTGTTTGCAGTAGAAAAGTTACGACCCTATATTGAAGGAAGTAAATTTACCGTAATAACAGACCATTATAGCTTGAAATGGCTTTTTAACATAAAGGATCCGGTAGGGCGCATTGCGAGGTGGGCATTAAGGATGCAACAATACGATTTTGACGTACAACATCGAAGTGGTAAGGACCACTGTGTCCCTGATGCACTCTCTCGAGCGGTCCCTATGGTAGACCTTTTAGACAGCGCAGATGATGGACCCACAATCACTTCAGACCGATGGTATCGTGAAATGGTCCAGAGAGTCACGAAATTTCCCACTAAATACCCTCTATGGATGTTGGACAATGGGAAGCTTTATCGGAAGGTCAAGTCCCAATACCCTAACCTGTCTCCGAATGAATGGTTGGTTGTAGTCCCTCGTGATCAAGGTGTGGATATAATCCGAACAAATCACGATCCTCCGACGTGTGGTCATTCTGGTGTTGCCAAAACGACTGCGAGGATAACTCAGACATATTATTGGCCAAAACTACGGGTAGATGTCGCTCGTTATGTCCGCAAATGTGACACTTGCCTCCGGACGAAACCTGAGCAAAAATCGCCAATTGGACAGATGCTTTCGGCTCAAATAACTGCATCTCGACCATGGGAACTAGTTAGTTCCGATCTCGTTGGACCCCTCCCAAGGTCAACCGCGGGATACAGTTTTATACTCACAGTGATGGACTGTTTTAGTAAATTCATTTTGCTTTATCCCCTCCGATAAGCCACCGCCTCTCAAGTCACCAAAATCCTTGAAGATCATGTCATATTGGTGTATGGAGCCCCACGGAAAATAATTGTTGACAATGGCGTTCAATTTCGTAGCAATCTCTTTAGGAACCTCATGACGAAATATTACGTTCAAATAGGATTCACTGCCAACTACCACCCGCAGGGTAATCCTGTAGAGAGGACCCATCGGGTTATTAAAACAATGCTAAGTTCATACGTTACCGACAATCATAAACAGTGGGACCAGTATTTAGCAAAAGTTGGATTTGCTATACGTTCGGCAAAACATGAGGTCACAGGTGTGACGCCTAACCTAATTAACTTTGGTCGCGAAGTTAACCCCAATAATGTGGATATCGACAACCCAAATTTAAATCAAACGGTGGATGGTGATGCACGAGTCCGTTCGTTGAATTCACTATTCTAAGATGTTCAGAAAAAGCTTCAGAAAGCATACGAAAAGAGTAGGATCCCCTATAATCTTCGACATCGCAATGAACCCTTCACACTGAATCAAAAAGTTTGGAAACGCAATCATGTGTTGTCAGATGCTTCCAAAAATTTTACCTCGAAGTTGGCACCAAAATTTTCGGGGCCCTTCACAATAGTTCGGATAGCTTCGCCGTGGTCCTACGAGCTTGCTGACGAGAAGAACAAAACTCTAGGTGTATGGAATGCCAAGGACCTCAAAGCTCATCCTCCTGATGATCACTGATTTCGTCCTCTCATGAGTGGGTGTAGATAAGTGTGCGTGTGAGTATGAATGTGTATAGGAGTAAGCATTACAGTTATAAGTTTCGTCGAAACTTATTTCGAGGGAAGGGTGGTGTGTTACAGGTGTATTCTTCCATATCATGAGAACCTCAAAAATTATACTAAAACACTAAAGAATAACGTTGCAATAGTTTATTTTCTTAAATCCTACCAGCTCACAGAATTACTTCACTCAACAAATGACTAGCTTAGCGTTATCATAGTAAGTAGGTACAGGAACTGCATGATCCGTGCATGGAGCTTGTGGTGTTTGATGTAGAACAAAAACCTGAAACAAAGTATGAATGTAATAGTGATTGAAACTGTTGATATTTAACTCACCTAACTTACGATCTTCCTCGTATACCTCTGATTAGTGGTCGTTCCAGTTTTGTGGGTGCTCTTCTTTGCTTGTCTGGTATGACTGGTCCTTGATAGGTGTTGTTTGTTGTTGATCTCTTGATATCAGCTTCTTCGTTAACAGAACAAGAATATGGAAACATTCAACTACCCTAGCAGTTGAAATCTTCTTGGGGAACACACCCTTCAGCCCTTTCCCATGGTGTCTGAACCTGAATTTCTTGCCATTAGTCGAAACAGAAATCTGCAGGAAACTCCAGAATAATCATATCTATTTACTTCTTGAAGTTGTTGGAAATCGAAATGGATACCTGAAAAATATGAGTTATTTAAATAATTAAAGAAAAATAATAATATCAAAACATAACCTATTTGATCAGATGATTGCTGTCACTGTATCTGTCCGTAAGTTCGTCTGGGTATTCTGTGTCACTTCATCGTGACGTGCTGTCACTTGTGTCATGTAACCATGTAACGAAAATAACCAAAGTGAATTCTTCTGGCTGCGACTGGCTCGAGACTGCTCCGGTACGTCACTGCGGATTACACCTGCACTACACTTGACATATGTCACGAACTCCATCGACAGTGATACCACTTTCTGACTGAAAAATTCCTACTTTTCTACTTGGCGGGTTCGAAAGAAAAAAAAAGTCTTTTTCCTGGTATCCATGTGGATCGTGAGATAAAAGCAATCGCAATTGCGGATAATTAACACAAATTTCGGAAAATTTTGAGATAATATGAGTTGTGGACGCTAGAGCAACTTCTCTTAGAAAAAGGATATGATTTCTCACATTTTCCGAATTTCGAATCTATATTATAAATCACTTTGAGGCCACCCAACACCTTCAGGTATGTCTCACTTTCAGTCAGTACTTTCTGCTGGAACTCGTTGTCGAGTATCTTAAGTCACAGTAATCATATTTACTTTCAGGCCTCATATCTCATGAGTCATAACTCATAACTTATAAATTAGACTTCAGAGGTTGTAGTTACTGGTTCCACCAACATAAGTACACCAGGACCTGAGTACCTACTATAGACTGTCTTTACCTGACAGGAGTCAGACTCAGACATCAGATGAATGGAAGCTGCCTTCTAACTTCTTTGAGCCCTGCTGCTGGCACTTTGGAAAAAAAAATGACAGATAAGCCCTAGAACTTAGATTCCTCCTAGTTACCTTGCACAATAACAAAAGTACCAAGAACCTAGCCTTCAGCACAGTTCTTTATTTCAAATTGGAGTTATTCACCTTTCTTGTTACCTAGCTGTACTAGGCATGAGCCTGCTCACAATGCAACCAAGGTGTGTGGGTTGTTATTCATTAGGATATGTAGGTCGAGCTGATACTACAATTACTGGTAGTGATTTTGTAGAGATATGTCTCAGAGACCATGTTTTGATGAATTAAATGTAGTGTAGGTAGCCATACGTTTCCCAGGGTCATAGCGCTATTACCCCAAAACTTGATTGGCCATTATTCCCCATGTTTTTCTTTTGTTTATATTACCTACTAATATTTTCGGAATTTTTGATATATCATACAGTAGGATGAATTGTTCTGATATCAGATATCGAAACCCACTGAGGTAACATATGACAAAACGCACAGTTTCATATTAAATCATAAAACTCACAGATTCATATCAAATAATAGAGAGATTCTGTTATATCAAGAAATAGAACCCATTGTTTCATATCAAATAATAAAGCACACTGTTTGTATCTTCCGAACTCCTCAGTTGTAGACTTATTTCATACCCACTTCCTTCTTCACTGAGCCAGGGTCTGTTCCTCCTTGAAGGTCTTATAAATAACTGCTACTCCTTTCCTCCTGTCAGAACTTCTGATAGAAGAAAAGAACATAGCAGGGCTTACTACCAAAATTGACCAAGTCAAAAACAATAGTTCCTGGAAAAAGGATGATCAAAGTATCCCACTTTCATGTGATATGTTTACCCAGGAGTCAAACAAAATATCTGCATTCCATTCTCATTAGGTATAAAGTATGAAATCATAGATTCACAATAACTTTGAAAATTCTCATCCAGGTCTGCTGTTTTCAAAAACAAAATTGACTTGGTCATTTTCGCATGTAGAAATTAGGTATCAAAGCGGGCATAGTCAATGGTGCAGAAACTTTATTCAATGAACAACTCTAAACAAAAAAAAGTAACATTTGTACTAGTCAACATTGTATTGGCTGGTATGGGTGCCAACGAACATAATCCATCATTAATTTTTGAAAGAGAGAATGATAATGGAAATTTGCAGAAGAAACTAAGCAGAATCTGAATCGGACCATAGTGATGGCTCTGGGGCGACATCTTTTTTTGCGCTATCTGTTGGTATAGACTGATACCAGGCATGAAACTCTGGAGGAATTGCCCCAGTTCTACACAATTTCAAGAGATCTAGCTTTTTCAGGTTGGAAATAGGAATTTCTTTGGAATACAATTGCGGTATTTTGTCTGGTGAAATATTGTTGGTAGTTCGACTACTACGTCCAGCTACATTTAGCCTAAGAAATTCTGGATCACTATAATTGTACTTGAATAGCTCGTACTGAGGTAAATTTTTTTCATATCGCATACTTTTGATTTCCAACCAATTAACACGATTTCCGTTTTCGTCTATAGATCTGTTCTTGAAAGTCCTAGAAGCTAGTTTTTTCAAGTCGAGAAAGTCCTTGTACTTCAATTCGTGTACATCGTATGGAGGACTTCTTATATTACGCCCTCTATTAGAGCGTGCCATTCGAAAAATATTTAACCAATCATGCGTAGTGTATACGGAAACATTCCTTTTGGCATTCTCTATTGCACTATGCATGGAATCTACTTCCATGTAAGAATGGCCAGATTCTAGAAAATTATGCTCGATAATATTCAAACTGCTGTTTTGTACTAGGAACACAAATAAAGCTGCAATATACTGATTCCTGTTCTGTCCGCTACAAGTATCTGGGAACAAACTCAATTTCGTGATATTCTGTGGCAGATTTTGTATCCATTTAACCAGACATGTTCCTATTTCTGAACTGCCCCTCTGACCATTAATTTCGGTCCACGTATAGCAATGGGCTTCCTGGGAAGCTGCTTCGTAGATTGTGAGATTGTATGCACAAAATTTTCTGCTATAATACATTAGTGAGACATCAGAAGACGGTATATGTAGAACGCTTTGTAAATCAAATGTGACGCTCACGAAATTATTATCAGTCATAGCACGCTCCTTATCTGATTTTTTTGCTGCATTTGCTCCGACCCTTCTTCGAATGTGAGCTTGGTAATTCTCTTCCAAATCAGCTGACTTCTCTTTCAGGTAGTTTGCACATATTGAGCACTGATCTTTCTTAGGCTTGAAGAAGGATAAGTTGAAGTTCTTACAAAATATTCGGCGGTAAGTTATCTGGGATGCATATTCCTTATCTGTTTTTCTACAATCCTCAGCATACAAAGCGTACATTTTCGCAAAAGATAAATTTGAATCTAGATATTCTCTCTTAGTAGATGCTCGGCAATAATGAGAAGCCATGGTTGGGAAACTCTTTATATGAGCAGTGATTGTATCAATGATTCCTGATTTTGTTTTGTCAGCTGGAGCTCTTTTACCACGTTTGTCGCCACTGGCAAATATTCCAGTCTCATTCAACCCAGAAAATGCTGTATCCACTGGTCCATGGCTTATACACAAAGTATTCAAGGAAAAGGTTTCACAAACTCTTACCCTTGTGCCCTCCTTCAGAAAATGGTAGTACCTGCTACTAGATTTATGTGCACCTGTACCAGTTCGAATTCTCCTACAAGCAGGTTCTTTGCTTGTGACATAAGAGAGAATGAAATCTTTTTGGCGATTGAAATCTAGATTCCAAAATTCGGAACATAACTGGTTTCTCAATTCATCATTGAAATTGAGCGGACATTTGAATTCACAAGAGTTGCAATTGCTGAATTTAGGTTGTTTTGCTGCTTTGACTCTTCCTCTGGATTCATATGGTAAACCTGACATTCTGTTTTTCTTATTTATATTTTTTTTCCATTGTGTAGGATTCGCCTTTTTCCAACGGTACTGTCTTTTCGATAGGGGTGTACTATCGTCAGAAGATGATTCTGCATTCGACTCATCACTCGGGATATAATTATCACTACTGCCGGAAGAAAAATTTGGAACACTTCTTTCATCTTCTTGTTCCTCCAATGAATGTGAAGAAAGCTGATCATGTACCTCGACGAAATTGCTAGTAATCATTGTGGAAGAACAATCTTCCTGAGCTGGAGGAGCGCATAATGTACCTATAATTAAAATTCATCATTGGGAGTAGATGAAGAAACGAACACAAAATGTTTACCTTCGACAATGTTGCTCGTCGCAGACAAAGCGGAAACACACTGGGTCTTTGTTGTTGTGGAACATTGTGCTAAAAACAATAGAAACAAACCTGTTATAAGTAACTGCATCCTTCAAAATGTCCTTCTTTGTATTTATATTTCAACAATAACAAAAACATAACCTCACAATAAATTACAAGAATGAAAACAAAACTGAAATATTCACCTGCATCAATGTCCATTGAAACTCTTCCCTCTGCATTATTCGAACACATGAGTGTTATTAATTTGCCCCTGAAAGCCATATCCTTATGAACACATACACGATAAAATCGGATGTTCTTTATCAATCACGATATCAATGCACATAACTGAACGACCAACACATCAATATACAATACATGGAACATCGGGAAGTGATCAAGTCGAGATAGTCAATTATCGCTATAGCTTATGACGCGTAGTTATCGTACATGGGAAATTGAACAAGTCGACATGATCATTATAGCCAGTAAGAAACTTGAACACTATGACATAGACATAATGGTTCGATGTGAGTGGCGCCATCTATGTTTTAAACTCTGACTTGGACATTTTTACCAGATATTAGGATACCATCAATGAGTCACTTGGGCATATTAGCTGGAAATCATGCAAAAGTGACTTGGTCACTTTTGGCAGTATGCCCACAAATTATGTCCCTCGAAGTCGTCTTATATGGTCAGTGCGAGGTATCCATGTGAGATGATAGAATACAGAGATACGGTGTGCGGACTGATGTTGTCTAAGAATCTTCACTTGCCTATTGTTCTCGTTAAATGTCCTTCGAAGTCGTCTCATATGGTCAGTACGATCGTATCTGCAATTACTGTAGGCATGTCAGATGCTAGAATGCGAAGTTGAAGTATGAACATAGTCGAAGTCGAAGTTTCTTGTTTCCCCTGTTGTAAGCGTTATCTTGATTCAGGAAACACTAGACAATGTTTACCTATAAGATGTATAACCGACTTATTATCAAGATTGATAAATTGGAAGTTTTGGTGAACACGCCGATTTACCGACTCTTGATTGATGGAATCGAAGTTTTTGGTGGATATGAAAAAGTATAGTACTCCACTCGCATGTGATGAGCTCTCATATATACTTCTTGGATGAGCATTTGAGATGCTAGAACGCAGAATTACAAAGTAAACATAGTCAAAGTCGAAATTTCTTGTTCTTCCTGTTGTGTTCGTTATACCCACTTCGATGTTGTCTCATATAATAGTTGCGAACTTATATGCTCTAGAGGTATCCATGTGAGATGATAGAATACGGAGATACAGTGTGCGGACTGATGTTGTCGAAGTATCTCCACTTGCCTATTGTTCTCGTTATTATGTCCTTCGAAGTCGTCCTATATGGTCAGTGCGATCGTATCTGCAATCACTGTAGGCATGTCAGATGCTAGAATGCGAAGTTAAAGTATCAACATTGTCGAAGTCAAAGTTTCTCGTTCTCCCTGTTGTAAGCGTTATTTTGATTCAGGAAACACTAGACAATGTCTACCTATGAGATGTATAACCAACTTATTATCAAGATTGATAAATTCGAAGTTTTGGCGAACACGCCCATTTACCGAATTTTGATTGTTGGAATCGAAGTTTCTGGTGGCAATGAAAAAGTATAGTACTCCACTCGCATATAATAAGCTGTCATAAATTCTTCTTGAATGTGCATTCAAGATGCTAGAATGCAAAGTTACAAAGTAAACATAGTCGAATAGCCTGTTGTGTGCGTTATACCCGCTTCGATGTCGTCTCATATGATCGTTGCGTATTTTTATGCTCCAGAGGTATCTATGTGAGATGATAGAATACAGAGATACAGTGTGCAGACTGATGTTGTCAAAGTATCTCCACTTGTCAATTGTTCTTGTTATATGTCCCTCGAAGTCTTCTTATATGGTCAGTGCGATCGTATCTGCTATAGCTGTAGGCATGTCAGATGCTAGAATGCGGAGTAACAGTGTAAGCATAGTCGGGGTCGGAGTTTCTTGTTCTGTCTATTGTGTGCGTTTTACCCTCTTCGATGTGGTCTTATATAATAGTTGCGAACCCATATGCTCCAGAAGTTTCCATGTGAGATGATAGCATACAGAGATACGGTATGCAGACTGATGTTGTCGGAGTATCTCCACTTGACTATTGTTCTCGTTATATGTCCTTCGGAGTCGTCTCATATGGTCAGTGCGATCATACCTGCTATTGCTGAAGGCATGTCAGATGCAAAAATTTGGAGTTACAGTGTGAAGATAGTCGGAGTCGAAGTTTCTTGTTCCGCCTGTTGTGTGCGTTATACCCGCTTCGATGTCGTCTCATATGATCATTGCGAACTATCATGCTACAAAGGTATTCATATGAGATGTCACAATACAGAGATACAGTGTGCAGACTGATGTCGAAGTATCTTCACTTGCCTATCGTTCTCGTTGTATGTCCTTCGAAGTCGTCCTATATGGTCACTGCGATCGTATCTGCAATTACTGTAGGCATGGTATATGGTTCGCTTTACAAGTATGGGTGTGAGTGGCCGATAGCTCCAACAAAAGTGATAATTTAACGAGTAAAGTGCCACGATATAATAATTCCAAACGCACCAAAATAGTGCTTGGTATAACTACTATATAGGTGAGAAAGTGTACAGTTTAATCTCACATTTCTTGATCAAACCACAGAAATACATGAAAATTGTTACCATCTTCATACCATACATTTTTTTCTAAATAACGATAAACAAAAATAAATATAATAAATAAAGGTTTCCATACACTATATTCCTATTCTACTCATTGAAATGAATGAAGCTGAAATAATGAAATCCATAGAAGACACAACAAGAAGAATCGTAGAGGAAATACAGTCATCAAAACAAGAACTTAAAAGTGCTATAGATTCTAGTGAATCTAGACTACTGAGGAAAGTAGAGGAACAAAATAATAGAGTCAAACAACTAGAAGAGGAAAATATATTACTGAAACGAAAAATAGAAATACTAGAAAAATACTCTAGAAAAAACAATATAATAATTTTCGGGCTGAAAAAACCAGCTGACAATATAAACATGAAATCAGTCTGTGAACACATTGAAACTCTTATAGGAGTTAAACTGGAAGAAGCTGACATAAACAATTTATATTTTTGGGGAAAACGGAAAATCCTCCATTGAAAGTCGAACTAGTATCGCACTTGAGAAAACAGGATATTCTGAAAAACGCCAAAGAACTCAAAGGTTCCGGGATTTCGATTGCCAATGATCTGACTCAAGAACAACGGGAAGAATACAAAAATCTGAAACAATACCTATTTCACTACAAAGGAACTGGAAAATACACTAAGTGCTATATATAGGGGAAAAGACTTGTGCTAGATAACAATAAATACACCATTGAAGAATTATTGAAACTTGAGGAGAGAACATCATCAAACAGCGCACCATCTACACCAAACAGCGTGAATCCGGCTACTTCTCGGAATTGGAATCAAATAGGGAAATCAAATCTAGCTGGAGACAATAAGCAGAAACCAAAACAATCTAAATCAATAATAAAGAAACCCAGCGAAATACGAACCCGCTCTGCAACTCAGAAGTAATTCGTAGATAAAGTAGACTTAGTATTAGTTTCTTTTTTTTCTTCTTTTTTTAGCATTTATACGATTCATACTTGTTGAATTAGCTTCAACTTCTGATTATCAAATATATAATGAATCAATTTATTCGTGACATTGTCCATGAACCCTTCGAAACAAAAGAGTGCAATTCAATAACAGATCTGAGAAACTTATTGCTCACTGTTGCCAATGAGAAAAAATTGAAAATATTTCACCAAAACATACGAAGTATATCGAAGAATATTGATGAACTCAAAATACATCTGAGTCAACTATTCATCTGCTATGATTGTATAATATTGACTGAAACATTCAAAATATCTGATATCGGTTCCTTTTCATTACCAAATTATAATATTATATAAAGTGAGGGAGATATAAATAAAAATGATGGAGTAGTTATGTATTTGAATAAGAACATTAACTTCAATAGCAAAATAGTGTACGTCGGAGAATGCAAAG
The DNA here is from genome assembly GCA_918026855.4 of Phaedon cochleariae. Classification (NCBI taxonomy): domain Eukaryota; kingdom Metazoa; phylum Arthropoda; class Insecta; order Coleoptera; family Chrysomelidae; genus Phaedon; species Phaedon cochleariae. Next base: position 13,007,246 of record OU896723.1, read on the forward strand.
TTTTCCAAGCAGACATTAAAACTATCAAAAATAAAGTATTTATGATAACTGGAATTTATAGGCCTCCAGCAACCAATCCAGAACAATTTGTTCAACATTTGAGAAACTATTTGGAACAATCAAAAAATAATTCTGTTGAGGGTCATGTAATTGTTGGCGACATCAATTTGAATATCAATAACGAAAATTTTGTAATATCCGATTACCTTGATACTTTGAGTGAATACAATTTTACATCACTCGTAAACAAAACAACTCGTACAGAAACCGGTTCTTGTATTGATCACATATTCTTGAAAAGCAGAATACAAGAAATACAATTGAATTGTACAGCCATAGTCTTCGACACAGAAATCACGGATCACAAAGCAACTATTACGACCATACCAATTGCAGTAACTCCTACCGAAGCACTAGAAAAAAGAACAATTAGCTATACAAATTACGATAAATTGAAACATGATATGAAAGAAATCGATTGGACATTATACTATACAATAGAAAATATCGATGAAAAAACTAAATATTTGATAGATACAATTAACGAACTAATCATTCAAAATACAAATGTGAAAAATATCAAAAGACAACAAGTACGTGCACTGACCTTCTACCTTAGGGGTTTGTATGAGTGAGGTTCAGGTGAAATGATGATTATATTTCTAGTTCTTTTATTTATTTATAAACAAATCCTATTTACAAACGATCTCTTTTGCACCTTTGGGGTTTAGTTGGAACATGTACCATGAATTCCACTGCCTTATCCGTCGATAGCCACTCCTTTTCACCTCCTGAAGCGTGATAGCCTGAGTTGTTTATCAATATTCCGGAACTCGTCTTCTCATCAATGTCTCGCTGCGTCTATGGATTGCAACGACTCGCCTACTGATGAAACTGCAATCTCTGGAGATGGTTCTCAGTATTCTCTTTTATCAACTTTCTCATCATCGTCTTGTCAGTCCACCTTGACAATTTTCTCAACAACTCCTCTTTTTTTCATGTCTTCATGACAACTCGTTCTCATCACAACCTCTTCTACAGTCTACAGGATGTGCATAACCAAAACTTGGTGTGCTTGGTACATACGACGTAAAGAATGGATAACTGAGGGTTTGGTAAATTCATCTAAAAAAAATAATCTTTACAGAGTATATAAGAGAGACCCAAGTAACGAATACAAAAAAATTGAATATACAAAATATAAAAATTATTCAAATAAATTAATCAAAACAACAAAATCCAATTATTATCAAAATCAAATAAACAAAAACAAAAATAACTCAAAAGGATTATGGAATGTCGTGAAACAAATGAATCACTCGATCAAAACTAACAACATTGAAGAGATTATTACAGATGATGGTATACCAAGTAAAAACAATGATGTGATAGCTGAGGAATTCAACAATTAATTCATATCTCTAGGAGAAAATTATGCACAAAAAATATCAAAACCACCAACTCCCTTACCAAAAAGAAACCCTTCGGAAAAATAATTCTTTTTAGCCCCTGTCACCGAGAATGAAGTAATGGATATTATAAAATCCTTGAAATCAAATAAGACACCAGGTATAGATCGCATCAAAAGTGAAACACTCAAAGCAGTGCCCGAAGATCTGACTGGGCCAATTACACATCTCATAAATATCATATTTGAAGAAGGATATTTTCCTATCGAGTTAAAAAAGAGTGTCGTCATACCTATCTTCAAAAAGGGTGACCGAAATAAAATGATCAACTATAGACCAATATCTATTATTACTTCAATCACCAAAGTCGTTGAAAAGGCCTTGAAAAATTAATTGATGGGCTTTATAACCAAAAACAAAATAATTTCTGAAAAACAGTTCGGTTTTCGTGAGGGACTCTCAACAAATGACGCAATTAATAGCCTTATGATACAAATCTCAGTATTCTCTTTTATCAACTTTCTCATTATCGTCTTGTCAGTCCACTTTGACAATTTTCTCAACAACTCCTCTTTTTTTCATGTCTTCATGACAACTCGTTCTCATCACAACCTCTTCTACAGTCTACAGGATGTGCATAACCAAAACTTGGTTAGATTCAAAACAACAAGAATGACGAGAGCCCATCAAAATGACAATTGAATAGGTCATCCACCCCTCTTTTAAATTCTAGAAAAGAGCACCCAGTGTGAACAAAAAAATACTGACTATAAAAACTCAAATATTTAATGAAAAACTGATCATTTCAAAACATGTGACCCACATCCAACAACAAACGATTATTTCAATTAACATCACTTAATCATTTCAAATCCTGTACCGTCTCACAAGGAGCTACATATCTCTTCAGATTCAAAATATTATAGTTCCCTATTACCTTTTCACCATCAGAAATCTCATATGCATTTGGTCCAATCTTATTACTCACTACAAATGGTCCTTGATATAGAAGAAAAAACTTCTTTATTTTAAACTCTTCTGCCGATGATTGGGAATGTGATCGAATCCATACACGATCTGCAATCTCTACTTTATTACATGAATGTTTTGAATCATGGCGCAACTTACGTTTTTCCGCTTTACGCACTAAACGGTCGTGAGCTAAGCCCATAATGTATTCCTGTCCTGGACACGTCATAACAGGTAATACATTCTTCAAAATAGATTCGTGCCGAACTTTTCCAAAATGGATCTCATTTGGTGTGAAACCAGTACTTTCATGGGTCACCTCATTCAGCCATGTTTCAACACGTTTCACCACATGAGCCCATTTTGTATGACTTTCGTGACAAAGATAGCGTAATAATCGTCCAATTTCCCTGTTGACCCGTTCTGTACTATTTCCTTGAGGGTAGTAATAAGTAGTGTGACTAACCTTCACGCCTTCTGCCTCCAATAAATTTTTCCATCGTTGAGAAAACTGTGTTCCATTATCCGACAGCACTACTGACGGTTTGCCAACGCGAATGAAATAATCATTTTTCGAACGATTGAAAATAGCTATTGTAGTCGCTCTTCTCAAGGGATATAGTGACACTAATTTAGAAAATGAATCGATTACCACTAATAACTGAGTCGTACCAAATCTAGACCGCGGTAGAGGCCCCATCAGATCAAGACAAACCAATTTATTTATAGCATCTCCAATAACAGAGTGCATTTCTCCATACAAACGTGGAGATATTTTAACTTGTTGGCAAATTTCACAACCAGCTATAACCTTTCTGATATGCGAACGCATTTTACCCCAAAAGAAATATTTTCTCAACACCCAATAAGTTTTAGTGGCTCCAAAGTGTCCATGTTCCTCGTGTTCCTGCTTTATCAAGTTAATGATGTGACTTCGAGGCACACAAACTCGTAGACCTTCATCATTTTCTCCGCGCCGATACAGAAGATTGTTACGAACAACATACCATTTTCGAATACTTTCCGAACAATCAGTTTTTTTCAGAGATGATAAAATCATTGAACAAAAAAGGTCATCATTCTGATCTCTCATTATATTTTGCATATTCTTCAAAGTTACTTTATACGCCGCGGAATGTTTCAATACAAAAATCTCCACAACTTCAGATTGACTTGGTTCGTCTTGCCTGACTTGCATATCTAACGAATATCGAGATAAGCAATCGGCAAGTACATTATCTTTTCCATTACAATACATTACCTCAAAGGCATATTCTTGAAGAAACAGTGTCCAGCGTGCTAGTCGCGAATTTAACGATCTACACCTCAATAAGAATGACAAAGCTTTATGATCCGTTATAATGGTCAACTCCTGTCCCAATACCAACACCCTCCATTGCTTCAAAGCATGCAATATAGCCAATGCCTCCTTCTCCGTGATTCCATATCGCAGTTCACCACCTTTGAGAGTACGGCTGGTAAATGCTATAAAATTCTGACACTTTGACACCTTGTCAATTTGAAATAAACATGCCCCAAGACCGTAGCCGGAACTGTCACATTGAATATAAAATCTTTCACCGATTACAGGGTGTTCTAAAAACGTAACTTTCAAATATGATACTTTTATATCGTTGAAAGCCTTCTCTTCGACTTCCGACCAACTCCACTTTACTCCTTTACGCAATAGCCTTATCAATGGCATAGTCAAATCTGCATAATTTTCCACAAACCTCCTATCGTAATTACACGCTCCTAAAAACGATCGCAAATGTCGAATATTCAATGGGCGTGGAAATTGTTGAATTGATGTCACCCGATCATTATCGATAGATGTACCCCGCGAAGTTAAAATATGCCCCAAAAATTTAACTTCACTACATGCAAAACAACACTTTTTGAGTTTAATTGTTACACCGGCCTTACTTAAGAGAGAAAAGATTTTATCCAAATGCTCTAAATGTTCCTCTACTGAAGACGACCAGATTAATATGTCATCTACATATGGCATAGCAAAAGATAATTCACCTAAAATTTCATCTAGAGCGGTTATGAAACTGCCAACTGAAGTACATAGTCCGAATGGTAAAACGCGAAATTGGTAAGTATGACCCTCAAACTGGAATCCAGTATATTTACGAGACTCTGGCCTTATCTGAACCTGCCAGTATGATGCAGTTAAATCAAGTGTACTCAGAATACGTACCCCAACAAAATTGAATATCATCTCACTAGGACTTGGAGGTATTACGTGATCCCTAACCATACGAGTATTCAGATATCTAGCATCTAAACACACTCTAGCACTTTCTTTTTTTTTCCCACAACCACAATCGGACTAATGTATTCAGTCTGAGCTCTTTCAATCACCCCCCATTCGATCATTTCCTGAATCTGAGACCTAGCCGATTCTTTATGACATCGTGGAATTGGATAAGACCGCTTGTAAAATGGCGATTCATCCTTTATACTGATGGTATGATAATAATTATTTATCAAGCCTGGTTGGTTTGAGAACAATTGTTGATATTTATTGAGCAACTGTAACAGTCTCACCTTTTCAGATCTATCAAGCATCTCGTTTTTCTCAACTATAGATTCCCTATCCTCTAGAGAATATATTACACGTTCTCGTTCCCTAACTAATAACTCTTCCTGATCATCGACTTCGTCAAAATAAAATATTGTATTGTCCTGTGATGGTTCTGATAAAAAACTGAAATGAACAACCTCTTCATCAATAACTAGTCTCACTAAACTTTTTTCAAAATCGATAATAGCTTTATGATCCAATAACCAATCACAACCAAGAATTAACTTTTTTGTGAGAGTTGGAACAACTATACATGATACCTCCATTTTGTAATTTCCTTTATTTATATCAATCAATACTTGAAAATCAATTTTTTTCGATTTTGAGTGTACAGCTCCCTTCACATGCAACCCGGTAACCGGAAAAATAGGTACCTTACAATCATTCGTTTTAATAGTTTCAAAAAACTCTTCCGACATACAATTATAATGACTTCCTGAATCAATTAAAGCCTCTACTGTATCACCATACACTCTTACCGTTAATAAAGGACATTGGACTTTATCATTCTTTTTCGATATCAATTCTGGTTCTGCAAGAAGATCAGACTCCATATCATTATTGAATGTCGGTATGATCTCAAACGACTCAGAACAGTTATTAACATTATTTCCAATATCTACGCAGTTCTCATCTCTTTGTTCAATTAAATGGATATTTTGATCACCCTGTGGGTTTCGAACTTGCCCAGTCTGAGGCGTACTCACAGTATTACCATACATTTGTGCCCGTTCATTTTGAACTACTACTTCGTTCATATTCTGATGCTCCCCTCTATTATCAGTATTACCCAGATGTTCCCTTCTATTTTCATATCTGTAAACATTTCCACGACTATTCTCATAAAAATTATTATCAAGGCGATTATAATTTCCTTCTCTTAAAGCCACATTTCTTGAATAGTTTCCTCCATTATAATTATCTCGTCTATACTGATTATTCCCATTGACCATTTCACGTCTACTATTTCTGACTCGAATTTCTTCCTCTTCATATGTTCTATCTAATTCTCTCAAATATCTTTCTATTTCATCAATTTCATATATTCCGTTATTCAATATCCCCCGACGTATGGAATGATCAAAATGCTTAATCAATTGACTAACTAACTCTCGTTCGGTGAAAGGTTGGGTGAGGTAATTATTTTCCCGCACATACTTCAAGAAATAGTCACCTCTAGACCCAGATTCATAGCTACCGTATTGAATACTTCTAAAAGTTTGCCGTTCGTTTTCAGAATTCCAATACCTATTTATAAATGACTCGCAAAATTCCCCAAAGTGATTGAATCTACCTTCTATAGCTGCAGACCACATAGCTGCTGACCCGCGCAGATTACCCACAGCTAAACCAACTTTCTTATTATTCGGAACATTAGCATCTTCGAAAATACTTACGAGTTTTCTGATAAAATCTACAGGATGTGTACAACCTCCAGGAGTGAGAATTATATTGTTACCCCCCAAATCTTTCCAAAGAGATATGTAGCACCTATCGCTCAACAATTCATTTGTAGAAAACTTACCATTCAACTTTTGACAGTCGCTTGAATCTTTATCATTTTTCTGATTCAACTCATCATTCATCAGAACTTTTTCAAGCATCTTCTGCATTGTTGTTACATTTTCAGTCAATTGCCCCAAAGCAGTTTCAAGATCATCAACCCGCGATACTTCTACATATTCATCAAATTTTTGTTTTTCTTTTCTAGCTTTCTTTGACATGACTCTTATTATTTTATCAGTCACACTGAATGCTTTTCTCTTTACACTAACACCAACATCCCGACATCACGGAAAGTGAAAATGACCAAAATCTTGAATACCCTAATCTCTGAATCTTAGAAAGACAGAAAAAAAAATAGAAATATATCAATCATTCACCTTCCAGAGTACGTTGGGCGCCAAAATGCACTGACCTTCTACCTTAGGGGTTTGTATGAGTGAGGTTCAGGTGAAATGATGATTATATTTCTAGTTCTTTTATTTATTTATAAACAAATCCTATTTACAAACGATCTCTTTTGCACCTTTGGGGTTTAGTTGGAACATGTACCATGAATTCCACTGCCTTATCCGTCGATAGCCACTCCTTTTCACCTCCTGAAGCGTGATAGCCTGAGTTGTTTATCAATATTCCGGAACTCGTCTTCTCATCAATGTCTCGCTGCGTCTATGGATTGCAACGACTCGCCTACTGATGAAACTGCAATCTCTGGAGATGGTTCTCAGTATTCTCTTTTATCAACTTTCTCATCATCGTCTTGTCAGTCCACCTTGACAATTTTCTCAACAACTCCTCTTTTTTTCATGTCTTCATGACAACTCGTTCTCATCACAACCTCTTCTACAGTCTACAGGATGTGCATAACCAAAACTTGGTGTGCTTGGTACATACGACGTAAAGAATGGATAACTGAGGGTTTGGTAAATTCATCTAAAAAAAATAATCTTTACAGAGTATATAAGAGAGACCCAAGTAACGAATACAAAAAAATTGAATATACAAAATATAAAAATTATTCAAATAAATTAATCAAAACAACAAAATCCAATTATTATCAAAATCAAATAAACAAAAACAAAAATAACTCAAAAGGATTATGGAATGTCGTGAAACAAATGAATCACTCGATCAAAACTAACAACATTGAAGAGATTATTACAGATGATGGTATACCAAGTAAAAACAATGATGTGATAGCTGAGGAATTCAACAATTATTTTATATCTCTAGGAGAAAATTATGCACAAAAAATATCAAAACCACCAACTCCCTTACCAAAAAGAAACCCTTCGGAAAAATCATTCTTTTTAGCCCCTGTCACCGAGAATGAAGTAATGGATATTATAAAATCCTTGGAATCAAATAAGACACCAGGTATAGATCGCATCAAAAGTGAAACACTCAAAGCAGTAGCCGAAGATCTGACTGGGCCAATTACACATCTCATAAATATCATATTTGAAGAAGGATATTTTCCTATCGAGTTAAAAAAGAGTGTCGTCATACCTATCTTCAAAAAGGGTGACCGAAATAAAATGATCAACTATAGACCAATATCTATTATTACTTCAATCACCAAAGTCGTTGAAAAGGCCTTGAAAAATTAATTGATGGGCTTTATAACCAAAAACAAAATAATTTCTGAAAAACAGTTCGGTTTTCGTGAGGGACTCTCAACAAATGACGCAATTAATAGCCTTATGATACAAATCTCTAATTCAGTTGATAAAAGTGAACCTACTCTGTGTGTATTTCTCGATCTCGCCAAAGCCTTCGACACAGTTAGTCGTGTACAACTACTGGAGGCTTTGGATGAGATTGGAATCAGGGGAACCGCTCATGAATTACTGAAAGAATATCTTAAGGATCGAAAAGAGATTGTTAAAATAGAGAATAGTTTCAGCTCACAGAAATTCATTCAATATGGTATACCACAAGGTACTGTCTTAGGGCCCTTATTGTTTTCAATATATATGAATAATTTACTCACATCAAATAGTACAGGAACAATAATCAGTTTTGCAGATGACACTGCGATAATTTATTCCGCGGAGACTTGGGAGCTCTTACAAGAAAAAGTGAAAAAGGACTTGGTATGTATCCTTGATTGGCTTAGTCATAAGACCTTAACGATTAACGTTGATAAGACGTACATCATACCGTTTTCCAGTTATAGGACGACAAATCTACCAAAATTCGATAAATTTACACTGCCTTATCACGGAAAAAAATTCGAAATTAAATGTAAATCAAATGTTAGATACCTAGGTATAACGATCGACTCACATTTACGATGGGATGTACATATCGATCATATCACTAAGACCCTCAGACATTTGCTTCACAAATTCAGATTTTTACGAAACATTTTGAATACAAACCAATTGAGGATCCTGTATTACGCTTTTGTAGAGTCGAGACTTCAATACGGAATTCTGAGCTGGGGCGCAGCACTTCAGTCACATTTGAAAAAACTTGATATTCTTCAGAAAAAAATACTGAAAATCATCTATAATGGAAGTATCATAATATATTCAACAGATGCTCTCTTCACGGAAGCACAAATGATGGATATCAGACAAATCTATATATATAACTCCATCATTTTTCTTTATAAACACAAAGACTTACTGAAAAAACTTGATCAAAGCTACGAGACAAGAAGCACAACTAATAATATAGTGCAAATACAAAGAACAAAAAAATCGCTGGGAAAACGTTCTCATTCCTACCTAGCGAAAAAAATATTGAATTTTTCACCAGAAATGTACAAAATATATCTAATGAAGATAAATTCGTATGCTCTTGTGAAAAGTAAAATGAAAAAATTCATAAAACAATTAGATAGACAAATTGTAAAATCTCTCATAGAGACATAGAATGTTTTGAAACAAAAATGTTTAAAAGCTTATTATAACCATATCACCTCGTGATAGATAATTTTTCAGATGAGATTAGTTATTTGATGAAGGCATATAGTATAGGTAATATTTCTCGATCACACCATCTTTAACTCATTTTAGGTAATTATAACGAATGAAGATTATACAAAGAAAATTGCCCCATGCACAACCGTTATGGTTGAAATGGGGTACATCGTTTATTACATATATGTATTGTAGAACTACACAATAAAAATTGTAAAATGCCTTATGTAAATAAACATTATTATTATTATTATTATTATGTCAGATGCTGAAATGCGACGTTACAGTGTAAACACAGTCGAAGTCGAAGTTTCTTGCTGAATGCAAATCGATAGCCTTTGTGGTTTCGAAAAATGTACATTCTCCAAAATTGAAAGAATTGAGAAAATTACACATTTATACAAGCGAGTTGCACTATGGAAAGACTTACCCTTATGGGACAGGTTTAGAGATGTCTTGGTGCCCAAACTGCCTCTGATGTCTCAAAGGGCTGCTCTCGGTTAGTACCTCGTGGTAACTTGGTCGGCAGCTAATCCAAGGTATACCCATGCACAATTCACCCAAAGTCGCTAGCCAAAACCGTTATTGCACAATAGCTGAGTAGCAGAAGTTCGTAAGCCAACAATAAGCAATGAAGAGAGCAAAGCAAAGCAAGGTTTAATCACACGTGGGCACCAACCGGGTGTCACGCGGGAGCAGAATCTCGATCAGCGTCAATGTCTCCTGACCACTATCAATTTTACTACTAAATTCGGTGTCGAAGAACATCCGGAAACTGAGGTAGGGCAGCGCCACCAGGTAAATAGGTCGTTTTAGTGCAACTAATAGAAGCGCGGTCAAACTACATTAATTTCAAATATATAACAAAGGCTTTCCGAAACATTCTGCCCCGCAAAAATGCATATCTTTGGGCATTTTTCAATCCAATTATAAACTAATAAATAGAACATCAACTAAAGAAGGTTCAGTTAGTAATCCTATTTACTATAATAACCCAAAAAAAAAAATAATCAACTGTAAGATACACAGCATGGAAAAAATTGAAAATATTGAGAAACAAAAACAAAAAAAAACAAAAAAATAAGCGAGATCGATAAAATTTGAATCGGAATCCGCCGTAGGTAGCGGACACAGTTTCAGCAGTGGGCGAGTCAAAATGCCATTATTAGTCCGGACCGTGGCAACGCGGGTTACAGAATCACGGCCAGGATGAAGGGAGGAAATACGGCCTAGAACCCAATGGCACGGAGGAGTATTCTCTGATTTGATGAGCACTAATGTCCCAGCTTCAGGAGCGATGGTATCTGGTTTCAGCCACTTACCTCTCTGCTGAAGAGTGTGGAGGTACTCTCCATGCCATCGTTTCCAGAAATCTTGGTGTAACCTCTGAAGCATCTGCCACCGGGACAAACGATTGATATTAAGAGGCGTGAAATCAGGGAGCGGTAGAGGTGAGACTGGCTCGAGGGTTAAAAAATGATTTGGCGTGAGCGCAAAAATATCCTCTGGATCATGGGTTATGGGGCCAAGTGGTCGTGAATTCAGGGTCGATTCGACCAATGCTAGGACAGTCGTAAATTCCTCATACGTTAGGATCTGTTGGCCAATGACGCGAGATAGGTGTCCCTTCACCGATTTCACTCCGCTCTCCCATATCCCACCCCAATGCGGCGAGGCTGGCGGAATGAAAGAATGAGTAATTAATTCGTGTTCTGCCGCATTTTTCATCAATCTAGCCAGTTCCCGACTGGCACCCACAAAATTCGTCCCATTGTCACTATACAGATGAGACACTCGCCCCCGACGAGCAATGAGCCTTTGTAACGCGGCCAAGAAAGTTTCTGTGGATAGGTCAGTAGCGAGCTCCAGGTGGAGAGCCTTAGTAACGGAACAAACGAACAAACACAGATAACCCTTGCAGGTTTTAATACCTCGATGTCGAGTCATTGTTAATACGAATGGTCCACCAAAGTCTACACCAACGTGACTAAATGGTTTTACTTGCGAAATTCGAGACGGGGGGAGGTCACCCATAGGGGGTTGAAAAGCTCTGGGTTTCGTTTTCCAACATGGAATACATTTTGTTAACACCGAATTGATTGCACGCTTGGGCGACAAAATCCAAAATTGTTGCGATAAGAGAAATTGAGTGGTGCGGAAGCCTGCGTGGAGATATTTCTTATGAAAATATTCGATAATCAACGTAGTGAATCGACTGGTTTTAGGAAGTAGGATCGGATGTTTGGCATCATGGGACAATGATGAATGTTTTAACCGACCACCCACGCGAAGTATATCACTGACATCTGTAAAAACATTCAATTTGCGTAGCGGTTTGGAATAGTTACGATTGCGAATTTCATCAGCAAAGTGTTCATATTGTGTATATTTCACTGAAATTATCATGGCATCGTACAATTCGGAATTAATAAGTGGACCCCTTCTAGGTGACGAACGATTGGAACAATTGAATATGAAACGCATTACGAAAGCAGTGACTCGTTGCAGTATCCTAAACGAGGAAAACTTATTTAGCAAGTCTTTGAGAATATTCGTAGAACCAGTGTGAACAAAAAAAGCATACTTTCGTTCTTCTTCAGGAGGCATAGCACACTGGAACAAAGAAGCAGGAGGGTCTAACCAAGGGGTTTTTGTTTGTCGTAAAAATTCAGGTCCTTGAAACCATAATGAATTATTAACCAATTCAGAAGGAAGGATCCCGCGGGATGCAACATCTGCTGCATTATTTTTAGAATCAACGTAATACCAGGAATCAGGAGCAATTTTTTCGTGGACATAGGTCACCCGATTGGCAACGAAGGTTTGAAAGCGATGTGGTGAACTTTTCACCCACTGTAGCGAAATCTGAGAATCAGACCAGGCACAAATTGTAGTAATGTACAGGTGGTCTCTCAAAACATTGATTACAAATGACATCAACTTGGAAAGCATCACTGCTGCGCAAAGTTCCAGTCGGGGGATTGTGATTTTTTTCAATGGAGCCACCTTAGATTTACCACAAACAAAATAGGTAGAAATTATATCACATGAATCAATAATCCTCAAATAGATGACACAAGCGTACCCTCTCTCACTTGCGTCACAAAAACCGTGCAACTCTGAAATTTTGGTTGAGATTAAATAGCGATTAATTTTTAAGTGAGATAACAGCGATAACTCTGTCTTATACTGGGTCCATACCCGAATAATTTCATCACTGGGAGCCTCATCCCAGGCGATTCCAGAAATCCACAATCGTTGTATCAAATATTTGGTGTAGAAAGTAACAGGCGCCAAAATCCCTAACGGATCATAGATCTTGGCCAGTTCGGAAAGCATTATTCATTTAGTACATATCTGCTTCTCTGAGGGTTTGACTGAGAATTCGAAACAATTAACTTTAGGATTCCAGTGTGATCCTAATATCTTCAAAGATGCATCTGGATCAAGAGAGGAAGGATTGTTCGACAAATGAGAAGGAGGAAGCTCCGCCAACAGAGAGGTTTCATTGCAAGACCACTTATGGAGCTCGAAACCCCCACATTTCAATAGCGAAGTTAATTCAACAATTAATTTTCGTGCATCTTCGAGTGTGGATGCGCCACAAACAAAATCATCGATGTAGGATAAACAACGAATAGCTTCTGCAGCCAAGGGATATCTCTCACCCTCGTCCTCCGCCAACTGTAATAAAGTTCGAAGTGCTAAAAAAGGGGAAGAAGTGACACCGTACACAACGGTGTTCAACACGAAATCTTCAATCGGATCATGCGGAGTAAATCTCCACACAATTCGTTGATAGTTACGATGAGCAGGGTGGACTAAGATCATGCGATACATTTGTTTTATATCAGCACACACCGCAAACTGATAACAGCGAAACTTAAGTAAAATTGTGACGATATCCTATTGTAATTTATTGCCGGTCAGTAGACAATCGTTGAGTGAAGGTTGATTGGAAAATTTGGCCGAAGCGTTAAAGACAACTCGCAATTTAGTAGAACTACTTTCCGGCTTCAAGACGCAGTGATGCGGAATATAATATCCATTTTCTGGAGCTGACAGAGTGGAGACACGTGTCATATGATTCAATTCGAGATACTCTTTCATGAATTATTTATATTGATCATACACTTCCGGTTGCTTCAATAGTCGTCGTTCCAATGACATAAATTTGGTGACAGCTAAGTCGCGCATAAATGGAAAGGTAGCATCAGGTAGCCTGAAAGGTAGAGAGACCACATATCGGCCTGAACCCTCACGATAATAGGTGGCCTTGAAATGAATTTCACATGATTCTTCCTCAGGTGATGCGCACTTCACCCCAGGTACCTCCTCTACTTCCCAAAACTTTCTAATGGCCCCTTCAACATCAACAAATTTCGACGAGTGACCAAAGAACGAAGAAACAGAAGGAGTGATCGGTTGTATGCGTCCCGTCACGATATGTCCAGAGACAGTAGCTATGGCGTCAGGTTCGTCCGTATTACCCGGAATTTTACCATTCAGGAGAATTTTTTAAAATATATCTGCCCCTAGCAATACATCAATAATAGCGGGGGTATGATATTTGGCATCCGCAAGTTTGATATTCGCCAAATGCGACCAACTAGCTACATCGAGTGGTGATGCAGGCAAATTTTCGCATATTTTATTTAAGATCACAGCGTCTGTGCACAGTAGCGGAGATTTTTCGCCTATAGGCTTAACGGCAAGGGTAACTCGACCATAATGTGAATTAGTGTGCATGGAATCGATTCCTTTAATTTCGATATCAAATGCGGATTTGGGTAATCTTAATTTATGAACAGCGCGTAGAGTGATGAAAGAAGTCATACTTCCCGAATCCAATAAACAGCGTAACGGCTGGAACATTCCCCGACTGTCTATTACATCAATCCAGGCGGTTGCCAACAATACCCCTGTTTGAAAATCAACTTCAGGTCCGGCGAAACAACTGGTAGAAGGTCCAGCCGAGGTGGTACCCGGGTTAGACGAGTTAGCGTCAGTAATGTTAGAGGTACTCAAGGGACCACCTAGGGAGTTAGCGATAGGGGTTGAAGCGGTATTCGATTCATCTACGTGCAATAGAGTGTGATGAAACTTAGACTTACATTTTTTGCAAGTATATGCAGATTTACACGCCCGAATATCATGAGAGCCACTCAAACAATCAAAACATAAGTGATTTGACCTACAAAAGGCATAGCGTTGCGTAGGAGACTTTACAGCAAAGGCAGGGCAAGTATATAGCGAATGACTATCTTTACAAAGGACACACGTCGTGGCGGGAGATTTATTTATAAAAAATGCGGACGTGCGAGACGTTGAGGGTGGTACAGGCGGTTTAGTTACCGTGCGTTTTGAGAAAGTGGCAGAGGGTGAAAAGTTGAGCGTGTCAAGGGCTACGCAATGTTTATTCAAGAACAGAATCAGATTTTTATAAGTTGGAACCTCAGAAGATCCATGCTCTATCTCGAATTTAGTAACGATATTATGATCCAAACGTTTCAATAGCATCATCACAAGCAGGAAATCCCATGAATCGGTGGGAAATTTCATTTGTTCAAGTGCAGATAAATTCTCGGAAAAAATATCCAATAGTTTTCGTAGATAATTTGGATTTTCAGAATTAATCTTAACAGAGTTGTCAAGTTCGAGCCAATTGGCTTGAGCACGATATCGATTATTCGAATATCGTTCAACTAATGTTGTGTAAGCGATTTCATAGTTGTCGGAGATTAGGGGCAAAGTACGTACAAGGGAGAGTGGCGCACCTTGTAACGAAGTCAACAAATGATCAAACTTCTCAATATCGCTGAGAGCAGAGTTGTTGTGTACGAGGGCATTGAACAAATCCAAATACTATGGAAATGATTTATAATCACCCTGAAATTAAGGAAGTTCGATTTTAGGCAGATGAATATGCGAATTTGTTTGTCCCGGAGTGGCAAGAGTTGAATTTAACAGCGGCATTCCACTAGTATCTGGTTCAAACAAATCCGTGTAAACACTTTCAATAAAATAAAAATCCTCGAGGAAACCCTCGCGCACGACATTTTCGTTATCGACATCGTTATCTGGATCGGTCAGGAGCGCAGCGACAATATTGTTGTGTTGTTTTTGGAATTCATCGCGAGTGGAGTCCAAATCACCACATCGAACTCGAAACAAGGTTCGAACAGAGCGGTCGACCTTAGCACGATCAGCTAATGTTCGCAAGATACTAATTTCATTCAAACACGTTTTCCTGTACGCCTGGTATCTCTTCAGTTTGTCCATTTCGAAATATTGTAGAACGCAAACAAAAATAAATCCGCGGTGAAAACAATATCAGTGAGGCGACGAGGCGATGAGGAATCAAGAAATCAGCTGATGATTCTCGGTTGAGAATTGCGAGAGACTGAATACTGGCGAACACCACGCATGAGTCAAATTGACACGCCCATCTGACGAGAATGACCAGCGCTGTGTCCACGTCGATCGATCGCACCGATCTCGCTTGTTTACCGGTGCAATTAAATGGCGAGTTAATTTCGATTGATTGTTGACTGATACGCGTGACTAATTATTTGAGATTAAGATTGGAAAGTGAATCATGAACATTTCACTCGAAAACAACGGTTTTCAGACGGAAAATCGCTGAATCAACTTGAAATGATGATGTTCTAGCGTCATTCAGTCAAAAAATCACTTTGAAGAATATACATATATATATTTTTTTTTTGAGTTTTTCAAAGCCCAAGAATAACAAATTTGTTCAAAATTGACAAGAAAATCCGGCTCGAAGGACCAATGAATGCAAATCGATAGCCTTTGTGGTTTCGAAAAATGTACTTTATCCAAAATTGAAAGAATTGAGAAAATTACACATTTATACAAGCGAGTTGCACTATGGAACGACTTACCCTTATGGGACAGGTTTGGAGATGTCTTGGTGCCCAAACTGCCTCTGATGTCTCAAAGGGCTGCTCTCGGTCAGTACCTCGTGGTAAATTGGTCGGCAGCTAATCCAAGGTATACCCATGCACAATTCACCCAAAGTCGCTAGCCAAAACCGTTATTGCACAATAGCTGAGTAGCAGAAGTTCGTAAGCCAACAATAAGCAATGAAGAGAGCAAAGCAAAGCAAGGTTTAATCACACGTGGGCACCAACCGGGTGTCACGCGGGAGCAGAATCTCGATCAGCGTCAATGTCTCCTGACCACTATCAATTTTACTACTAAATTCGGTGTCGAAGAACATCCGGAAACTAAGGTAGGGCAGCGCCACCAGGTAAATAGGTCGTTTTAGTGCAACTAATAGAAGCGCGGTCAAACTACATTAATTTCAAATATATAACAAAGGCTTTCCGAAACACTTGCTCTTCCTGTTGTTAGCGTTATTCTGATTCAGGAAACACAAGACAATCTCTACCTATAAGATGTATAACCGACTCATTATCAAGATTGATAAATTCGAATTTTTGGCGAACACGCCGGTTTACCGACTCTTGATTGTTAAAATCGAAGTTTTTGGTTGATATGAAAGAGTATAGTTCTCCACTCGCATATAATTAGCTGTCATATATACTTCTTGAATGAGCATTCAAGATGCTAGGATGCAAAGTTACAAAGTAAACATAGTCGAAGTCGAAGTTTCTTGTTCTGCCTGTTGTGTGCATTATACACGCTTCGTCGTCGTCTCATATTATCGTTGCGAACTCATATGCTCCATAGGTATCTATGTGAGATGATTGAGTACAGAGAAACAGTGTGCAGACTGATGTCAAAGTATCTTCACTCGCCTATTGTTCTCGTTATATGTCCTTCGAAGTCGTCTCATATGGTCAGTGCGATGGGCAGATGCTGAAATGCAAAGCAACAGAGTAAACATAGTCGAAGTCAGAGTTCCTTGTTTTGCCTGTTGTGTGCGTTATATCCGATTCGATGTCAACTCATATGATCGTTGCAAACTACCATGCTCCAAAGGTATCCATGTGAGATGATAGAATACAGAGATACAGTGTGCAGACTGATGTTCTCGAAGTATCTCCACTCGCCTATTGTACTCGTTATATGTCCTTCGGAGTCATCTTATATGGTCAGTGCGATCGTTTCTACTATAGTTATAGGCATGTCAGATGCTAGAATGTGAAGTTACAGTGTAAACATAGTCGGAGTCGAAGTTTCTTGTTCTTCCTGTTGTGTGCGTTATACCCGCTTCGATGTCGTCTCATATAATAGTTGCGAACTCATATGCTCTAGAGGTATCCATGTGAGATGATAGAATACAGAGATACGGTGTGCGGACTGATGTCGAAGTATCTTTAATTGTCGATTGTGTTGTGTATAACTCTCTACAGTGTAGCTGGAGTAATAACTAAAACTCGTAGGTTCTTCAGAGATGTTCAATAACCAACCTAAGCGGTGAAACAATACAAGACCGACTAAACTAAACATGTCATCTTTTAGATAGGTGACTACCATGTATAATAATAATTCCAATACATTACATATAGGGTGATAATAAGTACCAACACAATATTTCCCCCCTTACATAATTTAAGAAAAATACCTAGAAACCTAAACGCAGAGGACGCT
The DNA here is from genome assembly GCA_918026855.4 of Phaedon cochleariae. Taxonomy (NCBI): domain Eukaryota; kingdom Metazoa; phylum Arthropoda; class Insecta; order Coleoptera; family Chrysomelidae; genus Phaedon; species Phaedon cochleariae. The sequence goes on from OU896723.1 coordinate 13,025,233, forward strand.
TAGAAACACGAGTACTTCGTCTCAAACTTACATGTATATCGTTACTTTCAGCCTGAGGTATCTGAGAATCAGTATTATGCTGATCCGGCTGTGATTCTGGTTGCAACAACGGTCGCATTTCAGAATTTTCACGTACGTCAGGGTAAGGCACAGAAGACTCAGTAATAGAGGTACTGGGTGGTGTTTCATGTAACAATGGAACTGGGAATACATTCTTTGGCAATTCATGATTTGAGGTATATTTTCTCAGACTATTAACATGCTTATACATAATTTTTCCCTCCACATTTACTAAATATGTGACAGCACTTATTACTTTTACTATCACTCCTTCCTTCCATTTATCATTTACATATGGACCTAATTTTCCAACTGAAACTTTTTCTCCAACCGACAACACATTAGGTAGTGCAATATCAAATGAATTTTTGAATACAATAGCGCTATTTTTTTTTTGTGTTAATAAATCTAATCTTGTTCTCGGCTTTATTTTAAAAATGATTTCATTAGGACTCAAACCCGTATTGGTAGATGGTGTATTCCAATAACTGAATAAGAAATTAGTGATTTGTTGTTCTACAGTTAATGACGATTTTTGCAATAAAAACTTATTCAAAGATGATTTTACAGTTTGCACATGCCTTTCTGCCGTTCCATTTGATTGTGGGTGATGAGGAGGAGATTTTAATACATTAATTCCATCTACTTGACAAAATTTTGTAAATTCTGTGGAATTGAATGGAGGACCGTTATCACTCACAATAACCTCTGGTAAACCTATCATGGAGAATGTAATTTTTAATTTCTCTACTGTTTGTGAAAGATTCAAACCTTTTGACATACAATGAATATCCATCCACTTAGATTTACTATCAACAATCAGTAAATATGCTATGCCACTTCGATAGAAGAAGTCAACATGAACCTTCTGAAATGCATTTTCAGTTTTGGGCCATGATACGAGATATTTTTCGGAATTGTTCTGATTCAATTGACATATTCGACAATTAGTTATCATTGTCTCGATATCGTTCTGTAACCCTGGCCACCAAATTATCGACCTTGCTAACATTTATGTTCTCACCATGCCAATATGATTTTCATGAATCAATTCTAAAACATTTTTGCGCAAGGCTTCTGGTATTACCACCTTACAGCCTATCATCAAACAACCTTCTTCTATTGACAGTTCATTTCTCTTAACATAATATGGTTTGAGTTTAGCATCATTCAATTTATCAGGCCAACCTCTTTGGACCATGTCCTTAACTTTGACCAAAATAAAGTCTTTGCCAGGAACTTTTCGGATGTCTTCAACACATAAGGGAAGCTCATTTGATAAATAGAATGAATTGATTGAGCTATCTATTTCTGTTGACCCTGGTGAAGGTAACCTAGACAACATATCTGCTTCATACAATTGTGAACCCTTTCTATATTCGATTTTATAATCATATGCTGACAATATTACATTCCATCGAATTATTCTAGAGGCTGACATGACAGAAATATTTCTATCTGGATTGAAGATGACTTTTAGTGGTTGATGATCGGACACCAAAATGAAAGTTCGACCATATATATACTTATGAAATTTTTTTACGCCATAAATAATTGCTAAGGCCTCCCGTTCAAGCTGAGAGTAATTTTGTTCTGCTTTTGATAAAGTACAGGACGCGAACATCACAGGCCTTTCCACTCCATTGATCCTGTGACTCAATACACTGCCTACTCCATATGAACTCGAGTCACATGAAATGACTATTACTTTATTTGGATCATAATGAACTAGGATCTGGTTGTGAACTATCAAATCTTTACTTAATTTGAAAGCTTCACGACACTCTTCATCAAAATTATATTCAACATCTTTCTCAAGCAGTCTATATAATGGTCTTATTCGTGACGATAACATGGGTACGAATTTACCATAGTAGTTGAGTAGTCCTAAATATGCACGTAACTGTGTGGTATTTTCTGGGCTTGGTGCTTCTGTTAAAGCACGTAACTTTTCTTAAGTAGGATGTATTTCTTCACTATCTATCCTATGTCCCAAATATTCAACATTTTGTTCGAAAAATTTACACTTTCCCAAGTTAATTTTCACATTGTATCTACTTAGCCTGACTAGTACTTCCTCAAATGACTTATGACATCCTTTAAAAGAACTACCTCCTATGAGAATATCATCTAAATAACAATGTACTTTTGGCAAGCCACTTAAAATTTGATCCATCATTGACTGGAATATTGCTGGTGCTGAGGATATTCCATAAGTCAGTCTGGTAAATTGAAACAAACCAATATGAGTAATTATTGTTAAATACTTCTGGAAATCTTCGTGAACCTTCACTTGTTGATATGCCCCTGTCAAATCTAAAATTGTAAAGACACTACACCCTGCTAAACCGGCAAATATATCCTCCGGTGTGGGTAAGGGATATTGATCAACGTTCAGAGCTTTATTAACGGTTAGCCGGAAATCCGTACAAATACGCACATCATTATTTTTTTTAGGAACAATCACGATGGGTGATGCCCATTCACTTGTTCTGACAGATTTCAAAATACCCACGGAAACCATTTGTTTGAGCTTAGATTCCACACGCGGTTTCAATGCATATGGCATTGAATATGCCTTTTTCATAACAGGAACTACGTTGTCTTTAATATGGAATTTAATCTCAAATTCGTTTATGGAGCTACATAAATCTTGATCAAAAACGTTTTTATACTTACATTTGAGATCATTCACAATGGCCATCAGATCGTTCAACTGATTCACAGAATTACCTACTTCAAAATAACTTTGCCAACCAGGATACAGAACATTGAGCCAATTTCGTCCCAGCAACGGCATAAAATCTTTTTGAGAATTTATAATGGTTAATAATAATGAATGTTTCTTATCATTACGTATTACCTCGACACAGCTTTCGCCGATAGCTTTGATATTGTGACCTGAAACAGCATTTAACTTATAATTGACAGGTTTTATAGGCGAATCCACATCCTTCTCATATCTATGAATTGACATAACAGATTTACAGGCCCCTGTATCTACCTCAAATGCTATATACTTGTCACCAATTTTCAGACACACCCTATATGGAGATACCTCATTGCTATACACTTGATTCAAAGCTAGTAAATCACTATTGACTTCATCGTATCCATCATCACTTGTACCAGCTGACTGACAGTTGTCTTCTTCAATGACACCTACGGCTGCTTTTGACGGACATAATCTGGTTACATGACCAAATTTCGAACACGCATAACATCGCCACCTTGCTGCTGGACACTTCTTCTCTTTCAGATGATTCCTGCCGCATTTGCTACATGTTGTATCCACCTCTGCTTTGACTACTGCATCCGGCTGATGCTTAATCCTTTGTCTGTAACTTTGGTTCTTAGTCACATGTTGTTTATGTCTTTGAACGAAATTGATAGGACTAGCATTTGCTAACATTTTTACTTGCTTGTCAGCTAACTCACATTCTTGTGCTAATGAGCAAGCTCGAGGAAACGTTAACACTGCTTCTGAGAGTAGCCTCTTTTGGATATTTTCGGAACTGACACCACAGACGAATCTATCACGCAATGCTTCATCTAAGAACTGGCCAAAATTGCACGTACTAGCTAATTTTCTCAGTTCGACGATGTACTCTGCTATGCTTTGGTCTGATCGCTGATTACATCGGTTGAACACGAATCACGATACTGGTGGAGCATAGTGCTTCCTCAAAAGGTCTGTCATCTGCACATAGGTCAATTCTGCAGGTTTTCTTGGAGCTACCAAATTCTTCATGGTATTATATACACTAGATCCAGCAAGAGTGATTAACATTGACACTTTCTCGGCATCTGGTACTTCATTCACGTCGAATAGATGTTCTATTCTCTCGAGATATGATTCAAATTCTTCCGCCTGCCCTTCGAAAGCTTCAATACTCCCGATCATTGCCATTTTATTTTCAATTACGAAAAATGACTTCTCTTTACAAAAAAAAATGTCACCACCACTGTCAACAACGGCAAACCAAAATTCACCCTGTCAACTGACTTCACCAAGTTCGATATTATTGTCCTGAAAACACTCCGCTTACCGATATATCAATATCTCTGCTCTACCTCGTCGCCAAATGTTGTGTTTAACTCTCTACAGTGTAGCTGGAGTAATAACTAAAACTCGTAGGTTCTTCAGAGATGTTTAATAACCAACTTAAGCGGTGAAACAATACAAGACCGACTAAACTAAACATGTCATCATTTAGATAGGTGACTACTATGTATGATAATAATTCCAATACATTACATATAGGGTGATAATAAGTACCAACACAATAGATTGTTCTCGTTATATGTCCCTCGAAGTCGTCTTATATGGTCAGTGCGATCGTATCTGCTATAGCTGTGGACATGTCAGATGCTAGAATGCGGAGTTACAGTGTAAGCATAGTCGGGGTCAAAGATTCTTGTTCTGCCTGTTGTGTGCTTTATACATGCTTCGATGTCGTCTTTTATAATAGTTGCGAACTCATATGCTCCAGAGGTATCCATGTGAGATGATAGAATACAGAGATACGGTGTGCGGACTGATGTTGTCTAAGAATCTTCACTTGCCTATTGTTCTCGTTAAATGTCCTTCGAAGTCGTCTCATATGGTCAGTACGATCGTATCTGCAATTACTGTAGGCATGTCAGATGCTAGAATGCGAAGTTGAAGTATAAACATAGTCGAAGTCGAAGTTTCTTGTTTTTCCTGTTGTAAGCGTTATCTCGATTCAGGAAACACTAGACAATGTTTACCTATAAGATGTATAACCGACTTATCATCAAGATTGATGAATTGGAAGTTTTGGTGAACACGCCGATTTACCGACTCTTGATTGATGGAATCGAAGTTTTTGGTGGATATGAAAAAGTATAGTACTCCACTCGCATATGATGAGCTCTCATATATACTTCTTATATGAGCATTTGAGATTGTAGAACGCAGAGTTACAAAGTAAACATATTCAAAGTCGAAGTTTCTTGTTCTTCCTGTTGTGTGCGTTATACCCACTTCGATGTCGTCTCATATAATAGTTGCGAACTTATATGCTCTAGAGGTATCCATGTGAGATGATAGAATACGGAGATACAGTGTGCAGACTGATGTTGTCGAAGTATCTTCACTTGTCAATTGTTCTCGTTATATGTCCCTCGAAGTCTTCTTATATGGTCAGTGCGATCGTATCTGCTATAGCTGTAGGCATGTCAGATGCTTGAATGCGGAGTAACAGTGTAAGCATAGTCGGGGTCGGAGTTTCTTGTTCTGTCTGTTGTGTGCGTTATACCCGCTTCGATGTCGTCTTATATAATAGTTGCGAACCCATATGCTCCAGAAGTTTCCATGTGAGATGATAGCATACAGAGATACGGTATGCAGACTGATGTTGTCGGAGTATCTCCACTTGACTATTGTTCTCGTTATATGTCCTTCAAAGTCGTCTCATATGTTCAAAGCGATCATACCTGCTATTGCTGTAGGCATGTCGGATGCAAAAATCCGGAGTTACAGTGTGAAGATAGTCGGAGTCGAAGTTTCTTGTTCTTCCTGTTGTTTGCATTATACCCGCTTCGATGTCGTCTCATATAATAGTTGCGAACTCATATGCTCTAGAGGTATCCATGTGACATGATAGAATACAGAGATACGGTGTGCGGACTGATGTTGACGAAGTATCTCCACTTGCCTATTGTTCTCGTTATATGTATTTCGAAGTCGTCCTATATGGTCTGTGCGATCGTATCTGCAATTACTGTAGGCATGTCAGATGCTAGAAAGCGAAGTTTAAGTATAAACATTGTCGAAGTCGAAGTTTCTTGTTCTCCCTGTTGTAAGCCTTATTCTGATTCAGGAAACACTAGACAATGTCTACCTATGAGATGTATAATCGACTCATTATCAAGATTGATGAATTCGAAGTTTTGGCGAACACGCCGATTTACCAACTTTTGATTGATGGAATCGAAGTTTCTGGTGGTAATGAAAACGTATAGTACTCCACTCGCATATAATAAGCTGTCATATATACTTCTTGAATGTGCATTCGAGATGCTAGAATCCAAAGTTATAGAGTAAACATAGTCGAATAGCCTGTTGTGTGCGTTATACCCGCTTCGATGTCGTCTCATATGTTCGTTGCGAATTCATATGCTCCAGAGGTAACTATGTGAGATGATAAAATACAGAGATACAGTGTGCAGACTGATGTTGTCGAAGTATCTTCACTTGTCAATTGTTCTCGTTATATGTCCCTCGAAGTCTTCTTATATGGTCAGTGCTATCGTATCTGCTATAGCTGTAGGCATGTCAGATGCTAGAATGCGGAGTTACAGTGTAAGCATAGTCGAGGTCGAAGTTTCTTGTTCTGCCTGTTGTGTGCGTTATACACGCTTCGTCGTCGTCTCATATGATCGTTGCGAACTTATATGTTCCATAGGTATCTATGTGAGATGATTGAGTACAGAGATACAGTGTGCAGACTGATGTCAAAGTATCTTCACTCGCCTTTTGTTCTCGTTATATGTCCTTCGAAGTCGTCTTATATGGTCAGTGCGATCGGCAGATGCTGGAATGCAAAGCTACAGAGTAAACATAGTCGAAGTCAGAGTTGTTCTGCCTGTTGTGTGCGTTATACCCGATTCGATGTCAACTCATATGATCGTTACGACCTAACATGCTCCAAAGGTATCCATGTGAGATGATAGAATACAGAGAAACAGTGTGCAGACTGATGTTCTCGAAGTATCTTCACTTGCCTATTGTACTCGTTATATGTCCTTCGAAGCCATCTTATATGGTCAGTGCGATCGTTTCTACTATATTTATAGGCATGTCAGATACTAGAATGTGAAGTTACAGTGTAAACATCGTCGGAGTCGAAGTTTCTTGTTCTGCCTGTTGTGTGCGTTATACCCACTTCGATGTCGTCTTATATGATCGTTGCGAACATATATGCTACGGAGGTATCTATGTGTGATGATATAATACAGAGATACAGTGTGCAGACTGATGTCGAACTATCTTCACTTGCCTATTGTTCTCGTTATATGTCCTCTGGAGTCGTCCTATATGGTCAGTGCGATTGTATCTGCTTCAACTGTAGGCATGTCAGATGCTAGAATGCATAGTTACAGTGTAAATATAGTCGAAGTTTCTTGTTCTGCCTGTTGTGTGCGTTATACCCGTTTTGATGTCATCTCATATGATCGATGCGAACTGATATGCTCCAGAGGTATCTATGTGAGATGATGAAATACAGAGATACAGTGTGCAGACTGATGTTGTCGAAGTATCCTCACTTGCCTATTAATCTCGATATATGTCCTTCAAAGTCTTGCTATATGGTCAGTGCGATCGTATCTGTTTCATCTGTAGGCATGTCAGATAATAGAATTCAGAGCCACAGTGTAAACATAGTAGAAGTTTATCGTTCTTCCTGTTTTATGCTTCATTCCCGTCTTGATGTAGTCTCGAATGATCGAAGCGAACTGATATGCTCCAAAGGTATCTATGTGAGATGATAGAATACAGAGATACAGTGTGCTGACTGAAGTTGTCAAAGTATCTTCATTTGTCTATTGTTCTCGATATAAGTCCTTCAAAGTCGTCTCATATGGTCAGTGCCATCGCATCTGCTATAACTTTATTCATGTCAGATGCTAGAATGCAAAGTTACAGTGTAGACATAGTCGAAGTAGAAGCTTCTTGTTTTGCTCATTGTGTGCGTTATACCCGATTTGATGTCGTCTCATATGATCGTTGCGAACTACCATGCTACAAAGGTATTCATGTGGGATGTTACAATACAGAGATACAGTGTGCAGACTGATGTGGAAGTATCTTCACTTGTCAATTGTTCTCGTTATATTTCCTCCGAAGTCGTCTTATATGGTCAGTGCGATCGTATCTGCTATAGCTGTAGACATGTCAGATGCTAGAATGCGGAGTAACAGTGTGAGCATCCTTCGAAGCGTCGTTCGAAGTCGTCCTATATGGTGCAGTGCGATCCTATCTGCAATTACTGTAGGCATGTCAGATGCTAGAATGCGAAGTTGAAGTAAAAACATTGTCGAAGACAAAGTTTCTTGTTCTCCCTGTTGTAGGCGTTATTTTGATTCAGGAAACACTAGACAATGTCTACCTATGAGATGTATAACCGACTTATTATCGAGATTGACGAATTCGAAGTTTTGGCGAACACGCCGATTTACCGACTTTTGATTGTGGGAATCGAAGTTTCTGGTAGTAATGAAAAAGTATAGTACTCCACTCGCATATAATAAGCTATCATATATACTTCTTGAATGTGCATTCAAGATGCTAGAATGCAAAGTTACAAAGTAAACATAGTCGAATAGCCTGTTGTGTGCGTTATACCCGCTTCGATGTCGTCTCATATGATCGTTGCGTATTTATATGCTCCAGAGGTATCTCTGTGAGATGATAGAATTCAGAGAAACAGTGTGCAGACTGATGTCGTCGAAGTATCTCCACTTGTCAATTGTTCTCGTTATATGTCCCTCGAAGTCATGTTATATGGTCAGTGCGATCGTATCTGCTATAGCTGTAGGCATGACAGATGCTAGAATGCGGAGTAACAGTGTAAGCATAGTCGGGGTCGAAGTTTCTTGTTCTGTCTGTTGTGTGCGTTATACCCGCTTCGATGTCGTCTTATATAATAGTTGCGAACTCATATGCTCCAGAGGTATCCATGTGAGATGATAGCATACAGAGATACGGTATACGGACTGATGTTGTCGGAGTATCTCCACTTGCCCATTTTTCTCGTTATATGTCCTTCGAAGTCGTCTCATATGGTCAGTACGATCATACCTGCTATTGCTGTAGGCATGTCAGATGCAAAAATTCGGAGTTACAGTGTAAAGATAGTCGGAGTCGAAGTTTCTTGTTCTGCCTGTTGTGTGCGTTATTTCCGCTTCGTTGTCGTCTTATATGATCATTGCGAACTACCATGCTACAAAGGTATTCATGTGAGATGTTACAATACAGAGATACAGTGTGCAGACTGATGTCGAAGTATCTTCACTTGTCAATTGTTCTCCTTATATGTCCCTCGAAGTCGTCTTATATGGTCAGTGCGATCGTATCTGCTATAGCTGTAGGCATGTCAGATGCTAGAATGCGGAGTTACAGTGTGAGCGAAGTCAAGGTTGTTCTGCCTGTTGTGTGTGTTATACTCGCTTGGATGTCGTCTTATATAAAAGTTGCGAACTCATATGCTCCAGAGGTATCCATGTGAGATGATAGAATACAGAGATACGGTATGCGGACTGATGTTGTCGGAGTATCTTGACTTGCCTATTGTTCTCGTTGTATGTCTTTCGAAGTCGTCCTATATGGTCAGTGCGATCGCAAGTATGTCCGTCTCACGACCGCAAGGTCGTGGGTTCGATTTCCAGCACGGGCAAGGAACTTTTTTCTCAATATTTTATTGACGAAATAAATATTGTAAAGTTTCGGAGCATCGGCTGGGGATAGTCCTGCACGATTCGCTGTTGCGTTCCAATTAACAGTGCTGCTCCTAAAGTGGCGCATGGAGTTAGTAACAAAGCCTACACAGAACACGCAGAAAGATATGATGATGTGGTTGTGAGCATCAGAGAAGAAGTAGGACGGTGTATGTAGGTGGGTGTGGAAAACTACCAGCTGAGCGTGAGAGCGGGCCAGCTGCTTAAGTAGACATCGGTCTCGGGGGTTAACGATGATAGTTAGCAGGCCTGCCACTGCGCATATGGTAGTGAGTACATTACTAGCCAACAAAACACAGCTGAAAAACTCTGAAAAGAGAGCTGATGGGCGGTGCCTGAAAAGGATGTTAGCCAGCTCTCTTGAGCGAACCACATCAGTCATTGAAAACACTTGGGGTTTGCAAAAAGGTCCCATTGGGGACTAGTTGCTGACGTGGAAACGTCCCCCACCAGTACCAGTACCAGTAGGCATGTCAGATTCTAGAATGTGGAGTTACAGTGTAAACATAGTCGGAGTCGAAGTTTCTTGTTCTGCCTGTTGTGTGCGTTATACCCACTTCGATGTCGTCTTATATAATCGTTGCGAATATATATGCTACAGAGGTATCTATGTGAGATGATACAATACAGAGATACAGTGTGCAGACTGATGTTGTCGAAGTATCTTCACTTGCCTATTGTTCTCGTTATATGTCCTCTGTAGTCGTCCTATATGGTAAGTGCGATCATATCTGCTCTAACTGTAGGCATGTCAGATGCTAGAATGCAAAGTTACAGTGTAAATATAGTCGAAGTTTCTTGTTCTGCCTGTTGTGTGTGTTATACCCGTTTTGATGTCGTCTCATATGATCGATGCGAACTGATATGCTCCAGAGGTATCTTAGTGAGATGATGAAATACAGAGATACAGTGTGCAGACTGATGTTGTCGAAGTATCCTCACTTGCCTATTAATCTCGTTATATGTCCTTCAAAGTCTTTCTATATGATCGGTGCGATCGTATCTGTTTCATCTGTGGGCATATCAGACGATAGAATTGAGAGCCACAGTAAAAACATAGTCGAAGTTTCTTGTTCTCCCTGTTTTATTTGTCATTGCTATAACTGTATTCATGTCAGATGCTAGAATGCAAAGTTACAGTGAAGACATAGTCGCTGTTTCTTGTTCTGCTCGTTGTGTGCGTTATACCCGATTTGATGTCGTCTCATATGATCGTTGCGAACTACCATGCTACAAAGGTATCCATGTGAGATGTTACAATACAGAGATACAGTGTGCAGACTGATGTCGAAGTATCTTTACTTGTCAATTGTTCTCGTTATATGTTCCTCGAAGTCGTCTTATATGGTCAGTGCGATCGTATCTGCTATAGCTGTAGACATGTCAGATGCTAGAATGCGGAGTTACAGTGTAAGCATAGTCGGGGTCAAAGATTCTTGTTCTGCCTGTTGTGTGCGTTATACATGCTTCGATGTCGTCTTTTATAATAGTTGCGAACTCATATGCTCCAGAGGTATCCATGTGAGATGATAGAATACAGAGATACGGTGTGCGGACTGATGTTGTCTAAGAATCTTCACTCGCCTATTGTTCTCGTTGAATGTCCTTCGAAGTCGTCTCATATGGTCAGTACGATCGTATCTGCAATCACTTTAGGCATGTCAGATGCTAGAATGCGAAGTTGAAGTATAAACATAGTCGAAGTCGAAGTTCCTTGTTTTCCCTGTTGTAAGCGTTATCTTGATTCAGGAAACACTAGACAATGTTTACCTATGAGATGTATAACCGACTTATTATCAAGATTGATGAATTGGAAGTTTTGGTGAACACGCCGATTTACCGACTCTTGATTGATGGAATCGAAGTTTTTGGTGGATATGAAAAAGTATAGTACTTCACTCGCATATGATGAGCTCTCATATATACTTCTTGAATGAGCAGTTAAGATGCTAGAACGCAGAGTTACAAAGTAAACATAGTCAAAGTCGAAGTTTCTTGTTCTTCCTGTTGTGTGCGTTATACCCACTTCGATGTCGTCTCATATAATAGTTGCGAACTCATATGCTCTAGAGGTATCCATGTGAGATGATAGAAAACGGAGATACAGTGTGCAGACTGATGTTGTCGAAGTATTTCTACTTGCCTATTGTTCTCGTTATATGTCCTTCGAAGTCGTCCTATATGGTCAGTGCGATCGTATCTGCAATCACTGTAGGCATGTCGGATGCTAGAATGCGATGTTAAAGTATAAACATTGTCGAAGTCAAAGTTTCTTGTTCTTCCTGTTGTAAGCGTTATTTTGATTCAGGAAACACTAGACAATGTCTACCTATGAGATGTATAACCAACTTATTATCAAGATTGATGAATTCGAAGTTTTGGCGAACACGCCGATTTACCGAATTTTGATTGTTGGAATCGAAGTTTCTGGTGGCAATGAAAAAGTATAGTACCTACTCCACTCGCATATAATAAGCTGTCATATATACTTCTTGAATGTGCATTCAAGATGCTAGAATGCAAAGTTACAAAGTAAACATAGTCGAATAGCCTGTTGTGTGCGTTATACCCGCTTCGATGTCGTCTCATATGATCGTTGCGTATTTTTATGCTCCAGAGGTATCTTTGTGAGATGATAGAATACAAAGAAACAGTGTGCAGACTGATGTTGTGAATGTATCTTCACTTGTTAATTGTTCTCGTTATATGTCCCTCGAAGTCTTCTTATATGGTCAGTGCGATCGAATCTGCTATAGCTGTAGGCATGTCAGATGCTAGAATGCGGAGTAACAGTGTAAGCATAGTCGGGGTCGAAGTTTCTTGTTCTGTCTGCTGTGTGCGTTATACCCGCTTCGATGTCGTCTTATATAATAGTTGCGAACTCATATGCTCCAGAAGTTTCCATGTGAGATGATAGCATACAGAGATACGGTATGCAGACTGATGTGGTCGGAGTATCTTCACTTGACTATTGTTCTCGTTATATGTATTTCGAAGTCGTCTCATATGGTCAGTGCGATCATACCTGCTATTGCTGTAGGCATGTAGGATGCAAAAATTCGGAGTTACAGTGTGAAGATAGTCGGAGTCGAAGTTTCTTGTTCTGCCTGTTGTGTGCGTTATACCCGCTTCGATGTCGTCTCATATGATCATTGCGAACCATCATACTACAAAGGTATTCATATGAGATGTCACAATACAGAGATACAGTGTGCAGACTGATGTCGAAGTATCTTCACTCGTCAATTGGTCTCGTTATATGTCCCTCGAGGTCGTCTTATATGATTAGTGCGATCGTATCTGCTATAGCTGTAGGCCTGCCAGATGCTAGAATGCGGAGTTACAGTGAAGGCATAGTCGAGGTCATAGTTTCTTGTTCTGCCTGTTGTGTGCGTTATACCCGTTTCGTTGTCGTCTTGTATAATAGTTGCGAACTCATATGCTCCAGCGGTATCCATGTGAGATGATAGAATACAGAGATACGGTATGCGGACTGATGTTGTCGAAGTATTTCCACTTGCCTATCGTTCTCGTTGTATGTCCTTCGAAGTCGTCCTATATGGTCAGTGCGATCGTATCTGCAATTACTGTAGGCATGTCAGATGCTAGAATGCGAAGTTACAGTGTAAACACAGTCGAAGTCGAAGTTTTTGCTCTTCCTGTTGTTAGCGTTTTTTTGATTCAGGAAACACTAGACAATGTTCACCTATAAGATGTATAACCGACTCATTATCAAGATTGATAAATTCGAATTTTTGGCAAACACGCCGGTTTACCGACTCTTGATTGTTAAAATCGAAGTTTTTGGTTGATATAAAAAAGTATAGTTTCCACTCGCATATAATTAGCAGTCATATATACTCCTTAAATGGGCATTCAAGATGCTAGGATGCAAAGTTACAAAGTAAACATGGTCGAAGTCGAAGTTTCTTGTTCTGCCTGTTGTGTGCATTATACACGCTTCGTCGTCGTATCATATGATCGTTGCGAACTTATATGCTCCATAGGTATCTATGTGAGATGATTGAGTACAGAGATACAGTGTGCAGACTGATGTCAAAGTATCTTCACTTGCCTATTGTTCTCGTTATATGTCCTTCGAAGTCGTCTCATATGGTCAGTGCGATGGGCAGATGCTGAAATGCAAAGCTACAGAGTAAACATCGTCAGTAGAGGGACTACAGGGCTACCAGCCCAAGCCAATCAGAGACCAGCATTTGGTTGGAGGCCACGCCCACTGAAAACCAGCGCGAAATTCAAATTATTCATACGTCGTCATGTCGCCATCGTGAATAAATAAATTAAAAAAAGCTGTCACTGCTGGAAAATTGAACCAGGGACCTTTGCATTTTGAGGCAGCGTATATACGCACTGTGGTATTCCGACCTCCGTGATATTTCAATTATTTTAATGCTATTCAAACGAGATATCCATCGCTGGCGCGCGCTTATCTTTGTAACGGATCTATCGAGGTAGAGTGAAGCGAGAGATGCATTCCAGAAATAAGAAACTTCGAGTCGAAAATAATATCCATCGCTGGCGCGCGCTTATCTTTGGAACGGATCTATCGAGGTAAAGCGAAGCGAGAGATGCATTCCAGAGATAAGAAACTTCGAGTCGAAAATAACATCTATCGCTGGCGCGCGCTTATCTTTGGAACAAATCTATCAAGGTAAAGCGAAGCGAGAGATGCATTTCAAAGATATGAAACTTCGAGTTGAAAATAATATCCATCGCTGGCGCGCGCTTATCTTTGCAACGGATCTGTAGAGGTAGAGCAAAGCGAGAGATGCGTTCTTGAGATGTGACACACAAGTATTACATCGAAATAAATTTATGGTGAAATATTCGCGATAACCGTCACATTGTTGCCAGACGTTGGAAATTATTATTTATGAAGTCGATAAGGTGTTGTCAGATTTTCAAAAAATATCTGATGTCGCGTAATATATGACATATGACGTATGACAGATGGTGTTTGCAATATGATGTATGTGGGGAGTGGAAGGATACGAAAACAACTATATATTATAATGAATTATGTTATTTAAGTTATCCTTTTTTACAAGAATGACATGCCTCTTGAGAAGATGGTGGTCCATCCCAGTGTGTGGTCCAATCGGGACGATTATAATAAACAAAGCATGGCAGTTTGATACGTAGGTTAAAGTTGCTGCGATATTCTTGAGGAAGTTTGTGCCACACCCCTAATAGCCCATAAGGATCTGCATATTCAATGAGACATTCTACTGGAATGTACTGCAATTCTTGTTCAGTGAATTTTGTCAGAGTCAAAGCGGGAGATTTTATAAACTCCAATAGCGCAGCTATTTCAGACTTCATGATTTTTCGAGCAGAGCTGAAATATTTCAGATGCTACTAGTCTCGCGTCAAGTTGTATACTGATGAAATGAAAAAAAAACTAGTCACATTTTTCACAACATTTTATTCAAATCAGACATAACCTCATTTTTACAATAATAAAAATATTCTCTGAGAGCATTACTAGACATACAATCAGAAACATCACAAAATCCAGATATAAGCTCTTCCGCACCCAAATCAGTCATGCTATTTCTAATCCAATCAGCTATAGTATTCAAAATGTTCTGATAATACATGGAAAAGTCCAATTTGTTTATTAGCGCAACTCGATGTGGAACAACACACGTTTCAGCCCTCAAAATGTCTGCAACATCCTCTTTCACCAATTCGAATGTAATGTGGTATTTGGTGAGTGACAACATTTTGACACCATCGCAAACGAATTTGGTTATGGTGATATAGTCTCCGTAGGTGGTAACGGCAGGATCATATTCATCAATGAAACAGGGCAGGGGTGCTTCAAAAAAGTCTTGTTGTACCTTATACAGCGAATCGATGAAGGTGGCCCATTCATATGTGGAGAACGAAATTTTCTCTGGATGGAAGGGGTTTTTCAGGATGATGCTCGGACTAAACTGTCTAGCTGGACTAAGTCTGCACTGAATCATGTAGGTGGACAACTGGAACGATGAAGTCAGCAGGAGGTACGATTCAGCTTTCGCTGCTTGCTCAACCATCTCCAAATACGTATCAACGTCACCATAATAATCCATCATTGCCAATGAACTAGTACTACTGTTTTCGGAAAACACTTCACCAGACGAATAACCAGAGTCGATACTCATTGCTATCAAACTGATGTGTTGGATTGGGTCGGTCCTCACTATTTATACCACCACTGCCAACACGTCACAACATCCGATAATGGTTGTTATTTGTCAGCGTTCGACGTGAAAGGCCCCTCACACTCATTGAATTTGTGCTAGTTTTCCATTTGATTACATTATAACTTGTTGGTGGAATCAATCCAGCTGTTGTGTGTATCATCGAATCCTAGCCATTTGACAAACACCTTTTTACCCCTCTTCCTTGAAACTTTTTCCACTAGGTAAACATCGGAATTTTCAGTTTTTTGCAATTCTTCAGGATAAAAGGCACCTTTGATTGGTGTACCACGCAAATCTTCCAAGATGTATGTAGTAGGTTTCGTAATACGAACTTTTACGATTTTAAATAGTTCAGTAGTCCAATTTGGTGTATAATTCTTTTCGAAAACATGTTTGGCTTTGCTTATTCTCACAATGTCACCAACGTTGAATTTTCTAATTCCAGCAATTTTTATGTGATTGTACGTGGATTTTAAAATATCTTGTTCGTTGGCTTTGGTGACGTCACTGGGCTTGCATCTTATTTTCGTATGTTTCGTGTTATTATAATTTTTCGTGATTTCAGGCAGGACATCTATCCAACGGTATGAGCCATTCAAACTAAAGTACTTGTATAATTTTTCCTTCAATGTCCGTATAACACGTTCAGCAATGGCTGCCTTCATTATGGTGTACGTATGATAATAGTTGATGGAGAACTTTTTCATCAGACTTTGAAACTTTTCGTTGTAGAACTCAGTACCTTGATCGGTTTGCAAGTTCTTGGCAACTCTTGTGTTGCCAACATGTGATAGGATATCTGCAAATGCTCGAGCAATTTCAGTACCAGTTTTTGATTTTAGTGGTCTAGTCCATAGGTACTTGGAAAAACAATCAATTACGACCATTATCAGCTTGTGATCCTCATTAACAGAGGCATAAGGTCGCATTTCGGATAGAGCCATTTGCCATAAGTCATCCAAACCTTTGATGATAATGCGGCGCCTTGGAATTTTTTTCCTAGCAGGTCTATGTAATTCATTGACGAGTTGGATTTTTTCTTTAGAATGTGACATATTGACTTCGTTGGATTAGGAGTTTATATAATGGGTTTCACACAGGAGGCTTCCTTTTTGGTGGCGGTGGTGTTGTCGTAGATTTTGGAGTGATGGCAATCTTGGCCAGATCTTTTTTCATTTGATCAATGACATCAGCAAGCTGGCGTTCTTTATCACGGCTGTGATCGTGCAAACACCTCACAGTGTTGTCAATCTTATCGACAAGTTCTAGAATATTTTTCACATTCAAGTCGATGTCGCTTTCGAGTTTTGGTAGAGAGTTGTTGCGAAGCTGCTCCACATGTATGTTGATCTTGTGCACTATGCCAGACAACTGAACAAAGTTTGTATTGTACGATGTCAGTTTAATATTATGTACATCCACTCTCTTCCTTTCTTCGATAATTTCATTGCTGAAGCAAGCAAGGTAATTTCGGATTTTTTCACCGTAATTATCGGAAGCAATCTTGAAATCTAACTTTATTCGCGATATAACTTCATCCACATATTGTTTGTTTGCAACATCAGCAACATCTGTTGGCAGTTTTACGTTACACATCTTCAAATGACCAACATCAATATCACCGGTTGGAGTATGTGAAAATCCAGATCTGACTGTCACCATCTGAGCTGAGCGTGGAAACGAACCACGTCCGAATTTGTCGAGACCCATTATGCTTATGACTAAAGTATTGTACGTTATCGATAATGGTCGGCACTTTGCCTCGCCAATTATTAGCTCCTTCACTCATAGACATGCCATGGAAGTGTCACGGAACTGTCACGGAAGTGTCAAGGAAGTGTCACGGAACTGTCACGGAACTGTCACGGAAGTGTCAAGGCAGTGTCACGGAACTGTCACGGAAGTGTCAAGGAAGTGTCACGGAAGTGTCACGGAAGTGTCAAGGGAGTGTCACGGAAGTATCACGAAACACGGAAATGTCACCGAATCGTCACACATGTTTTATTATGCCTGCCTCTTCTAATTCGTTCATGATGGCAACATTCTCGTTATCGTTTGATGTATTTCCGGCTTGCTGTGATGCAATGAGCAACTTCAATCTATCTACCAATTCATTTGGATCATCCCAATACATGTATTCGATAGGTGCTGTGCTGTATGTCAACTTCAAACCACGACCACTGGAATTGGATCTGAACATTGGACGAATAATTTCTACGTTTTTGAGTCTAGAGGAAGACTTCATACGTCCTGCAGAATTCAGATGAGCTTTGGTGAGCAAGAGTATTTGCTTGTATGGGTTCGTATCATCTTTAGCAAAGGATGGATCTTCATAGAAGAGTAATTGATAGAGGCCTGGGGTGCCACGGAACCGAAAGCCATCAAGAAGTATATCTCCAGTTCTTCAATGGAATTTTTTTTTGCCGTTGAGAGACCATTTCGATGTTACTGGATCATATTTGGGACCATAAACCGTATCGATATTCTCATCATTTGTCCAGTATTCAGTCAGATATTTTTGAGCCATCGTAGGATACTGATCAACGTAATCATGTATTGCAGCTGGTGAGATATTTTCACTATCTACAAAAAGTTCATCATCAGCATCGTCATAACCATCCTCATCATCATCTTCAGTATGCCCAGCATTATCAGCCACATCCATCATAGGTATGAAATTAGTTTGATTCAAATCCGATTGCTCCCTCTCCCTCTCCTATCCTCATCCTCCTTCTTCTCCTCCTTCTTCTCCTTCTTCAACCCCAACGACTTTTCTCTACTTCGCTTGATGTTTGAAAGTGTTCCATCGAGTTTTTCTTCTATGACCTTGGACGCGGAGGCAATTTGTTTCAAAGGTGATGTCAGTGGTTAGAATATTTTCTGTAACGCATCATCATCCCCAGACTTGCCCAATTTTAGTGCTGAATATTTTCTTCTGATTGATTTCGATAGTTCGTTGATTTTTTTCTTGCGCAGCGCATCAGCAACATCATCATGCATCTTGGTTGACGTCATCTTGATTAATTGTCTAGAGATCACAGTCTTATGAACTTATCGAAACCATTTCTATATCTGCCAGCATTCATATCGAAAGTTTTTGCAATCACCATCGCACCATATTGGTTGGAATTCCAACACTCTGAGCACAATGCTTTAAATTGATCGAATGACATGTCTGGTGAGACATGCTCGTCGAACACATGCTTCAAATTCATTTCATCCTGTCGAAATAACACCAACAGGTTACTGTTGTCTCGCACCAGCTGCTTCGGTATCTTAGAAAAAGTCTGGCATAGGTATGCTACGTCAATATCCTTGTGTCTACACATTGAGAAATATTCTCGAATTTTTTGCTGCTTGTCGCATGATACATCATCAAAAATGAATATCGAATGATTTTTTGCTTCTGATGGACTAATGACATCATTTTCTTTAAAGGGAAAATACCCAACACCTATCACTGAATCCAACACTTGTTGCAGCAATTGATATTTCGGTTGGTACAACGACTTTGAATACACGTAAACATTCTTGAATTTCGCGCCATTTGGATTGAACAGCAGGGAAAGCATCGCATTGGTCTTTCCACATCCGCTTGGTCCGCAGAAGATTGCTCTGAACGAATGGGGAAGCAGTTTCCCATGTTTACTATTTACTGGTGGTTTGGTTGACAAAATTTCATCCTAATTCACAATGGGTAACATCCGTTCTTGTTGAATGATCTTCATCATGTGATGATATATTTTTCATTTCATTAGGTATATGCAGAGTTGTCAAACTTTTTACACGTCAGTCTTCATCTCTACCACGGAGAGGGTGTGCTCAATTCTCTGATCGATGAACTTCCCATCGAATTACACATTCCAGGCTACAGATTTTGTGGTCCAGGTACCAAACTCGATAAAAACTTGCAAGAGGAGACACCGGTATCAATCCGTTGGACGACGCGTGTCAAGTACACGATATCGCCTATTCACAAAATTCCTCAATAGAAGACAGGCACAAAGCTGATTGGATATTGGAAAATCGAGCGTGGAAGAGAGTCAAGTCGAAGAACGCTAAATTCAAAGAGAAGGCTGCTGCTTGGCTTGTCACCACCGGAATGAAGGTCAAACGAAAACTTGGCATGGGTCTTGTATCACAGCAATCCCTATTCAACATTATCAAATTCATAAAAAATGTACTATCAAAGTCAGATGGTGGTGGTGGTAGTACAACATCAGGAAGTGGTATGAATGAATCTGCATTGAAAGCACTCCATGCAGCCAGAATGGCAGTCAAGAGGGCTGGCGTTAAAAAAAGGATCAGAGTACCAAGAATCATACCCCTTTCACACAGTGGCGGTATACTACCATTGATACCAATCTTTGCCGCCTTGGGAGCCCTAGGATCTCTAGTTGGAGGAGCCGGAGCAGTCGCAAAGACAGTCATTGATGCGAAAAATGCAAAGAAAAAGCTCGAAGAAGATCGAAGACATAATAAAGCAATGGAGGCTATCAGCAAGCAGGGTTCCGGCCTATTTCTACGCAAAACATCGAGAGGATTCGGACTGTACTTGAAGAAACAATCAAAAAACTCGAAAAACTTCTAGACAAGCTACCCAATTAATCAATGTAGGATGAAGATGTGATAAAGTATGCCAAACAGCTGAAAATACCGTATTTTCGAGGTGTTTTTATGCGGGACACTCTACCTTCCACCGGTCCATGGCATCGCGAGTGTGCTGTATTGAATTTGGATACCTCCATTCATGCGGGCACTCATTGGGTGGCTTACATAAAAAATTATAAAAGAGCCTTATATTTCGATAGTTATGGTAATCTGAAACCGCCCAGAGAATTGGCGCAATATCTGGGTGCCAGCACGCAAATCTTGTACAATAACAATCAATACCAAAATTTCAATCAAAGTAATTGTGGACGTCTATGTTTAGAATTCCTTTTTAATGAGACCAAGTAACTCGGTCATTGTGCATCAGTCATGTCTCTGATAGTGACGTTGAAAGGTCGTACATCTACGCTCTCCATAGACTTTTTGACACTACTTCAACTCGATCCAGACTCTGATTACGGACTAGCATTATTGGGATTCCATTCATACAACAGTATCCCAAATATCGACAAAGGATCCAAGTTTTATTTGCAAGATGAGACCAAGGCGGGAAAGATCATCGATATTCCCGAAGGTTCATACGACATTGTGGACATTGAGACATTCATACGCAAAGAATTGGGCATCTCAAGTGCAAAGGACGTTGACGATATATTCTCGTTGAAGCCCAACAATAATACACTGAAGTGTGAGATTTCGAGCCAAAGGTTTGCCATCGATTTTCGCCCGAAGGATAGCATAGCGCAAGTCTTGGGATTTTCAAATAGATTGTTGAACGCACAACAAGTCCACACTTCCGATTTGCCGGTCAGCATAACCAAAGTGAGAACCATTCACATTGATAGCAACGTTACTGCTAGAGCTCTCTACAACGACAGACCATCACATACGATCTACGAGTTTGTAGTTGCAGTCGATCCTGGTTACGCCATAGACGAGACTCCCAGAAATCTAATATATCTACCTATAGTCAGCAGGCGGGAATTGCCCAACATTACACTCCAGATTCTAGACCAAGATTTCAGGCAGGTGAATTTTAGAGGTGAAGAAATCATCATAAGATTGGAATTGAAGAAACTCGCAAGATGGTACTAGTGTTTGATTACTCCTATGAATCAGATAATATACCATCATCAGCAACATCATCAGCAACAGTTCTCTCGACACCGTACACCAAAGCAGCCGTGTCTTCGAAGAGCAGCAGCAGCAGCAACAGAAAAACATTGACATTATCCAGTGTCCTGTTTCTGAAATCACTCAAAGACTACAATGTTGTTAGCACCCGTGTTCGACGTTTTCCGCGAACCCAGACTCGACGAAAGCATCACTAAAGTGGAATGGCGTACCTATTATCCATATGTGAAATCATTCGAGAACAATGATGTCATCGATATAACGGTTAATCAAGCAGATTCGTGGTTGGCCATGTTCGAAGGCATCATTACCATCAAGGGTAAATTGAAGGTGACCGGTGGTGGTACTGGTACATTAACCCACAATACTGGAGCTTATCTCTTCGATTCCTGCACCTATGAATTATGTAATAAAGAATTAGACACTGTCAGATATCCTGGAAGAACGAGTACTGTGCGAGGATACTTGTGTTATACGCCTGAAGACTCACGTCATCTAGCCATAGCAGGCTGGAACTATCCCAATGCTCCGATTCCCAACACCGATGGTACGTTTAGCATGAACATTCCTCTGAAACATTAGTTTTTCATCTTCAATGATCATCAAGTGGCAACGTGGTGCAAGCAGTCAATCCGTTTAGTGAGAGCTCGCAATGATGCCAATAGTGTGAAGGTTGTCGAGAGAGCGAATACTGCTTTGCCAGGATCTCCTCAGACTCAGAATATTGCTAGAATAACGATAGAAAGCATCAATTTGAAAGTGCCACATCTCACACCCAACGATGACATAAAGTTGCAGCTGTTGACACGTATCAAAGCAGATGAGTCTATGATGATACCGTTTCGCCGATGGGAATTGCACGAGCTACCAGCGCTCACACAAGGATCTACCATAGAAATCTGGTTTGTAAAGACATGTTCTGCATTGGACAGTCCAAGATATGTTATAGTATTTTTCCAAACGAAAGAAGCCGATAATTTGCATGAAGACGTCACCTTGTTCGATAATGCCAACATCGAATACATACGATTGAATAGCGACTATTATCCGCAAGAGCGAATGCTATTGGACTTTTCCCGAGACCAATATGCTGACGCTCACTTCAATTATACAGAGTTAAACAAGAGCTACCATAACTGTCAAGAAAAGCGCTCTCTAGTAAACTTTGCCGAATTCAAATCCCGACCAATGTTTGTTATCGATTGCTCGAGGCGCTATCTGGGTCTAAAGTCGTCCACAGTTGACATAAGGTTGGACATTGAAGCGACTACAGGCTTCCGTTCCGACACCAAAGCCTATTGCATCATCATTCACGATCAAATCATGGAACATCTCCCACCCAGCGAAATTGTTCGAAATATTGCCTAGTTATGTGTTGCTGCATCAGTCAGACGTCAGTTTGCTTCGAAGAGTCATGGAGATCGCACTGGTTGACATTCAAGGGTTCACGGTTGATGGTGAATTCATTCAAAGAAAATGATCATTCGCATTGGCAAAAAGACGAGTCATTTTCTATTCAAGCCATCTGTAGAATTTTCGAGTTTAAGCAGAGAAGATAAAAAGATGGCAAATCACCTGGAACGCTATGTGCATGGTTTGAGATATTCCAGTGGTTATGTGGATTTAAATGAGTTCGATGGAATACTACAAGACAACCTGCAGCAAACAAATATCATCTACGTTAAAGGACACCAAAAGGTTCAGTTCTTGCAGCGAAAATGTGCAGAGTTGGAGATGACCAATCACATTGTGAATTTAGAAGATTCTGACAATTCTTGGTGGCAACCAATAACGTTTCAACAATCCATCCCACCTTGCATGAATCATTTCCGCGGAGGAAGGTTCTAGTGCAGTCTTCACAATGTCGATACTTTATATGATTGGCTATGTAATTTAATACCTAAATAAAAAACTATATATCGTAATTTCAAAGTTTTTATTCATCACATCCCTTATTTCTCAGGATAATGAAAATAACATGTGAGATTAAAATGAGTGAACATATTAGTGTACAACAAAGTGTCAAAATTGCAATGATATCGACAGAATCTTGATCATCATCTAATTTTGCGGGTGATTTCTTTAATGTAAATGTCTGCCAGTCCCCAGTTTCGCCGTCACTGCCATCAGAAAATGATAATTTCAATTTGTAGTCGATGGTGGTCTCATTGACTCGAGGCATGACGATTGAATATACAGGTAGTTTGCTATCATTGACATGCATTCTTTTCATCATCTTCCAATCACATTGTTGTGTACGATTCATATCGAAACATATGGCTGCATTCCTCGTATCATATGGTATGTTTGTGTAGAAGACGTTGTTGCTCAGAGCTGTCAATAGAATGGAGCTTGCTTCCAGTATCGCCATCTAGCTGTGTTGGTTGGATTCTTCTCGATGTAGGAAACTTTGCAACTGAACGTCTTGGTTCTGTGAACACCTTGTCTCAAATACTCAATTGCTCGAAATCTTTGAACAAACAAACTTTCTGCTCATACAATTGGATGTCTGCACTGAGCTTTCTAACTTTCAACCCAAATTCTTCTAGTGCACGTCTGTATTCGTCAGAAGACATGATACAACTGTTTTTTAAATCCATACTTTCAACCCACATCTTATTACATCTCTTTCCCCCTCTCTCTCTCCCTTTCTCTCTCTTCTTTTTTCGTCTCTCTCTCTTTCTCGTACACATCATCCAGACAAGGGTGTGGAAAAAGAATACACAGAAAAGTCTAATAATTGTTTCTATATTCTGAATTGTAAAAGTGTATAATAGTATAAATGTGAAAAGGAATAATAAAAATGAAAAAAAAGTTTATACAATAAAATATGAATGTTAGGAATAATTAGATAATACTAAAATAATTGAATATAAACATATATACAACATTTGGTAAATTATTGGATGAATAAAAGAAGTTACATTCTTTTCATGGGGAAATAAGTCATAAATATAACACAGCGTTTATTTAAAAATTTTGGTGCAAAAATACTGAGGAGAAAATCAATTCGTCAAACTGTAGTGACCCCACGGAAGTGTGTCAAACGAATCGTGAATCAGTTTCCGCTATCATCTTTGGGACTCAGACCAATTTTTGTTTGTTCGATGGAAAAAACATCGTAAGCGTGGGAACGAATCGTTTGCTGGGCTACGGTCTTTTCTTTCCAAGCCGTCAGACAATTTACATGGTCATCAAAAGTCAACTTATTTTTGACAACACATTCCTTGACACCCTTGGATTATTTAGTTATACCGAAATTTTCCAATTCTCTATCTAGTCGTTCTTCACTGAATACCTTTCTCTCCAATCGCTTCCTCTCTTTTTCAATATCCTCATCCGTTATATCCAATTTATAACTGTACATCTTGGATCGTAGTCCAGCAAAATGCGTAATAATCTTACCGTTTGCCTCATCCTTCAATAGACCCAAGACTTTTTATTTACTCGAGGTATACCATAAATATTGTCTGGAGCATAGTCAGACGTGTCAAATCTCTTGATATTTGCATCAATCACCTCACTATACACATCGTCACATACAATTTCGTAGATGAAGCTGTCCGTATCGGTATACATGAGTTTTACGTCAGCTCCAAGCTTTGGTATCATGAAATTATAGTGGAAATCATACATGACGATTTTTGACAAGTCAAGGATACACATGCCAATGTAGAGAGGTTTATTGAAAATCAGCTCTGCTTTTTTCAACTCTACTGCCACCAAATTGGAATCGAAAACTGTTCGTTGTTGAAACCGAGGACTTGAAATTAAATTTTTAATGCCATAGCGGCCTTCATACATTCTGACTAACTTTACTGTTCTTTTCGTTCTCCACATATGAATGGGCCACCTTCATCGATTCGCTGTATAAGGTACAACAAGACTTCTTTAGAGCACCCCTGCCCTGTTTCAATGATGAATATGATCCTGCCGTTACCACCTGCGGAGACTATATTACCATAACCAAATAATTCGTTTGCGATGGTGTCAAAATGATGTAACTCACCAAATACCACATTACATTCGAATTGGTGGAAGAGGATGTTGCAGACATTTTGAGGGCTGAAACGTGTGTTGTTTCACATCGAGTTGCGCTAATAAACAGATTGGACTTTTCCATGTATTATCAGAACATTTTGAATACTATAGCTGATTGGATTAGAAATAGCCTGACTGATTTGGGTGCGGAAGAGCTTATATCTGGATTTTGTGATGTTTCTGATTGTATGTCTAGTAATGCTCTCAGAGAATATTTTTATTATTGTAAAAATGAGGTTATGTCTGATTTGAATAAAATGTTGTGAAAAATGTGACTAGTTTTTTTTCATATCATCAGTATACAACTTGACGCGAGACTAGTAGCATCTAAAATATTTTAGCTCTGCTCGAAAAATCATGAAGTCTGAAATAGCTGTGCTATTGAAGTTCATAAAACAAGAATTGCAGTACATTCCAGTAGAATGTCTCATTGAAAATGCAGATCCTCATGGGCTATTAGGGGTGTGGCACTAACTTCATCAAGAATATCGCAGCAACTTTAACCTACAAATCAAACTGCCATGCTTCGTTCATTATAATCGTCCCGATTGGACCACACACTGGGATGGACCGCCATCTTCTCAAGAGGCATGTCATTTTTGTAGGAAAGGATTACTCAAATAAAATAATTCATTATAATATATAGTTGTTTTCGTATCCTTCTACTCCCCACATACATCATATTGCAAACACCATCTGTCATACGTCATATGTCATGTATTACGCGACATCAGATATTTTTTGAAAATCTGACAACACCTTATCGACTTCATAAATAATAATTTCCAACGTCTGGCAACAATGTGACGGTTATCGCAAATATTTCACCATAAATTTATTTCGATGTAATACTTGTGTGTCTTATCTCTAGAACGCATCTCCCGCTTTGCTCTACCTCTACAGATCCGTTGCAGAGATAAGCGTGCGCCAGCGATGGATATTATTTTCGACTCGAAGTTTCTTATCTCTGGAATGCATCTCTCGCTTCGCTTTACCTCGATAGATCCGTTCCAAAGATAAGCGCGCGCCAGCGATGGATATTATTTTCGACTCGAAGTTTCTTATTTCTGGAATGCATCTCTCGCTTCACTCTACCTCGATAAATCCGTTGCAAAGATGAGCGCGCGCCAGCGATATATATCCCGTTTGAATAGCATTGAAATAATTGAAATATCACGAAGGTCGGAATACCACAGTGCGTATATACGCTGCATCATAATGCAAAGGTCCCTGGTTCAATTTCCCAGCGGTGACAGCTTTTTTTTAATTTATTTATTCACGATGGCGACGTGACGACGTATGAATAATTCAAATTTCGCGCTGGTTTTTAGTGGGCGTGGCCTCCAACCAAATGCTGGTCTCTGATTGGCTTGGGCTGGTAGCCCTGTAGTCCCTCTACTATCGTCGAAGTCAGAGTTCCTTGTTCTGCCTGTTGTGTGCGTTATACCCGATTCGATGTCAACTCATATAATCGTTGCGAACTACCATGCTCCAAAGGAATCCATGTGAGATGATAGAATACAGAGATACAGTGTGCAGACTGATGTTCTCGAAGTATCTCCACTCGCCAATTGTACTCGTTATATGTCCTTCGAAGTCATCTTATATGGTCAGTGCGATCGTTTCTACTATAGTTATAGGCATGTCAGATGCTAGAATGTGAAGTTACAGTGTAAACATAGTCGGAGTCGAAGTTTCTTAATCTTCCTGTTGTGTGCGTTATACCCGCTTCGATGTCGTCTCATATAATAGTTGCGAACTCATATGCTCTAGACGTATCCATGTGAGATGATAGGATACAGAGATACGGTGTGCGGCCTGATGTTGACGAAGTATCTCCACTTGCCTATTGTTCTTGTTATATGTATTTCGAAGTCGTCCTATATGGTCTGTGCGATCGTATCTGCAATTACTGTAGGCATGTCAGATGCTAGAATGCGAAGTTTAAGTATAAACATTGTCGAAGTCAAAGTTTCTTGTTCTCCCTGTTGTAAGCGTTATTTTGATTCAGAAAACACTAGACAATGTCTACCTATGAGATGTATAATCGACTTATTATCAAGATTGATGAATTCGAAGTTTTGGCGAACACGCCGATTTACCAACTTTAGATTGATGGAATCGAAGTTTCTGGTGGTAATGAAAACGTATAGTACTCCACTCGCATATAATAAGCTGTCATATATACTTCTTGAATGTGCATTCAAGATGCTAGAATCCAAAGTTACAAAGTAAACATAGTCGAATAGCCTGTTGTGTGCATTATACACGCTTCGATGTCGTCTCATATGCTCGTCGCGAATTTATATGCTCCAGAGGTAACTATGTGAGATGATAGAATACAGAGATACAGTGTGCTGACTGATGTTGTCAAAGTTTCTTTATTTGTCTTTTGTTCTCGTTATAAGTCGTTCAAATTTGTCTCATATGGTCAGTGCCATCGCATCTGCTATAACTGTATTCATGTCAGATGCTAGAATGCAAAGTTACAGTGTAGACATAGTCGAAGTAGAAGTTTCTTGTCCTGCTCATTGTGTGCATTATACCCGATTTGATGTCGTCTCATATAATCGTTGCGAACTACCATGCTACAAAGGTATCCATGTGAGATGTTACAATACAGAGATACAGTGTGCAGACTGATGTGGAAGTATCTTTACTTGTCAATTGTTCTCGTTATATTTCCTCCGAAGTCGTCTTATATGGTCAGTGCGATCGTATCTGCTATAGCTGTCGACTTGTCAGATGCTAGAATGCGGAGTTACAGTGTAAGCATTCTTTGAAGCGTCCTTCGAAGTCGTCCTATATGGTCAGTGCGATCGTATCTGCAATTACTGTAAGCATGTCAGATGCTAGAATGCGAAGTTGAAGTATAAACATTGTCGAAGTCAAAGTTTCTTGTTCTTCCTGTCGTAGGCGTTATTTTGATTCAGAAAACACTAGACAATGTCTACCTATGAGATGTATAACCGACTTATTATCAAGATTGATGAATTCGAAGTTTTGGCGAACACGCCGATTTACCGACTTTTGATTGTGGGAATCGACGTTTCTGGTGGTAATGAAAAAGTATAGTACTCCACTCGCATATAATAAGCTATCATATATACTTCTTGAATGTGCATTCAAGATGCTAGAATGCAAAGTTACAGAGTAAACATAGTCGAATAGCCTGTTGTGTGCGTTATACCCGCTTCGATGTCGTCTCATATGGTCAGTGCGATCATACCTGCTATTGCTGTGAGCATGTCAGATGCAAAAATTCGTAGTTTCAGTGTAAAGATAGTCGAAGTCGAAGTTTCTTGTTCTGCCTGTTGTGTGCGTTACACCCGCTTCGATGTCGTCTTATATGATCATTGCGAACTACCATGCTACAAAGGTATTCATGTGAGATGTTACAATACAGAGATACAGTGTGCAGACTGATGTCGAAGTATCTTCACTTGTCAATTGTTCTCGTTATATGTCCCTCGAAGTCGTCTCATATGATCAGTGCGATCGTATCTGCTATAGCTGTAGGCATGTCAGAGGCTAGAATGCGGAGTTACAGTGTAGGCATAGTCGAGGTCGAAGTTCCTTGTTCTGCCTGTTGTGTGCGTTATACCCGTTTCGTTGTCGTCTCATATAATAGTTGCGAACTTATATGCTCCAGAGGTATCCATGTGAGATAATAAAATACAGAGATACTGTATGCAAACTGATGTTGTCGAAGTATCTCCTCTTGCCTATTGTTCCCGTTGTATGTCCTTCGGAGTTGTCCTATATGGTCAGTGCGATCGTATCTGCAATTACTGTAGGCATGTCAGATGCTAGAATGCGAAGTCACAGTGTAAACACAGTCGAGGTCGAAGTTTCTTGCTCTTCCTGTTGTAAGCGTTATTTTGATTCAGGAAACACTAGACAATGTCTACCTATAAGATGTATAACCGACTTATTATCAAGATTGATAAATTCGATTTTTTGGCGAACACGCCGTTTTTAGTATTCAAGTTGCTCCCACTATGTATCATCATTTAGTTTAAGTATAGAGATATTCATATAACATAAGTATAGTTGTAAATTATCATTAAGTTACTGGTATTATGGAAATATCAAAGGTATTCATTTATTCTTTCTTCGATTCAATTATTCCCGCGTTGAAAAACAAATCACGTTGATCCTGATACCTGTTGCGCATGCTCCGCATAATGACAGTCCAGCGTGAGCAGTTGAAAAGAAGAGACGCCGCGAAGAAGTAAAAATAATAACGCGGAAGTCACGTTTCGCGCTAGCACTTACGAAAGGGTGCTTCATAGTGTCATAGTACAACCCGCTCAACCCCTCATAGTGATTTCATCAAGAACACCGAGGGCCCTCTCGACAGTTCCAAAGGAAGGCTGCGAAATCGATAGTACTTGGTTCCACATCCAAAAAACACCGGCTTCAAAGAAATATAGAAGGTAAAGGTAATACGTGATTTTGCGATTACAAATAATAAGAAACGAATCAGCGCCTGGAATATCCTAGTGGCGTGTACATTTGGTCCTTCGACGCCAGATCCTTTTATATTTCTTTCCAGTAGCCATTTTTTTCAAACTCAAATTATTGTTATTTGTAATATCTTGTGGTCGAAATTGGCGCAAGTGCGCAAGGCTAATAAGCCACGCTATCGTTATTTCCCTTGAATATCGGTCACTTTACTATCTCATCTCTATCTCTCTCTATCTCTCTCTCTCTTGGTCACATTTTGCTTTTCTTTCGAAAACGTCGTACATAGACACATCTCCACACCGATCGACAAACAAGTTTTTTTGAAACTCTGTATATACAGAGCCGCACGCGCTCCGCCGTTTCCGCATTTGTTTCCGTGATTTACAATTTGCCGGGAAGTTTAATTTCATTTCGATAATGTCTAACGCAGAAAGGCTCAAAAAGGCTGAAACATTGCGAGCCACAGAAATGAACAAAATGAACGCACTACATGCAAGTGCAATCAACGCACAACTTGATGAAAATAAGCATTCCATTTTTATGCAGATATTTAAGTCAATAGAAATTAGTTACGAACAATTTTACAAACAATACAACATTATTGTGAGTGCTATTGAAGAACATGATTTTCCACCAGAGGAAGCTATACGAGCAAACTTTGATGACCAATATTATTCAGTAAAATCAATTTATTATGAATTATTTGAACGAGATAAATTTCTGAATTTTACAGCTCTCGAAGAGGCAGTCAGCATGCCAAAAACTAAATTGCCTGAAATAAAATTAACAAAATTTTCCGGAGACATCAAATTTTTACTACTTTCACTGATGTTTACAATGCTTTAATACATAATAATGGCCAACTTTCTAATGTAGAAAAGTTCTCGCATTTATTGGCCTCTTTAGAAGGACCTCCAAAAAATTTGGTTATGTGTCATACTCTGTCTGCTGCAAATTATCCTGTTGCTTATGATGCGCTTATGAAAAGACACACAAATACCAGGTTGCTCTCCACATCACATTGGAATGAAATTGAAAATACGCCTCGATTGAATAACGAAAATCCCGCTCTACTTTCCAAAATCTTAGATACTTTCGTGGAAAATCTCGCAGCCCTAAACAATCTTCATTATCCAGTTAAACAGTGGGACTTTGTGTTAACCCAAATGTTGTCGAAACGTTGTGATCAAACAACTTTATCTAGATTTGAATTGCATCATGCTTCAAATGACATGCCAACCTTCAATAATGTAGTTGATTTCTTACGAAAACAATGCGCCGCTTTCGAAAATATGTCATTTTCATCTACATCAAAACCTGTTAAACCAAGAACCAACGCCCCCTCTCAATCTTCTTTTACGCAATCTCGGTCCAGTTCTTCTTTTTACGCTAATACTACTAGAAATAGTAATAATGCCCGCTCGTGCGCATTCTGTAAAAGTATGGATCATTCAATTTACAAATGTCCAGGATTCTTGAATAAAACACCTGTTGACCGACTAAATTATTTACGCCAAAACCGTCTTTGCAATAACTGCCTAAGTGATTTACATTCTCTCAGATCATGTAGATCCAACTCGAATTGTGTTCACTGTTATTCAAGCTACCACCATTCATTAATACACAACTCTCGTCCTCATCCGCGTTCTCCGAACAATGAAAATAATAATAACTCACAAGCCGCTTCAACGAGTAACAATTATAATAGAAATAGAGACAACATCCCCGAAAATATATATAATACTCCACAAAATTCGTCTTCCACGAATTGTGCATTGACCGTTCTTCCTAAATCAGAACCTGACGCGGAAAAAACCCCGCGTCAGACGCAAACAAGCAACGTCTTGTTGTCTACCATTAAATTCAGAATTCGCGATCATTTTGGAAACTTTCATGTGGTCAGAGTATTATTAGACACTAGTAGCGAGTCTTCGTATATTTCAAAAAAGTTAGTTCAGAGCTTAAGGTTACCCATCCATAAACTGTCAATTACGATTCATGGACTTAGTGGAATGTCAACCAACCCATGAACAGGTGGTGTTAATTTTTCTGTTACTCCGCTAAGCAAAACTTTTCCTGTTTACGACATTGAAGCCATCGTATTAGAAAATATTTGTGCCGATATGCCTGCATATGATTTTGATGTAAGTTCTTGGAACCATATTAATAATCTGTCACTGGCTGATCCTTATTTCAACATTTGTGGACCCGTAGATGTTTTATTAGGAGCAAACTTCTTTCATAAAATTTTGCTAAATCAAACTGTAAAAGGTGAATATGATTTACCTACCGCTATAAATACAACGTTTGGATACATTTTAATGGGTGATATCAGTAAAGAAACTCCGCGATCTATTCATTCGTTTTTTACAACAAATCGAGTCCTCGACGACAATATAAAAAAATTCTGGACTTTGGAAGAGATTCCTAAAACGAGTTGTGTCTCCGTGGACGATAAAATATGCGAAGAAATATTCATAAAAACAACGCATCGCACAGATACTGGTCGTTTCGTAGTCGCGCTTCCTTTCCGAGAATCGCAAAGTCCTCAGTTTGAAAACTCAAGATTACCCGCGTTGAAAAGATTTTTCTCATCAGAACGACGTTTGATAGCCAACCCTGCATTAAAAAGAGAATACTGTAATGTTTTCCAATAATACATTGATAATGGACATATGTCCGTAGCTCCGAAAATTGAAGAAAACAATAAATATACGTTTTATTTGCCGCATCACGGTGTGATTAAACCGCAAGCCCTTACTACGCAATTGAGAATAGTCTTCGACGGATCAACTAAAGATTCGAATAACCAATCGCTTAATGACACATTATACACTGGCCCAAAATTGCAAGCGGAAATTAGCAATATCTTATTGAATTTCCGCTTACATCCCGTCGTCCTGACAGCGGATATAAAAGGCATGTATTGTCAAATTCTTGTTGAACCCGCGCAACGTAATTATCAAAGAATAATATGGAGGTTTTCTCCCGATCAACCCTTGCAAGAATTTACTCTGAACACGGTAGTTTTTGGTATAAACTGTTCACCGTTTCTCGCCCTAAGAGCTTTGATACAACTCGCCAATGAAGAAAAACATAATTTTTCCTTAGCCGCAGACGCAATCTTGAACAACACATACGTGGACGATATCGTAGTATTTTGCCCGGACATGATGTACGCCCGTGAGATGCAAAATCAGCTGGTTTCGTTACTCTCTCGCGGAAGATTTGAATCAAGGAAATGGGCGAACAACAAAACTGAATTGTTATCGCACCTGCCCAACGAAGTCATCAATGAAAAATCGCTGAATCTGGACGAAGAAAACTCTAATACGGTCAAAATTTTGGGTCTAAAATGGAGTCCATTTTCGGATTTTTTTTCCTTTTCTGTTACATGGTTTGATAATAAATGCACTAAACGACAAATCTTAGGTGACCTCTCCCGCGTGTACGATCCCTTAGGTTTCCTTACGCCAACTACATTAGTTGCCAAGCTTCTCATTCAAAAACTCTGGACCTTGAAGTTGGGTTGGGATGACACCCCTCCAAAAAACATTTTGATTAAATGGAATAAATATAAAGATCAATTGAAAATTTTGGCTGAGCTCAAAATACCACGATACATTTTTTCTGATGAGGCAAAAGCTATTGAATTATGTGGATTTTGCGATGGTTCGCTCAAGGCCTATGCTGCATGTGTGTACGTTAGAGTTACGTCTCAAAATGAAATAAAATGCTTTTTGCTCTGTGCCAAGTCAAAGGTCGCACCCCTGAAAAGCATTTCCATTCCTCGCATAGAATTATGTGGTGCGTTGCTTCTTTCAAAATTGATGAGTTTCATTTTGGAGGGTTATGAGAACAAAATAAAATTTAAAAATATTTTCGCCTTCACGGATAGTATGATTGTTCTCCATTGGCTTAAGTCTTCACCGCATGGACAAAAACCGTTTATTGGCAACCGCATATCATTAATTTTGGAACATTTACCGCACGCTCAGTGGCGTCATGTAATTTCGAAAAATAATGCCGCAGATTGTGGGTCACGTGGGTTGTATCCAGAAGAAATTGTGAATTGTTCGGAATGGTGGATAGGTCTGTCATTTTTAAGAACACCCATAGATCAGTGGAATATATCTGATAATTCCACACCGAGTCTCGAGGATATCAAAAAGGAAGAAAGAAAAATTGTTTTAACCGCATTCATCGAAAATAATTGTTTAGATGATCTTTTGAATAGGATTTCATCTTTAGATAAAATCAAACGCATAGTAACGTTTATGTGTCGCTTTATTTCGAATGGTAGAAATCCGAAGTCAAAGATATTGGAACATTTTTCCTCTCAAGATTTGTATTCTGCGCTATTGATTTTAGTCAAGCGAGTACAATTTCAGCACTCTTCGGATGAAATCATGAAATTAAAATCAGGTAAATTAATTTCGAAAGAATTCCATAGACTGAACGCATTTTTAGATAAAGATGATCTTTTGCGCGTAGGAGGCCGCCTAAATAAATCTGATTTAGATTACAACGCTAAACATCCGCTATTGATTCCAAAATGCAGTAAACTCACCGACTTGATCATCCGTGATACTCATACAAAAATTTTCATTGTGGGCCTCAAACTTTACAATATTTGATAAGGCAAAATTTTTGGATTCTGTCCGCGCGCAGAGTGATCAGATCTCTTGTTGCAAAATGTATGAAATGTTGGCGTTTGAAACCACGTAATTTACAACCCCCTATGGGTGAATTACCTGTTACTCGTATTTCACAAATAAAACCGTTCAGTATAGTAGGGTGCGATTTTGGTGGTCCGTTTCAGATCAGTTTAGGAAGAACTCGAGGTAATAAATCGATCAAAAGTTACATATGCATTTTTGTTTGCTTCGCGACGAAAGCAATACATATAGAATTGGTGACTGATTTGTCATCTGATAATTTTTTATGCGCATTACGCCGCTTCATCGCCAGAAGAGGTCGATGTTCCGAATTCGTTTCGGATAACGCTACGAACTATAAGGGTGCAGCAAATTACCTAGCGAAAATCATGGAAACCGCAGCCGCCTCCGAAAATATAAAATGGTCCTACCAACCACCATACGGCTCACATTTCGCTGGTTTAGCCGAAGCTGGCATCAAATCAGTGAAGGGACACCTAGCGCGCATCATAGGTGATCAAATATTACCATACGAAGAGCTCAATACTCTGTTAATTCAAATTGAGTCTTTACTTAACTCGCGACCGATCTGTGCTATGAGCTCAGACCCTAACGACCTGTCGGTACTTACACCCGGACATTTTTTATCTCTCGAGCCATTAACCGTAATTCCGGATCCAGATTTATCCCACCTGAAACTAAATAGATTATCACGCTATCAGCTATTGTTGCGTATGCACTCTGATTTCTGGAAGAGGTGGCACCAGGAATATCTACATACGCTACAGCAGCGACACAAATGGACCTCTCCTGATACCCCTTTGAAGGAGGGTGCGTTGGTTCTCATAAAACAGGATAACGTGCCTCCTATGAAATGGAAACTGGCTAGAGTCATTGAACTCATCTGCGGAACGGACGGAGTCGCTCGTGTTGCCAAAGTAAAAAGTGATCAAGGGGTTTACACCCGCCCTTTGGTGAAGCTGTGTGCTTTACCCGAGGATTCATAATTTAAATATTCTGTTTAGTTAAGTCCCTACTTAACAAAACAAGTGGGCAGTATGTTTAGTATTCAAGTTGCTCCCACTATATATCATCATTTAGTTCAAGTATAGAGATATTCATATAACATAAGTATAGTTGTAAATTATCATTAAGTTACTGGTATCATGGAAATATCAAAGGTATTCATTTATTCTTTCTTCGATTCAATTATTCCCGCGTTAAAAAACAAATCACGTTGATCCTGATACCTGTTGCGCATGCTCCGCATGATGACAGTCCAGCGTGAGCAGTTGAAAAGAAGAGACGCCGCGAAGAAGTGAAAATAATAACGCGGAAGTCACGTTTCGCGCTAGCACTTACGAAAGGGTGCTTTATAGTGTCATAGTACAACCCGCTCAACCCCTCATAGTGATTTCATCAAGAACACCGAAGGCCCTCTCGACAGTTCCAAAGGAAGGCTGCGAAATCGATAGTACTTGGTTCCACATCCAAAAAACACCGGCTTCAAAGAAATATAGAAGGTAAAGGTAATACGTGATTTTGCGATTACAAATAATAAAAAACGAATCAGCGCCTGGAATATCCTAGTGGCGTGTACACGCCGGTTCACCGACTCTTGATTGTTAAAATCGAAGTTTCTGGTGGATATTAAAAAGTATAGCTCTCCACTCGCATATAATGAGCTGTCATATATACTTCATGAATGGGCATTCAAGATGCTAGGATGCAAAGTTACAAAGTTAACATAGTCGACGTCGAAGTCTCTTGTTCTGCCTGTTGTGTGCATCATACCCGCTTCGATGTCGTCTCATATGATCGTTGCGAACTTATATGCTCCAGAGGTATCTATGTGAGATGATAGAATACAGAGATACAGTGTGCAGACTGATGTTGTCGAAGTATCTTCACTTGCCTATTGTTCTCGTTATATGTCCTCTGAAGTCGTCCTATATGGTCAGTGCGATCGTATCTGCTTCAACTGTAGGCATGTTAGATGCTAGAATGCTAAGTTACAGTGTAAATATAGTCGAAGTTTCTTGTTCTGCCTGTTGTGTGCGTTATACCCGTTTTGATGTCGTCTCATATGATCGATGCGAACTGATATGCTCCTGAGGTATCTATGTGAGATGATAAAATACAGAGATACAGTGTGCAGACTGATGTTGTCGAAGTATCACCACTTGCCTATTAATCTCTTTATATGTCCTTCGAAGTCTTTCTATATGGTCAGTGCGCTGGTATCTATTTCATCTGTAGGCATGTCAGATAATAGAATTCAGAGCCACAGTGTAAACATAGTCGGAGTTTCTTGTTATCCCTGTTTTATGCGTCATTCCCGTTTTGATGTCGTCGCAGATGATCGATGCGAACTGATATGTGAGATGATGGAATACAGAGATACAGTGTGCTAACTGATGTTGTCGAAGTATCTTCATTTGTCTATTGTTCTCGTTATAAGTCCTTCAAAGGCGTCTCATATGGTCAGTGCCATCGCATCTGCTATAACAACTGTATTCATGTCAGATGCTAGAATGCAAAGTTACAGTGTAGACATAGTCGAAGTCGAAGTTTCTTGTTCTGCTCGTTGTGTGCGTTATACCCGATTTGATGTCGTCTCATATGATCGTTGCGAACTACCATGCTACAAAGGTATTAATGTGAGATGTTACAATGCAGAGATACATTGTGCAGACTGATGTCGAAGTATCTTCACTTGTCAATTGTTCTCGTTATATGTCCCTCGAAGTCGTCTTATATGGTCAGTGCGATCGTATCTGCTATAGCTGTAGACATAACAGATGTTAGAATGCGGAGTTACAGTGTGAGCATAGTTGAGGTCAAAGTTTCTTGTTCTGTCTGTTGTGTGCGTTATACATGCTTCGATGTCGTCTTATATAATAGTTGCGAACTCATATGCTCCAGAGGTATCCATGTGAGATGATAGATTACAGAGATACGGTGTGCGGACTGATGTTGTCTAAGTATCTTCACTTGCCTATTGTTCTCGTTATATTTCCTTCGAAGTCGTCCCATATTGTCAGTGCGATCGTATCTGCAATTACTGTAGGCATGTCAGATGCTAGAATGCGAAGTTGAAGTATAAACATAGTCGAAGTCAAAGTTTCTTGTTTTTCCTGTTGTGAGCGTTATCTTGATTCAGGAAACACTAGACAATGTTTACCTATAAGATGTATAACCGACTTATTATCAAGATTGATGAATTGGAAGTTTTGGCGAACACGCCGATTTACCGACTCTTGATTGTTGGAATCGAATTTTCTGGGAGTAATGAAGAAGTATAGTACTCCACTCGCATATAATAAGCTGTCATATATTCTTCTTGAATGGGCATTCGAGATGCTAGAATGCAAAATTACAAAGAAAAACATAGTCGAATAGCCTGTTGTGTGCGTTATACCCGCTTTGATGTCGTCTCATATGATCGTTGCGAACTTATGAGCTCCAGAGGTATCTATGTGAGATGATAGAATACAGAGATACAGTGTGCAGACTGATGTTGTCGAAGTATCTTCACTTGCCTATTGTTTTCGTTATGAGTCCTTCAAGGTCGTCTCATATGGTCAGTGCTATCGTCAGATTCTAGAATGCAAAGTTACAGAGTAAACAAAGTCGAAGTCAAAGTTTCTTGTTCTGCCTGTTGTGTGCGTTATACCCGATTCGATGTCAACTCATATGATCGTTGCGAACTACCATGTTCCAAAGGTATCCATGTGAGATGATAGAATATAGAGATACAGTGTGCTGACTGATGTTGTCAAAGTATCTTCACTCGCCTATTGTTCTCGTTACATGTCTTTCAGAGTCGTCTTATATGGTCAGTGCGATCCTATCTGTTTCATCTGTAGGCATGTCAGATAATAGAATTCAGAGCCACAGTGTGAACGTAGTCGAAGTTTCTTGTTCTCCCGGTTTTATGAGTCATTCCCGTTTTGATGTCGTCTCAAATGATCGATGCGAACTGATATGCTCCAAAGGTATCTATGTGAGATGATAGAATACAGATATACAGTGTGCTGACTGATGTTGTCGAAGTATCTTTATTCGTCTATTGTTTTCGTTATAAGTCCTTCAAAGTCGTCTCATATGGTCAGTGCTATCGCATCTGCTATAACTGTATTTATGTCAAATGCTAGAATGCAAAGTCACATTGTAGACATAGTCGAATTTTTTCGTTTTGCTCGTTGTGTGCGTTATACCCGATTTAATGTTGTCTCATATGATCGTTGCGAACTACCATGCTACGAAGGTATTCATGTGAGATGTCACAATACAGAGATACAGTGTGCAGACTGATGTCGAAGTATCTTTACTTGTCAATTGTTCCCGTTATATGTCTCTCGAAGTCGTCTTATATAGTCAGTGCGATCGTATCTGCTATAGCTGTAGACATGTCAGATGCTAGAATGAGGAGTTACAGTGTAAGCATTGTCGGGGTCGAAGTTCATTGTTCTGCCTGTTGTGTGCGTTATACATGCTTCAATGTCGTCTAATATAATAGTTGCGAACTCATATGCTCCAGAGGTATCCATGTAAGATGATAGAATACAGAGATACGGTGTGCGGACTGCTGTTGTCTAAGTATCTCCACTTGCCTATTGTTCTCGTTATATGTATTTCGGAGTCGTCCTATATGGTCTGTGCGATCGTATCTGCTATAACTGTAGACATGTCAGATGATAAAATGCAAAGTTACAGTGTGAACATAGTCGAAGTCAAAGTTTCATGTTCTGCCTGTTGTATGCGTTATCTCCGCTTCGATGTCGTCCTATAGAATAACTGATATCTTCGAAGGTATCCATGTGAGATGATGAAATTCAGAGATTCAGTGTGCAGACTGATGTTGTCGAAGTATCCTCACTTACCTAATGTTCTCGTAATATGTCCTTCGAAGTCGTCTTATATGGTCAGTGCGATCGTATCTGCTATATCTGTAGGTATGTCAGATGCTAGGATGCGGAGTTACAGTGTAAACATAGTCGGAGTCGAAGTTTCTTGTTCTGCCTGTTGTGTGCGTTATACTTCGCTTCGATATCATCTCATATGATCGTTGCGAACTGATATGCTCCAAAGGTATCCATGTAAGATGATAGAATACAGAGATACAGAGTGCGGACTGAAGTTTTCGAAGTATCTTCACTTGCCTTTTGTTCTCATCATGAGTCCTTCAAAGTCGTCTTATTTAGTCAGTGCGATCATATTTGCTATAATTGTAGGCATGTCAGATGCTAGAATGCAGAGTTACAGTGAAATCATAGTCGGAGTCGAAGTTTCTTGTTCTGACTATTGTGTGCGTAATACCCGCTTCGATGTCGTCTCATATGCTTATATGCTCCAAAGGTATCTATGTGAGATGAAAGAAAACAGAGATACAGTATGCAGACTGATGTTATCGAAGTATCTTAACTTTCCTATTGTTCTCGTTATATGTCCTCCGAAGTCGTCCTATATGGTCAGTGCGATCGTATCTGCTATAACTGTAGGCATGTCAGATGCTAGAATGCGAAGTTACAGTGTTAACATAGTCGGAGTCGAAGTTTCATGCTCCAAAGGTATGATGTGAGATGATAGAATACAGCGATACAGTGTGCAGACTGATGTTTTCGAAGTTTCTTCACATGCCTTATGTTCTCGTAATATGTCCTTCGAAGTCGTCTCATATGGTCAATGCGATCGTATCTGCTATAGCTGTAGGCATGTCAGATGCTAGAATGCGAAGTAACAGTGTTAACATATTCGGAGTCGAAGTGTCTTTTTCTGCCTATTGTGTGCGTTATACCCGCTTCGATGTCGTTTCATATGATCGTTGCGAACTTATATGCTCCACAGGTATCTATGTGAGATGATAGAATAAAAGAGATACAGTGTGCAGACTGATGTTGTCAAAGTATCTTCACTTGCCTATTGTTCTCGTTATATGTCCTTCGAAGTCGTCTTATATGGTCAGTTCGATCGTCAGATGCTGGAATGCAGAGTTACAGAGTGAACATAGTCGAAGTCAGAGTTTCTTGTTCTGCCTGTTGTGTGCGTTATACTCGATTCGATGTCAACTCATATGATCGTTGCCAACTATCATGCTCCAAAGGTATCTATGTGAGATGATAGAATACAGAGATACAGTGTGCAGACTGATGTTGTCAAAGTATCTTCACTTGCCTATTGTTCTCGTTATATGTCCTCCGGAGTCGTCTTATATGATCAGTGCGAATAACCTGCTATTGCTGTCAGATGCAAAAATGCGGAGTTACAGTGTAGACATAGTCGAAGTCGAAGTTTCTTGTTCTGCTCGTTGTGTGCGTTATACCCGATTTGATGTCGTCTCATATGATCGTTGCGAACTACCATGGTACAAAGGTATTTATGTGAGATGTTACAATACAGAGATACAGTGTGCAGACTGATGTCGAAGTATCTTCACTCGTCAATTGTTCTCGTTATATGTCCCTCGAAGTCGTCTTATATGGTCAGTGCGATCGTATCTGCAATAACTGTAGGCATGTCAGATGCTAGAACGCGAATTTACAGTGCAAACACAGTCGATGTCGAAGTTTCTTGCTCTTCCTGTTGTCTTCCTGTCCTCCAGAGTCTTTCTAAATGATCAGTGCGATCGTATCTGTTTCAACTGTAGGCATGTCAGATGCTAGGATTCAGAGCCACAGTGTTAACAAA
Source organism: Phaedon cochleariae (assembly GCA_918026855.4). NCBI lineage: Eukaryota > Metazoa > Arthropoda > Insecta > Coleoptera > Chrysomelidae > Phaedon > Phaedon cochleariae. Next base: position 13,066,592 of record OU896723.1, read on the forward strand.
ATCGAAGTCGAAGTTCCTTGTTCTGCCTGTTGTGTGCGTTATACCCGCCTCGATATCGTCTCATATGATCGTTGCGAACTCATATGCTCCACAGGTATCTATGTGAGATGATAGAATACAGAGATACAGTGTGTGGCCTGATGTTGTCGAAGTATCGTCACTTGCCTATTGATCTCGATATAAGTATTCAAAGTCGTCTCATATGGTCATTGCCATCGTATCTGCTATAACTGTAGACATGTCAGATGATAGAATGCAAAGTTACAGTGTGAATATAGTCGAAGTCAAAGTTTCATGTTCTGCCTGTTGTGTGCGTTATCGCCGCTTCGATGTCGTCCTATAGAATAACTGATATCTTCGAAGGTATCCATGTGAGATGATGAAATACAGAGATAAAGTGTGCAGACTGATGTTGTCAAAGTATCTTCACTTGCCTATTGTTCTCGTTATATGTCCTCCGAAGTCGTCTTATATGATCAGTGCGATCGTACCTGCTATTGCTGTCAGATGCAAAAATGCGGAGTTACAGTGTAGACATAGTCGAAGTCGAAGTTTCTTGTTCTGCTCGTTGTGTGCGTTATACCCGATTTGATGTCGTCTCATATGATCGTTGCGAACTACCATGGTACAAAGGTATTCATGTGAGATGTTACAATACAGAGATACAGTGTGCAGACTGATGTCGAAGTATCTTCACTCGTCAATTGTTCTCGTTATATGTCCCTCGAAGTCGTCTTATATGGTCAGTGCGATCGTATCTGCAATAACTGTAGGCATGTCAGATGCTAGAATGCGAATTTACAGTGCAAACACAGTCGAAGTCGAAGTTTCTTGCTCTTCCTGTTGTGAGGGTTATTTTGATTCAGGAAACACTAGACAATGTCTACCTATAAGATGTATAACCGACTTATTATCAAGATCGATAAATTCGAAGTTTTGGCGAACACGCCGGTTTACCGACTCTTGATTGTTGGAATCGAAGTTTATGGTGGATATGAAAAACTATAGTACTCCACTCGCATATAATGAGCAGTCATATATACTTCTTGAATGAGCATTCAAGATGCTAGAATGCGAAGTTACAAAATAAACATAGTCGGAGTTGAAGTTTCTTGTTCTGCCTGTTGTGTGCGTTATACCCGCTACGATGTCGTCTCATATGATCGTTGCGAACTTATATGCTCCACAGGTATCTATGTGAGATGATAGAATACAGAGATACAGTGTGCAGACTGATGTTGTCAGAGAATTTTCACTTGCCTATTGTTCTCGTTATATGTCCTTCGAAGTCGTCTTATATGGTCAGTGCGATCGTCAGATGCTGGAATGCAGAGTTGCAGAGTGAACATAGTCGAAGTCAGAGTTTCTTGTTCTTCCTGTTGTGTGCGTTATATCCGATTCGATTTCAACTCATATGATCGTTGCGAACTACCATGCTCCAAAGGTATCCATGTGAGATGATAGAATACAGAGATACAGTGTGCAGGCTGATGTTGTCAAAGTATCTTCACTTGCCTATTGTTCTCGTTATATGTCCTTCAAAGCCGTCTCATATGGTCAGTGCGATCGCATCTGCTATAACTGTAGGCATGTCAGATGCTAGAATGAAGAGTTACAGTGTAGACAAAGTCGAAGTCGAAGTTTCTTGTTCTGCCTGTTGTGTGCGTTATACCCGATTTGATGTCGTCTCATATGATCGTTGCGAACTATCATGCTACAAAAGTATTCATGTGAGATGTTACAATACAGAGATACAGTGTGCAGATTAATGTCGAAGTATCTCCACTTGTCAATTGTTCTCGTTATATGTCCCTTGGAGTCGTCTTATTTGTTCAGAGCGATCGTATCTGCTATAACTGTAGGCATGTCAGATGCTAGAATGCGAAGAAACAGTGTGAGCATAGTCGGGATCGAAGTTTCTTGTTCTGTCTGTTGTGTGCGTTATACCCGCTTCGATGTCGTCTCATATAGTAGTTGCGAACTCATATGCTCCAAAGGTATCCATGTGAGATGATAGAATACAGAGATACGGTATGCGGACTGATGTTGTCGAATTATCTTCACTTACATATTGTTCTCGTTATATGTCTTTCGAAGTCTTTTCATATGGTCAGTGCGATCGTACCCGCTATTGCTGTTGGCATGTTAGATGCAAAAATTCGGAGTTACAGTGTGTTGTCGGAGTCGAAGTTTCTTGTTCTGCCTGTTGTGTATGTTATACCCGCTTTGATGTCGTTCTATATGATGTCGTCTTATATGAACGATGCGAACTGATATGCTCCAGAGGTATCTATCCGAGATGATAAAATACAGAGATACAGTGTGCGGACTGATGTTGTCGAAGTCCCCTCACTTGCCTAATAATCTCGTTATATGTCCTTCAGAGTCTTTCTAAATGGTCAGTGCGATCGTATCTGTTTCAACTGTAGGCATGTCAGATGCTAGGATTCAGAGCCACAGTGTTAACAAAATCGAAGTCGAAGTTTCTTGTTCTGCCTGTTGTGTGCGTTATACCCGATTCGATGTCATTTCATATAATCGTTGCGAACTAACATGCTCCAAAGGTATCTATGTGAGATAATAGAATACAGAGATACAGTGTGTGGCCTGATGTTGTCGAAGTATCGTCACTTGCCTATTGTTGTCGCTATAAGTCCTTCAAAGTCGTCTCATATGGTCATTGCCATCGTATCTGCTATAACTGTAGACATGTCAGATGATAGAATGCAAAGTTACAGTGTGAATATAGTCGAAGTCAAAGTTTCATGTTCTGCCTGTTGTGTGCGTTATCGCCGCTTCGATGTCGTCCTATAGAATAACTGATATCTTCGAAGGTATCCATGTGAGATGATTAAATACAGAGATTCAGTGTGCAGACTGATGTTGTCGAAGTATCCTCACTTACCTAATGTTCTCGTAATATGTCCTTCGAAGTCGTCTTATATGGTCAGTGCGATCGTATCTGCTATATCTGTAGGTATGTCAGATGCTAGGATGCGGAGTTACAGTGTAAACATAGTCGGAGTCGAAGTTTCTTGTTCTGCCTGTTGTGTGCGTTATACTCGCTTCGATATCGTCTCATATGATCGTTGCGAACTGATATGCTCCAAAGGTATCCATGTAAGATGATAGAATACAGAGATACAGAGTGCGGACTGAAGTTTTCGAAGTATCTCCACTTGCCTTTTGTTCTCATCATGAGTCCTTCAAAGTCGTCTTATTTGGTCAGTGCGATCGTATTTGCTATAATTGTAGGCATGTCAGATGCTAGAATGCAGAGTTACAGTGAAATCATAGTCGGAGTCGAAGTTTCTTGTTCTGCCTGTTGTGTGCGTGATACCCGCTTCGATGTCGTCTCATATGATCGTCGCGAACCTATATGCTCCAGAAGGATCTGTGTGAGATGAAAGAATACAGAGATACAGTGTGCTGACTGATGTTGTCGAAGTATCTTCACTTGCCTATTGTTCTCGTTATATGTCCTTCGAAGTAGTGTTATATGGTCAGTGCGATCGTATCTGCTATGGCTGTAGGCATGTCAGATGCTATAATGCAAAGTGTAAACATAGTCGAAGTCGATGTTTCTTGTTCTGCCTGTTGTGTACGTTATTCTCGCTTCGATATAGTCTTATAGGATCGATGCGAACTGATATGATCCAAAAGTATCCATGTGAGATGATAGAATAGAGAGATACAGTGTGCAGACTGATGTTTTCGAAGTATCTTCACATGCCTAATGTTCTCGTAATATGTCCTTCGAAGTCATCTTATATGGTCGGTGCGATCGTATCTGCTATAGCTGTAGGAATGTCAGATGCTAGAATGCGGAGTTACAGTGTGAACATAATCGGAGTCGAAATTACTTGTTTTGCCTGTTATGTGCGTTATACCCGCTTCGATGTCGTCTCATATGATCGTTGCGAACATATATGCTCCAGGTATCTATAAGAGATGATAGAATACAGAGATACAGTGTGCAGACTGATGCTGTCGAAGTATCTTCACGTGCCTAATAATCTTGTAATATGTCCTTCAAAGTCGTCTCATATGGTCAGTGCGATCGTATCTGCTATAGCTGTAGGAATCTCAGATGCTAGAATGTGGAGTTACAGTGTGAACATAGTCGGAGTCAGTTATCTGTTCTGCCTGTTATGTGCGTTATACCCGCTTCGATGTCGTCTCATATGATCGTTGCGAACTGATATGCTCCAAAGGTATCCATGTGAGATGATAGAATACAGAGATACAGTGTGCGGACTGACGTTTTCGAAGTATCTTCACTTGCCTATTGTTCTCGTTATAAGTGTTTCTAAGTCGTCTTATATGGTCAGTGCGATCGTATCTGCTATAACTGTAGGCATGTCAGATGCTAGAATGCAAAGTTACAGTGTAAACATAGTCGAAGTCGAAGTTTCTTGTTCTCCCTGTTGTAGGCGTTATTTCGATTCAGGAAACACTAGACAATGTCTACCTATGAGATGTATAACCGACTTATTATCAAGATCGATGAATTCGAAGTTTTGGCGAACACGCCGGTTTACCGACTCTTGATTGTTGGAATCGAAGTTTATGGGGGATATGAAAAACTATAGTACTCCACTCGCATATAATGAGCTGTCATATATACTTCTTGAATGAGCATTCAAGATGCTAGAATGCGAAGTTACACTTGATTTTCTAGAAATTTAACTATGTTTGGTGCTGTCGCGTCTCTTAGGGGACATAGAATGGTATATTTCGAGAACCAGTCTCCAATTACCAGTAAATATGTAAATCCACGGGGTGATCGAGGAAATGGTCTCATAAGATCGACAGCTAGGACTCGAAAAGGGAAGTTTACCTGCTTTTCACAGCCCATTAAACCTAAACGTGAGGTGTTAGTTAACTTTCGTGATTGACAAACTTCACAATGACGAATGTAACCCAAAATATCAGGGCGCATCTTTAGCCAATAATAATTCTCCTGAATTCTACTAAAAGTTTTGTAAAAACCAAAATGTGAACATGTGGGTCGATCATGAGAGTTTCTAATAACATCATTCCTTTGGGACTTAGGAACAACGGTTGTTGTGCGAATATCCAGAATCATAAAAATTGACGGATCTATTCACGTGAGATTGAGTGGACTGTATTTCGTGTTGAGAAATGGAAAAATGAAGACGAGAGAGTTTGATGTTCTAACCTTAGGCTTAGGCGACTCATGAAAGAAACCGCTACGCTAGAAGCTGCTGATGTAATCCAGCGATGAGTCTGCAGCGTGCCGGCGCGAAGCTGTTGCACAACTGTGCCACAGGTTGTTCAAATGTTGAAGTCTTTCACCATAACATGGAAATTGATTCCACACTAGTAACCGATCACTCGATCACTTTTAGTAACGGATGAGAATAATGAGAATAATGCGGCGAACCCGCACTGAGAAATCGCGTGATTTTACCAAAAAATGGCGATGCAAGTGGAGACACTTGGAGATAGTCTGTCAATGCCCAAAAAACCTGGTGTTGAGCTCTTTGTCCTTTCTCTTCACCTCGTGGAAGGTGTCGCCGTAGTAAGCGGCGCAAACATTAAACTCTCGTATGCGCGAAAATAATGATATACTGGGTGATTATTATTTAAAGTTACTTATGTTAGTTTACATAAGATATTGAAACGTAAAAAATACAATAATAAAAAAAAAGAAAATTGAAATACTATAGTTATAGGGACAGAACATCCCGCCCACCAAAATGCATAAATGCATTTTTAAGAATCTATAGGGAGTGGGCATATTTTTACTAGTGGTCGCTTGAATGTGCCACCAGCCGTTTTTACAGTTACAACGCGTATTACACCATCACTTCCCGGATGTACTGCTATAATACGACCCATTGGCCAGGACATGGGAGGTGTATGATTGTGCTTAATTGGAACTAAAGTGCCTGGAGTAATGGAAGGACTAGCTTTTGTCCACTAAGTACGTTGATGCAACGTATGCAGGTATTCCTGGGATCATCGATTCTAGAAATCTTGGTGCATACGCTGCAACAACTGCCAAAGAGTGAGACGATTTTGTGGGATATTGGTCAGATCAGATTCGGGAGGCGCGTTCAGAGGTTCTATGGTAAGAAAATGACCTGGAGTGATGGCAGTGAGGTCCTGAGGGTCATCACTCAGAGGGGTGAGAGGACGGGAATTCAAAAGAGACTCAATTTGAATTATGACTGTATTCAACTCTTCAAAGGATAAAATTTGTTCACCAATGACTCTGGTCAGGTGAGTTTTGACAGACTTCACCCCGGCCTCCCACAAACCACCAAAATGGGGGGCAGAAGGAGGATTAAAACTTCAATCAATGGATTCTTGAGAAGCGGCAGTCTGGAGAACGTTATTGAGGTGTTTATGAGCACCAATAAAATTACTCCCACAATCACTGTAGAGGTGCTGACAGCGACCTCTACGTGCTATAAATCGGCGCAGGGCCGCAAGAAAAGCCTCTGTAGACATATCAGAGGCAAGCTCGAGGTGCGAAGCTTTTGTGACCAAACACACAAATAGGCACAGATATGCCTTCAGGACTTTGGCACCACGAGTTTTTGATAAAGTGATTGTAAATGGCCCAGCGTAATCAACTCCAACGTGAAGGAAGGGTTTAGCTTGTGATATACGGGTTGAGGGTAGGTTCCCCATGGGAGGTTGAACAGAAATGGGATTGGTTCGCCAACATTTGAGGCATTTCGAAATTATGCGGCGAATCACACGTTTAGCTGAGCATATCCAGAATTGTTGGATAACCAGATAGTGAACTTGCTGGATACTAGCGTGAAAATATTTAACGTGAACATTTTCAATGATCAGTGAAGTGAGACGATTAATGCTGGGTAGGAGAGCAAGAAATCGTCGTTCGTAGGAAATTGGAGCATGAGCCAATCGCCCGCCTACACGAAGAGTGCCATCTTCATCGATAAAGGGGCTCAATTTTCTAAGAGGCTCAGAGGGCTGTTTACCTTGTCTAATCCGAGAAATATCTTCATCAAAATGCTGAGCCTGTATGTGTTTAACAAATACATTCAGTTATTGGTGTAGTTCTACTGACATGAGATAACCACGTCGTTTTTTGGAAGGATGACGGCAATTATGAATGAATCGACGAACGTAAGTGACAATGCGCCTCAAACGTTCGAGAGCGGAAAACTTATCAAGGAGAGCATCTAAAAGGGGGGAATCAGTAGTGGCGGTTGAAGTTAGATTTCGTTCTTCATCCAAGGCTTCAGCGGGATACGAACTGGGGGGAAGATGAGACCAATTACGGTTTGGAGAAAGTAAAAAGGATGGACCCGCCCACCATAGAGAACTATCGAGTAATGCAGAGGGGGAAAGGCCTCGAGAACCTATATCTGCAGGATTTTCCGCAGATGAAACATGAAACCAATGTTCTGCAGCAATTTTCTCCTGAATGTGTGTTACCCGATTGCTCACGAACGTTTTCCATCTATAGGGAGATGAATTCAACCAACGAAGGACAATGGTAGAATCCGACCATGCACAGATTCTGTGAAATGTGAGTTTCGGACGATAAGTGGCTAACACGAAGGAGAATAAGCGAGCTAGACGAACAGCAGCACATAATTCCAATCTTGGAATGGAGATGGTCTTGAGGGGGGCAACCTTTGATTTGGCACAAACGAAATTAGTGGAAAATTCTGTTTTTCCAGTAGCATGAATAAGATGAATAACTGCACAATAATCTCTTTCAGAGCTATCACAAAACCCATGAAGCTCAAAGTTACTAGAAGTGTTAGGCAATAAGAGCCGGGGAATTTTACAACGAGCCAAAGAGAAAAGTTCTTCTGTGAGTTGTTCCCAGATGCGTTTTATGTCATTGGGTGGGGAGGCATCCCAGCCAAGGTTCATGGTCCATAGCCTTTGGATAAAAAATTCAACAAAGAAGGTAAATGGAGACACCAGCCCCAATGGATCGAAAATGCGGGCAAGATTGGATAAAAGATTACGCTTTGTGCAAGTATAATCCACAGACTGTACGGAGAAAGAAAAACAATCTGAAGATGGGTTCCAGTGAAGGCCGAGAATTTTTAGTGGGGTGTCGGCCTCAAAATTCAATGAGTGTGAGTAGAGGGGCTACAGGGATTCTGGCTCAAGCCAATCAGAGACCAGCATTTGGTTGGAGACCACGCCCACTAAAAACCAGCGCGAAATTCAAATTATTCATACGGCGTCACGTCGCCATCGTGAATGAATAAATTAAAAAAAGCTGTCACCGCTGGGGGAAATTGAACCAGGGACCTTTGCATTACGAGGCAGCGTATATACGCACTGTGGTATTCCGACCTTCGTGATATTTCAATTATTTTAATGCTATTCAAACGGGATATCCATCGCTGGCGCGCGCTTATCTTTGCAACGGATCCATCGAGGAAGAGTGAAGCGAGAGATGCATTCCAGAGATAAGAAACTTCGAGTCGAAAATAATATCCATCGCTGGCGTGCGCTTATCTTTGCAACGGATATATCGAGGTAGAGTGAAGCAAGAGATGCATTCCGGAGATAAGCAACTTCGAGTCGGAAATAATATCCATCGCTGGCGCGCGCTTATCTTTGCAACGGATCTATCGAGGTAGAGTGAAGCGAGAGATGCATTCCAGAGATAAGAAACTTCGAGTCGAGAATAATATCCATCGCTGGCGCGCGCTTATCTTTGGAACGGATCTATCGAGGTAAAGCGAAGCGAGAGATGCATTCCAGAAATAAGAAATCTTAACTGGAACGCGGCCTGTGTTCTAGCGGGGAAGAGGGGTAGCGCTGGCGCGAGCTTATCGAAACCGCAACAATAACACTTCAATGACAATAACAAGATTGAATTTCCATATACAGGGCGTTTGAGTTGATTGAAAATTGGAAAAAATATATACAGAGTGTCCCACAGTTCGCGGTCCCATGTTTTAGCATGGAAGAAGTGTTTGAGTTGAAAGAAATATATACAATGTGTTTGAGTTGGGTAATAGTTTGGAAAAAAAAATATAGGGTGAACCCAAAAAGGCGTTATACCTCTCCGAAGAGTAGACTACCTACATATAAAGGCTACCCGCTATAACATGATATATACAGGGCGTTTGAGTTGGATAGCAATTAAAGAAAAAAATATACTGGACGCCTCACCCGCTTTTGCGGGATTAGACAGCTGACGTATTACATAAGACATTTGACAGTTAACAAAGGATTGATGACACGACGTGACTAGATGACCTGCAAGTAGACTACCCACTACCTAATAATTTAATATACAGGATGTTTGAGTTAGCAATAGCGATAAGAAATAGGGCGTCTCACAGGTAGACTCGGCAAACATACGTATGATAGAGTATCCGTTTGATATACAGGTTGTTTGAATAGCAATACAAACTCACATAGGGCACTCATGGCCTGACGTTTGACATTTGACAGATGACCAAAAACGCTATCATACATCAATACTAGACAAACGATACAATGTTTTCGAGGTTATGTTCCATTTCAGACATTCGGTATAGCAGGAATGCCCATAGAGGGGACGCCACCAATTCGAATAACATAGCTGATTAGCGGATGGCAGTTAATGGATTCAGAAGTCTTCAGATCACACCTATAGAAGTATTCAGAGGTATTCAGAGGTCTTCAGATCACGCATTCAGATGTCTTCAGATGTCTTCAGATGTCTTCAGAGGTCTTCAGATCACGCCTTCAGAGGTATTCAGAAGTCGTCAGACGTATTCAGAGGTCTTCAGAGGTATTCAAAAGTCTTCAGCTGTATATCAGACACCATAGCGTTCACATCATGGAGTCTAAACCACATTCATCAGAGCAAGCATTAGATAAATATCACTGTACAGATTATGATAATGCTTATGGACCGAAATATGTTGACGGCAGATGGACACTTGGACATAAGAATCTACGCTTCGAGGGCCAACACATAGTCGTAGATGATGCCGATTTTAAAAGTACTCAGGAATCGAAATCATAGAAAAGAGCACCCTTTTACCGTCCACCTTGGAATAAATCGAACAACTATTTACACCTAAAACTCATATTACAGCTCAGTGTTTCACCAAAGGAGGTATTCTGGTTGGTTCATGAAATATGTCGAACAACTCTCTACCAACACTGGTAATTTTAGAGTCAGAGGAACAAGGGGATAGCGTTTAGTGCGATGGGATGTAATCCGCTGGAAGCGAAATGGGTATCATTTTTCGGGTGATCTAATATGGAAGCATACCCGATCAGACCTAAAATAATTCTGTCATATAGAAATCCTATATATCGTAGGCCAATTCTCATCAAAATCCTCATGAGGAACATCAGTCACGTGACCTGATAGATCGTGAAACGTTTACTTGGTCATAACTGCAAAAATATATGTTTCAACTATACGAGGTGTTTCTGAAATAATAATATGTATTCAGCACATCGATATATAACATTCTCATATCAGATATCTTCAAATTCCTCAAATCAACAGGAAATTGCATCCCAAAAATTGAGCAAAAACAGGAAAACATCAAAAAAATCTAAATAATTGAACTCAGCACAAAAAATTCATGTAGATAGAACGTTATAGGATCGTTACAGCGTAGAACTATAAAGGTGTAAAATTGGTCTCACCTCACCTATATGTCATTCGATAGTATAAATGTTTCGAGGTTCGAAATTTGCACGCTCATTCCAATACAGCCCAGTATATAAAAAAAATGTGGTTATAAAGCATTTACCTTCCCTTTTTTTCACCTTAGCAGGCTTAGATTCGATGAAAATCTGAATAATGAATGAAAATAGTGAGAAGACAATTCAGGTATAACAATGAACCGCCATTATCCTATTTCCATGCATGATTCTTCAAAAGCACACATCACTACCATCACAAATAATTCACGCAAACAGCATTTTTGAAAAAAACGCCATTTAATCGACGAGAAATTTCACATAACGTCCACGATATGACTGAACAAATATAGAAATAGAAACTTGATAGTCAGCAGAAAAATATAATATACAGGACGATTAAAAACCTGAATCATATGAAATATTTGAGAGACGTATGACTTTACATTATAACAAGGTGAAGGTTCTCGACTGCGCTATCTGAACACAATATGGTTACCAACGATCTGTGACAGAGCCAACAATCAAGAAAAAATACATCCCACCATTGAAGATAAATAGTACTCCTGAGGATGAACACGTAAATACATTGATATGCGCAGAGTTTCAATGTTTGCGAGATATCAATAAAGAATGGAGAACCGTGAATAGCCTATATTCTCATGTTATCTTTCATAAAGCTAGTATCGAAACTTCCTAATAATACTGACAATAGATGCGCGAATAGAATACTCTACTTTCTTCACGACATCTTCACGAATGATGCTAGATAGATGACACTTGACAGATGCCATGTGACACATGAGGCGTTTTGCAGATGATGTATAATTAAGAGGAGACATATCACGCATGCGTCAAAACGTGACAAAAACATCACAAAAACAGGCATACCATTCTAACCAAATGACATATGAACAACATAAACCAATTAGGAATTGTGACCTCAGACAAAAATATTCGAAAAGACTTATATACACGACGAAAAATTATTATATCTCTTGCCATCATTCCCAGACAGTTCAAGTATCCCATCAAATACAAAATCGTATCTCGGCTATCATTTGAAATATTCCTCAACTTCATCAAAATAGAATAATCACAAGGCGACATTCTCTTCAAACCGATATGAAGATTCCCCATGCTCATTATAAATAACAATCGAATCCAAACAGTATATGACACAAAGTTCTATCACTAACGTTGCTTTATAGAAACTGGGATTTTCATTCCAGACAAGAAACTTCTCTACATAATACAGATACGACCTGTTTGAGAATACTGTTCCTTATATGGGTTCAGCACTTACCCATATAAAGACAAGCCATACCAGAGAGACAAGCCATGCGTCTGATGAGCGATGCCACACTCACTAATTCTTAGAAAACATCTGAACATCATAAATGAAAACTCATAAAATGACTAAGTTCATCATAGGAAGTGTTTCCAAGATCTCCAAATGCGGAATCTCAACCAATATCATTGATATAAAATGATCACAGGGCACCATTTATCTTCACCCAATATAAAGATACTATATGAAGATCCTGAACAAGAATTGGAATCAATCAGTATACTACGACATCCAGATCCATCACGAACGCTGCTTCACAAAAACTAGGATTTTTATTTCACGCGAAAAGGAGAGAAACGCCATAGAATGCGTTGATAATCGGTGTGCTTGGGATTGATGAGAATCTGTCGATACATTTGTTTGATATCGGCAGTGAAAACATACGGATATAAACGAAAATTGAGCAAAATGGTAACGAGGTCTTGCTGAAGTTTGGGACCCGTCAAAAGACAATCATTGGAGGAGGCATTGAAAACCACTCGGAGTTTAGTTGTAGTACTGGAGGGCTTGAGAACGGCATGATCTGGAACATAAAAACTCCTATCAGAACTAGAAGAATTCTCGAGACATTCCATATGTCCAAGGTCGAGGTATTCTCGCATGAACTTAGAGTAGTTTTGATATAGAGAGGGATTTTTGAGAAGACGTCGTTCTGAGCTGAGGAAACGAGACATGGCAATATGTCTCGAACCTGGAAAAGAAGGCTCGCCATTACGAAAAGGGAGTGAAAGTATAAATCTTCCTGTCTCATTTCGATAAAAGGTATCATTGAATGTTACTTCGCAAAGCTGGTCTTCAGGAGATAAACTAGTACTACTTGGGACATTCTCTACCTCCCAAAATCTTCCTAGAATATTTTCTAACGTATTATCTGAACAAGGAAATGATTGAGAAGTGGTTTGGGTATTTGAAGCGGTTTTACCCATTAGGATAAACCCAAAAATAGTATTCAAAGCTACAGGATCCTCAGAGTTACCCTCACAACGACCGGTTTGAAGAATATGTGGGAATAAATCTACACCTATTAAAAGATCAATAGAGCCTGGGAGGTCGAATCTAGGATCTGCTAGACGTAAATTATGGAGATGAGAATAAGACGATGATGAGATAGGCAAATTGGGCAAATCGCCTCAGATTTTTGGGATGATAATAGTTTCTATATTGTGGCTGGGGGTAGATTTACCAATTGGTTTGATGTGGCAGGATATTCCTGTAGAACTGTTGAGTGTGTGTGTCTGTCCGATATATTGAATGGAGAAATTCAACTGGTATCCAGAGAGGCCTAGACGATTGGCACATTTTTGAGAAATTAAATTACATTGGGAGCCTGAATCTGAGAGAGACCGGACTTGTTGATAGTTCCCTCGACTGTCTAGAATCCCCACGTAGGCTGTAGGCAATAAAACATTGGAGGAACGCGGTATTATACCTGTGAGTACATGAGAGGCGGCAGGAGGAAAACTTTTCCCTTCTATAGCTGAAGAGCTCGTTGAAGACATATTAGATATTGGCCTTGAATTCATCGGTCGGGAGGAGGTGGCATTTGTTTCGAAATGAAGCATGGTGTGATGTTTCTGTTGGCATTTATGGCACGAATAAGTTGATGAACAATATTTTACAGTATGAGAATTGGCAAGACAGTTTGAACACAAGTTTTTATTCTTTACAATGCGATAGCGATCATTGGGAGACTTCGTAAGAAAATCAGGACATTTATAAATCGAATGATCACCTTGGCAAATGATACAACTCGATGAAGTTGTATTTGTCACTAAAGTAGTGCTGGGGCGATAATGTGAAAAACTAGGTTTCGGGAAACTCTCCACTTTTTTGATGGGTTTTATTTTTCTTGTTAAATTAACATTATCCATTGCACTGCAATGTTTATTAAGAAAGTCTATGAGTTGAGAGTAGGTGGGAATAGAAGACGAACCGTGTTGAAGTTTAAATGTAGTAGCAATTGAAATGTATATACGTTTCAATAGCATTTGCACCAGTATAAAGTCCCAGGAGTCAACTGGTAAGTTCAACAGTTTGAGTGCTGATAAATTATCAGAAAAAATATCCAAAAGGTTCCGTAAATCTTGTGGGTTATCAGATGATAGTTTGGAGGTATTGTCGATTGCCGAACTATGAGCTGCAGCAATCAACCGATCATTTTTGTAACGATTCACTAATGTTTTGTAGGCAATAGAGTAATTTCCAGAAGTCATGGGTTATTTCTGAACAAGTGACAAAGGAGTTCCTCGAAGGAAGGAAATGTGATAATTTAACTTTTCAATATCACTTAATTGAGTATTTGTGTGAATAACAGCATCAAACATATTTAAAAATGAAGAAAATGTTGTTACATCTCCACTGAAGGTTAATAAATGAAGTTTAGGTAAACTGATATTGTTCTTTGGGACTATTGGTGAATTCGAATTTTCTTGTTTACTTATGTTGAACAAATTATGGGAAATATTTTTGATTGCATAATAGACCTTCTCAAAATTACGCCTGATTGCATCTTCAGTATCAAATGCTTCGTCAGAAATAATAGAAATAACAGCATTATGTTGTTTGAAAAACTCATTCTTAATAGTTTCGAGAAACTCATATTCAATTTTGAAAATTGAGTGAGAATTCTCATCCCCTTCAGCATCGACAGCGGTGTCATGAATTTCCTTCATACGATTTATTTCCGTTTGTCTGAGAATTTGATATTTTTTTATTTTATTCATGGTGGGTATTTTTATCTTAACAGCGGTAGATGTAACAGGAAATTTAAATTGCGAGAACTAATTCACTGTTAACTTGTAATTAATTATTAATTTTTATTTCGAATCACCCTGTAACTTCTGGAAATAATGTGTATATATGAAATATAAATGGATGGCCAAAGAATAACAAACTAATTTAGCTAAATTCATGCCACTGATTTGAAGTAGTGAAAAAAGAGTACGTATACTATATATATTTTTTCACCGGAGTTAAAGTAATATGGGTTTCGACGAAACAGGTATGTATTAGAAACAAGAAACAACATCGAAATATATAGTGAATTCGAATGTGTTTTTGTTTTTATTATCTGTTCCGCATGAAATTAAAACACGTCGGTCGTATAAATTTGAGACTGCCAACTTTATGTACTTGTATATGGAAAAATTATGATGTATTTGACTTTCAGCTACATTCAAGCGAACCAAATTGATGAAATGCAATACTGAATTCTATATTTTAATTCAAAAATGTTATTATGATTTTGCTACATCCGGCTCGAAGAGGATCAAACTGTTGTGCGAATATCCAGAATCATAAAAATTGACGGATCTATTCACGTGAGATTGAGTGGACTGTATTTCGTGTTGAGAAATGAGAAAATGAAGACGAGAGAGTTTGATGTTCTTACCTTAGGCTTAGGCGACTCATGAAAGGAACCGCCACGCTAGAAGCTGCTGATGTAATCCAGCGATGAGTCTGCAGCCGGCCGGCGCGAAGCTGTTACACAACTGTGCCACAGGTTGTTCAAATGTTGAAGTCTTTCACCATAACATGGAAATTGATTCCACACTAGTAACTGATCACTCGATCACTTTTAGTAACGGATGAGAATAATGAGAATAATGCAGCGAACCCGCACTGAGAAATCGCGTGATTTTACCAAAAAATGGCGATGCAAGTGGAGACACTTGGAGATAGTCTGTCAATGCCCAAAAAACCTGGTGTTGAGCTCTCTGTCCTTTTTCTTCACCTCGTGGAAGGTGTCGCCGTAGTAAGCGGCGCAAACATTAAACTCTCGTATGCGCGAAAATAATGATATACTGGGTGATTATCATTTAAAGTTACTTAT
This sequence comes from Phaedon cochleariae, assembly GCA_918026855.4. Taxonomy (NCBI): domain Eukaryota; kingdom Metazoa; phylum Arthropoda; class Insecta; order Coleoptera; family Chrysomelidae; genus Phaedon; species Phaedon cochleariae. Next base: position 13,082,404 of record OU896723.1, read on the forward strand.
GTTAGTTTATATAAGATATTGAAACGTAAAAAATACAATAATAACAAAAAAAAAAGAAAATTGAAATACTATAGTTATAGGGACAGAACAACGGTCTTCCATTCTTTTTCATTAGTTTGAATTATGCCCTTTGAGGCAATAAATTTGAAAAGCAATTTTCCTGAAACTTTCCATTGTGGAAATAGTTCAGGTTTCTCTAAAATTCTCTCCTTAAGTGAAGTGTACCATTTATTCGATATTTCGGCCTTTATGTTTATCAACAAAATTTCTTGATCATCAGGCAAATCACTAGGAGGAATTCTGGACAGAAAATCAGGTAAGACATTTGACATTAGTTAGTAAATAGCGATTAATGCTTTTGCAAATGGGCTGAGAAATTCTGAGTTACGGACCATCGTTAAAGCAAGGAATTATAATAATCTAAGGGATGCAATAAGGTGGCGCTAAAGATGAAGATAAGTCAAAGATAGGGTCTTCAAATTCTCAATGTTTCCATATGAGAGATCGAAGAGCTAGACGCGGTTTTTCAGGAATCAGAGGAAATCAGTATTTCCATAAAAATAACAATAATAATTCCATAAGGTTCAATCAAAACAACGAATTTAGACAGTCAAATAGCCAACAAAGAAATTTTCCTAATCAGCGATATAATAATAATCGTGGACGCGGTAGCGTGAATATGCGTCGTTCAAATCGGTATAGAAATCAGAATAGCCAGAATCATAGAGCTTATCTTGCGGAAAGTTCAAGTTCAAACACTGAGGTCGACAACCAAGTAAACAATAACAACTCTGCGAGTGAACGGTTTTTTCGTTCCTAAACAAAATGGAAATATTATGAACGATGTTGTTATATTAAGTATGAATGGGATGAATTTTGTGAAAATGAGATATGGAACAAATGAACTCATATTTTTGATTGATACTGGAGCAACTATTAGTGTTCTTTTTGCAGAATATTTAGACAAGTGTAAAAGAATTGACACCTCAAGAAATATAAGAATAAATGGAAAAGCCGGATCGACAATTTCACAAGGTTCAGTGAATGTTTCTTTGTTTATAGAGGACGTGATGATTAAGCACGAGTTTTTATTACTTGATAACTTTGCAAATGAGATGCATGGAATCTTAGGATCCGATTTTTTCACTTAATATTGTGCCACCATTGATTTCGAGAAATTCTGTTTTTCTCTATGGATGAATAACAGGAAAATAACCATACCTTCACAGTCAGAATACGATTGTTATACGATTATTCCTCCACGTTGTGAAATTATCAAGTACTTTTGGATTGATAGTGATGATGAATGTGTTGTATTAGGGGATGAATTGAGCGAAGGTGTGTTTGCAGGTAGCGTGATTGCAAAACCAAAAAATAATTTGATACCCGTCAGATTATTGAATGTTAATGACAAGGAAGTAAAACTTCGGAACTTCAGACCAAAATGTGAAAAACTTGCCAGTTTTGATGTATGTAAATTTGAGAGCAAGGATTTAGCTGTTGAAAGAATAGATAGAGTGTTAGATCTTATAAATGTTGATTCGCTGAATAAAGAGGAAATAACGGCAATCCAGATAATATGTGCGAAATATGCCGATGTTTTTCACTTAGAGGATGATTTACTTTCGGTAACTAACGTTGCGAAACAAAAAATCCAATTGAAGCAAAATGCGAGCTCAGTTTACGTGAGGCCCTACAGATTACCACATGCACAGAAAGCGGAGATTCATAAACAAATAGATCAAATGTTGCAGAATGATATTATCGAAGAAGCAAGATCAGAATGGTCTTCGCCATTACTCATAGTGCCTAAAAAATGCGACAGCAAAGGTAACAAAAAATGGAGAGTAGTGATCGACTATAGGTTGTTTAATAAACAGATAGAGGATGATAAATTTCAACTGCCCTGTATATCAGAAATCTTAGATTCATTAGCAGGCGCAGTCTATTTTTCTCACCTTGATCTGTCTCAAGGATACTACCAAGTAGAGTCAGATCCTGCTAGTCGACCATATACATCATTTACAACCGATAGGGGTCAGTTCCAAATGAAGCGCTTACCAATGGGGCTGAAAATTAGTCCAAATGCTTTCTCCAGAGTAATGACAATGGCTATGTCTGGTTTGAATTACGAGTCGTGTTTTATTTATTTAGATGATCTGATCATTTCTGGAAATAACTTAACTAGCCATAACAAAAACCTTGTCAAAGTGCTAGAAAGACTCAGGAATGTTGAGCTCAAGCTCAACCCGAGTAAGTGCGAATTTCTTGAGAAAGAAATTCTGTACTCAGGTCACGTGATTTCGTCAGACGGCATTTCACCTGATCCAGAAAAAATTAAATCGATCCAGAGATATCCGATTCCCAAAGATGCTAATGAGACAAAGCGGTTTGTGGCATTTGCCAACTATTACAGAAAATTCTTAAGAGATTTTGCTAAAATAGTGAATCCATTAAACAGACTAACTAGAAAAAATAGTGACTTTCAATGGTCGGAGGAGTGTCAGCAATCATTTGAGACACTAAAAAGTGCTCTTTCCACTCCTCCCGTGCTACAATATCCTGATCTGTCAGAAAATAGTCGGATTATTTTAAGAACGGATGCGTCAGGATTTGCTTTAGGAGCAGTTCTGTCAAATTCTAATGACAGGCCTGTGGCATATGCCAGTAGGTCACTTAACAAAGCAGAATTGAATTACTGCACTATCGAAAAGGAACTACTTGCGATAGTTTGGGCAGTAAAGCACTTCAGGAGTTACTTATTTGGTAGAAAATTTGACATTTTCACAGATCACAGACCTCTTGTCTATCTATTTGGGATGACGAATCCGTCAAGTCGTTTAACTAAATTCAGGTTAACGTTGGAAGAATATGATTCCACAATATCTTACATAAGAGGATCAGAAAACGTATCAGCAGATGCTTTGTCCCGTATTCAAATTGACGCGAACGAACTCAAAGCAATGGGTGAAAAAATTGAAAATATGTTTGTCACAACTAGGGCACAATCGATGCGAACTAAAAATAGTCAAAATAGCAATGATTTGGCTCACAGCAGGCTTGATCACCCTGGTGTAGTTGAATTATTGAAGAGACCATTTGGAACAGTAGAACTGAGACCAGTTTACGAAGATGAATTTGACAGAATAGTTGTTAAGAACGTGCAGGATGAGAAAGTTGTATGTTGCAATGTAAAATATAATATTGATGCTGGAATTATTTATTCAAAACAGAACTCCCGATCAGCGTCTGCCTTTGGAGCGTCGTTGAGGGATCTGAAAAATATTTGCGAGAAATATAATGTTACAGAACTATGCATAGTAAGAAAAGAAAACTGTACAGTATTGTTAGCAAGTATCAAAAGAAATATAGACGAAATTGAAAAGGCAAATATGAAATTTTCTGTCATAAAAGGTGTTCAAGTCATAGATGACAAGGAAATGAGACAGCTCATATTAAATGATTTTCATATGTTACCCACAGGAGGTCATGCGGAAATAACGCGAATGTATAATAATATAAGGAAATATTATTTCTGGTCAGGCATAAAAAATGATGTTGAAAGGTTCGTGATGCATTGTGATGACTGTCGAAGATATAAACATTCGAAGCCAAATAAAGAACCATTGAAAGTCACCACTACAGCTGAGAGTGCTTTTAACAAAGTTTATCTCGATCTGGTAGGTCCTCTGAACCAAGACAACGACAATAATCGTCATATTCTCACATTACAGTGCGAGCTCAGTAAATTTGTTGAGGGATAACCAATAGCAAATAAAGAGGCTGTAACGGTGGCAAAAGCATTTGTCGAAAATTTCATTCTTAGGTTTGGATGCCCTATGGAGATAGTAACGGATCAAGGAACAGAATTTTCAGCGGCTACCCTACAGCAAACTTGTGAACTCTTAGGAATTACATAATTAAAGTCAACAGCGTATCATCATGAAACATTAGGGGCTATCGAAAATACACACAAACATCTAGGGGCATATTTACGCATACAAGTTGCAAATAGTCCAGATACGTGGAGTACATGGGAACCTTTTTGGTGTTTTTCATTCAACAACACGGTTCATACAGAGACTCAATACACGCCCTACGAACTTGTTTTTGGAAAATGCTGTTTGATACCATCAAATTTGAATAACAGAATAGACCCAATGTATAACTTTGATGATTATCCAATAGAATTGAGGTATAGATTACAAAAAGCATGGGAAGATGCTAGAAATAACTTGATAGAATCGAAAGTTAAACGGAAATCCACATGGGATAGGAAAATTCAGTCAGAGGTAAATTATAAGAAAGGTGATAATATTTTATTAAAAAATAATCCGTCTAACAAATTGGAACCTTTATTCAAAGGACCTTATGAAGTTATAGAAGAAAAAGGTCCTAATGTTATTATAAAAATTGATAATAAGCCTCAACTAGTTCATAAAAATAGAGTTAAGCCATATTATGACATGTCTTAGTTTAGTTAGCTCAAGTAGCATTGTAAATATAGGTATATTGTAGAAAAAAAAAATCTCATTATGATAAGTTTTTTTTTTCTCCTTCTCGGGGAAGGTGTAGTGTGTAAGATAATATAGGGTGATATTATATTGTAGGAATACTCTGTATAATAGGTTAAGCGAGGACAATGCACCGTGTGGGTTGTTAACACTGTTGTTATCAAGACGCACGGTGTATTCATGATATTAGGTTGTTTAGGTTTAGGGTACGTTCCTATGATTTATATATATATATATATATATATATATATATATATATATATATATATACCTGGTACCACCAATAAAGGGAAGATTAATTCTAACTTGACTTTGAATTGATTACTAGAATGTCTGTCACCATACATTCACAACCCAGTTATTAACCTGGAATAGGAATGATCATTCATCCTATTACAGATCTTGAAATTGGTTTGACTCTTTTAAATAATGGAGGGAAACAAGAGTCGTGATACTCCACCTCCCTTACTAGTTTCCCTGACATTTTCTACATTCCTTTGAAGTTACATCTGCACAACCGCAGTTAAAACTAAATTTCTTGATGATATTGTCAGTAGCTCTACAGTTTCTAAAAGTATGGTTTGGTTGTAAACACCTCCGACATAATACCGATGAACTTGAGTTCGCATTTGAACTAGTAACATTAACTTGTTTATTTTTACTGACATTTTTATTCAATTTCCTATTGTTGAAATTTTGCTTTCGTGGTTGGAAATTCCTCTGAAAATTCTGATCATTGCGAGAAGTTTGAGAACTCGAAAGGGTATCTGAAAAATGTGTCAACTCAGGATCAATCATACATTGAAAAGGTTTCTGCTACTTATGTGACTGTGAACCAGATGCCAAGCTAAGAATATCAGCTTCTTCAAGCTTTTTACAAAGTGTACTCTCAAGGTAGAAACACTATCAATATCACAAAGTGCAAGTCTTTTAAGGTATTCACCCTGTAGTCCCATTTTAATATATTCAACTTTAGTGAGCTCTGCGGCTCCACGACTGAGTCTACTGAATAAAGTTTCCATACAAGCTATGAAAATTACTACAGGTTCATTTCTTCCTTGTTCTCGTGATTTTATTTGGTTCCACACTTCATCATCAAAGTCTGACATCAAAAAATCTTTTTTCAATTTTATAACCAAAGTTTCCCAACTATTGTTCTGATTTGCCTAAACCGAAATGTAGCCTTACCACTGAATAAGTCAGTAGCAGATTCAAAAAGTTCAGCTTTACTAACATGCCTTGCCTGAGCTACTTCTTCTATGCGTTCAATAAATGAAAGGAGATTTTTTGGTTCACCATCAAATTGAATATTCAATTTATAAACTGAAACTGACTGAGAATTCACAATTGTATTACTAAAAGTGTTAGCAGTAGTAGAAGCACTAGCTTGTGGTGTTAAAATAGTGACATAAACATCATCATCCTGAACATTCTCATTTAATTCAGCATCCAATTGCAGGGCTGTAGCATAAGCTTCATTCTTGAAATTCAATACGTCCCCATAATTCAAATCTTCCCGCTTTAACTTAATTCTGTTTATGCGAAAACTGATATAATTTATTCTAGAGGTTGCTCTTTTGTGAACAGAATCTGATGAAGGACCTTCAAAACCTTCAATAAGTGATTTAATAGAATCTAAAGTGGACTGAATTTCTACTCGCTCTGTATCAAAGTTATAAGCTTCATCAACTAAAGTCATTACATTTGTACCACTTTGTTCTTCTTTAAACAGAAGTCTTCCAAGAATTTCACGTTTTTCATCTTGATTCCGTTCAGAAATTTCACCTCGAATTCTCAACTCATAATTCAGTTCAGCCTGCAGCAAGTGATTGGCTTTAAAATTTTGATCCATTTTGAATCAGTTCAGAATCAAATATCAAAACTGTTGTTCCAACTTCTAAGGAAATTATTTAAATGTGGCAACACTGTACGTAGTATTGTCTGAAGCACTGTCTGCAGCAGCTAATTCAATCAAATCTTAAATCACAAAATTGGATTCTCAAATATTATGAAACCTGATATGTGTATACTCACCATTCAGTTCATAAAAACCCATATATTTTTCACCTACCAAAACAAAATGTGATAAAAACAACTCTCCTGGCTCTCCGTCAAACTATCAGCTGTCTCCAAACTATGAAGAATTAACTTTTTATTCATTCATCAACAAGACACTCACAACTGTTGACTACTAATAACCTAACTAAAAACTCGGGCCCACGCGTTTGGACGTCATCTTTGCAGCCCTACTTTTATGAAAAATAGGTGCATTTGCGAACGGCAGCTCTTCGTCAGTAGGCACTATGGGTTCGAGTTATCAAAATGAGTTGAAATAGCAAAAATTCAGTTATCTAGCAATCATAAGGTTAAACAAAAGATGGGGCGCCACTGCAACTTTTTATTCAAATGAAATGTTACCTGGAAAGTTGAGCAACCAGATAATGAATAATATTAGTTGTTCTCCCAGACTAAAAGACCTGAATTTACGTTAGAGATGTTGTGAGTTGGAGTGTCATGTCAACAAACAAATAAAACAGTCATATCAAATACCCAAAACATTTAATTATGATGTTAGGACTCTTATATCATATCACAGGTTTTGACAAATATGCATAATCAAAAAATATTAGATACTTATTTCCTGTTAAGAAAATACACTGTTGCCTGCTATTATGTGGATGAAAATATGTATAAACCAACCTTATATTGTACTTGAAAAATCAAGAGCTCCTGTAAGGACGTTTTATAGTCATAGCAGATTTTAAAGAAATATTGAATATTGAATAATTCTACCAGCGCATAGTATACTATGTGGAGGGAAAGTATGTACCTTTCATGTGTGATTTCATCAATTTATGACCTGGCTATGATTTGAAAATGGTCCATTATACACACTAGCAATGGGCAATATGAGTGAAGAAAAATGAAAAATAAAAATATATTTTCATGTCAAAAACCTGTATGGTGTGTCCTACACCAGTTATCCAGAGTAGCAATAAATGGCTTCAGTGCTACCAAATGAAGCTGCTGAGGGGATGATTGGCGGAGAGCGGGGTGTTGACTTCACATCCCTGGATGTCAGATGACATTGACAGACTTGTCGTATTTCCACCTTGAAAATCCATCATCAGGAAGAAGCAGGGGACGATATCCAGATTCCAGACTACTATATAGCCACCAGAGGCCTTGTAGAATTAACAGATCCTGGTCGAGCAATGACTCCTGGGAAGAATAGTGCTCCTGGTAGGATAACTCCCGTTGTAGAACTCCCGGTAAAAAACTCCCGGTAGAAAACTCCCGGTAAAAAACTCCCGGTAGAAAACCCTTCTATGAAGGGTTGGGGATTGAAATGACGATGAAGGTAGGCACGTGGCTGCCTGGGTGATGAACCATGAAGATCCTGCCTCTTGAACCAAAACCAGAAGGAATCTGTAGAGTCCAGCAGTCCTTGTAGATCAGCAGCAAATCCAGGATATCCTGATGTGATCCCAGAACGCCAGGCGGTACAGGACTTCAGAAGCCGGTTCACACCACAAAAATGGCACTTGAGCACCACGAAGAATTTTCTGAAGTGAGCTCTTGTCTCACGACCAGAAAGGAAATCCCTTCTCCGAATTTCCAGAAACTTCGAGAACAACATAACAGTTTCCGCTTTTCAAATTGGCGGAAAATTTGAATATCCAAAATGAAAGACGTTATCGCTACTCCCTCCAGAGACTTGATTCTTCCCAGATGTCTATCTGAACCAATCAGAATTGATGACCAAAATGACGTCACACCTTTCTTCACGAATACTCGGTTTGTTGGTTCGACAATGATGATCTAAGGACATATCCATCCGAATTGGCGTTTGGCGCATGACAAGTTTGACACTGTTGACATGGTGTCATGACCGACAGCTAATTGACGTGAAGCGAAATAACAGATCAATAAGATCAAAACATCAACCTGAATTTATCAAATGCATCAATCAAGGAAATAATGCCAAACGAAGTTAATTGATTCAAAATGTTCAATTCTTAGTGAAACCATCCGCCTCAGCATCCCTGGAAAATCCAATACCTATCGTCCTAGTGTGATGAAGTTTCAAGTGGAAATAGCAGTGTGAAAAGTGAGTATGAGAATGTCTCTGAAATGGTATTTCATATTACTTTATATATTATTCATCTCTTTCAGATAAGTTCTTGTGAAAACCATCTGAATCATCCTTCTACTTGGATCACAACAAAGCAGATAAAGCAAGAGATATCAATGTATTTATAGAAATAGTATTTTTATTTTATGTACAGTGTGAAATCTCAGGTGTGTATCCACATATCAGGTTTGAGAATAATTGAATAATATGAAGCAGATTCAGTTCAATTTATGTTATTGAAAAATGTAAACCATGTTATTGTGACAAAATATCCTGTCAGATGTGCTCAGCAGTACAGAATAGTATAAAATCAGACAAAATATACAGTAGTGAATATTTACATGCTACAATATGATCCTACGAAACCATCAAAGCATCTTCTCCACTTGGACGTTAACAATCTATATAAATGGGCAATGTCAAAGCCGCTCCCTTATGGAGGGTTTGAATGGACTGATGCCAACATTGACGTCACATTGATTCCTGACGATGCGCCAGAAGGATACATCTTACAAGTAGATTTGGAATATCCAGAAAACTTGCACGATCTACATAAAGACTTTCCGTTTTGTGCCGAACACCGCAAGCCACCTGGTTCCAAGTTGGCAAAATTGATGACCACGTTACACCATAAAAAGGAATACATCATCCATCATGTTGATTTGAAACAAGCTCTGGCAAATGGCTTAAAGCTCACCAAAATTCACAGAGTAGCGAAATTTGAACAGTCCACGTGGTTGAAGCCCTACATTGATCTGAATACTGGATTGAGGGCTGCAGCCACCAACACATTCGAAAAAAAACTATATAAACTTATGAATAATGCCGTGTTTGGAAAAACTATGGAAAACATTCGTGAATATCGCGTCGTCAAATTATGTAGATCATGGAATGGACGCTATGGGGCTAAAAATCTGATCGCCAGCTCAAAGTTCCGTGGCCGGACCTTTTTGGGCGACGATCTGATTGCTATCGAATTGGCTGAATCTGAAATAGTCTTTGACAAACCGCTATACATAGGGATGGCTATATTGTATTCATCCAAAACGTGTATGTATGATTTCCATTACGATTTTATGCTTCCAACGATGGGGGTAGATAAATGTAAGTTGATGTATACAGACACCGATAGTTTTATTTACGAACTTGGCTGTGATGATTTATATGCGGAACTTATCAAAAATAACTTGTCCAAATTCGGCACATCCGACTACCCTTCTGACAACCCGTATGGAATTCCGCAAGTGAATAAAAAGGTCTTGGGAATGATGAAGGATGAGGCAAATTGTAACGTTTTTATTTTCTAATATAACTAGCCTACATCAAAACGTTACTCTTCTACGTGATCTTCTTCTATAATTCCAGATGAAACTCTCAAAGGAAACACTATAGAAGTCAGACACTTTTATTGTATATTTTGTAACATAGTTCAAAGAGGTGTGTCTAGTTGAACACACTGTATACCACGCTGCCTCTCCTTGTGTCTCATGAGTTGTGGGTATCCTGAAACAGACAAAATATAAAATCAATCTGAATGTCAACATTGAAAAGCAACACAAATATTTTATCAAATGAAAATCCTACCTGAATCTTTTTGCATGATACGTCTCCATCCTTCATACAATATTATGAATCTGCTTGAGGTAGTCTCCTATTCAATGATGATTATCAAATGTCTGTATATCCAATAGTTTTCCTGAAAATGAAGAAAACAACAATCATAGGAATTCACAAACACTGAAAATCAGACAAGGAATAACAAAAGATACGTACGATATACTCCTCCCGTGTTTATATGTAAATATTGTATAGTTAGATATAGTTGTGGGAAATTGGTTGAAATATCCTCTCATTGCTTTTCATAAATATCCCAGCAAGTTATTCAATATCCAATGATTACTTCTTCACTGCTTGGTTATGTCGTGACCGTGACCTTGTGACCGTACTGTACTGACCGTCAGACAATTTCTACTCTTATTCTTCCTTCGTATTTGGCGAATTCCTTCGCCGTGAATTAGTTGTTCTACGCATGAATATCTTGATTCCGATGCCTCGTTCAGACCTTGCTCGAGAGGGACTCCACTATGCATGGATTTTAGCATTCGGACGTTGTTCAAAGCATACTCAACTATGTAAGGATTTTGGCATTTTCGCTGTCGCCATCTCCTGGTGTTCGTTAGATCTATCAAGTAAAATTAGGTCATGATGGACAAAACTGTGTCAATGTCAAGGTCTTATCGATTTCGGTTTCCGCTTTCCGGCAAGGACTTTTCTCAGTTGGCCATGATTCTTCTCCCAAGGTGGTTGTCCTCGCAGCAGCAGCACGCGAACTAGCTGGTGAGTCCATGTTTTTTCTTGAAATCTTTTGGTAGCATTTCAATGCTGAAAATCTTCATCCCTTCAAGGCACTATTTATTCTGCTCACCTTTATGGGGCCTAACCGAGTTGCCCAAATGCAGTATAAGAGACCCAGACGTCCCGACTTCGACCACGTGACTCTTATGCCGACCGGACCCTCATCGCCACGTTCCTGCTCCCCAATGATCAACAAGGTTTTTTTGTTAAAACCCTCGATCCAAAAGAGGTGAGTTATTTCGTCTCCCCATCAGTGATCCAGGCGGTCTCTATACGCCCCATAAATTATTTTAGGGTTTTATGTTGGAGTTATGAAGGCCACCCAACCACGTGTCCCGTATCTCAATTAAGAGTTATGTATGCAGCAGGGGGCCCTATCAATCTTGCAAACGTCGTGGAGACTATGGTTTCTAAGTCATCTCGAACTTGAGATGCAAGCTTGAATCCTCCAGCCACCAATTTTGAAGCTGCCCTTCAATGTCGCCAGTAGTGTACCTACGTATGCACGAACACAAGATGGCCGCCGCCGGAAGTGACGTCACAACCGTTCCTGTGGTAGAAGGTGTTGGCTGCACGGAAGTGACGTCACAAGATGGCCACCGGAAGTGACAGATGACAAGTGACAGATGACAAGTGACAGATGACAAGTGACAAGTGACAAGTGACATATGACAGATGACAAGTGACAGATGACAAGTGACAGATGACAAGTGACAGATGACAAGTGACAGATGACAAGTGACAGATGACAAGTGGCAGATGACAAGTGACATATGACAAGTGACAGATGACAAGTGACAGATGACAAGTGACAGATGACAAGTGACAGATGACACGTGGAAGTACTCTGAACTTAGCCACCTAGACTCTGGACTCTAGAGCTTATGGGTGTGTCCTAGGACATTCTTCTTCTTCTTTTTGAAAGGTAGTTGATGACGTCACAATCTAGTGACTTTGCCCACCAGATTTAGGTTGGTGTTACTACAATTGGTAGCACTTTGTTTCAGGGTCACCCGATATGCATGTTGCAGGTGGTCGATGAGTCATCCTTATCTCGACTTCGTAGAACAATGCCTCCTTTGTTTGCCATATGTTATCTAGCCTTCCTCTAGAACAATGCCGCCTTTGTTCTCTCTATGCCACTGTCAGCGTTTCTTGGAATTGCGACGCAATATACGAGAACAATGCCGCCTTTGTTTGCAGGTGTCCGATTACGTAACAACCCCATCCGATTGCATCATCCTTATCTGTGTGAGAACAATGGGTCCATTGTTCTGACGCAGGTGGCCGATGAGTCATCCAACAGACATGTTCAAACTTGTTGTTGTCACGAGCCATTCAATCATGGATACTGAATGTGTCTCAAAGAACGATTGCCGAATCCTTCCAATAGCTTATATTCGCTGTGCGCATGCGTAGCTACCACTACCACTATTCAGACTTGACCTTTGAATCAGTGTTACAATGTCCTTGCACGAGTACAGAAGCAAGTTGGAGGAATTTGGAGAGCGTGTTCGACAGCTGAACAAAGACATAACATTGTACGAAGATAAAACCAGAGTGTTGAATCAATTGGAGAATCTGAGTTTGTGGGATAAAGTCTTCAGCAGCTGTGGAAGAGTACGAGCAGTAGAGGTGCCTGTTGAGCAGAGACGACACATCCAGCCTCAAAATGTCACGGGTGGCATTCATAGTTCTGACAGCAATTTTGAATGACGTATTGTATACAAATATTCCCAACGATGTCAAGAACATGGCGATATGTTTCAATGACTCGAAAGAAGATTGCAATCGATCATCGTGGACAGCGATGCGAAATAAGTTGGTGAACAATGATGGATGTCTACCAGTATTCTACAAAGAGATACCAGAGACGAATGATTCCTTCTTCAAACTCAAGTTGATGTTTTCCGGTGAATCTGAAGAGGATACCGACTGGCAAACTATAGGAGCCCCCACAACAGGAATACAGAATGAATTTAATAAAATGTTCATATTACTAGGTTTGACATTAGCAGCTACGTTCGTTTTGATTGTGAAATGCCTAATGAAAGCTGGATACATATATCTTGAATAAAATGATGGAACTTATACAAGGTGTTTCAATAAAACTTCAATCCTTATCATAATGTTTATTGAGTCAAACAAAGTACATCTTCATTTAGGTAATATTACATTTATAAACCACTGGTAAAGTTGATCAACGTTCCGCTGGGCACACATATATTTTCCATTGGCGTGGTTGGGGCAGTACGATATAGTTTGCTGGTAGGTTTCACTGGAACAGGGTGTTCCATCATACAAAGCAACATCGTATACAGTTGGGAATACTTCAAGTTCTTCACATTTCGTCTTCAAAAAGTCAGCTTTTTGATTGCCCCTCACGTACATACATTCAACCGAATGCAATAGATATTTCTCCAAAATGTCGTTCAGCTCCGTATATTCAACATCACCAGCCTCATATGGTATTCCATGAACGAATTTCTCCACATAACGGGTAGTTTTCTTGTCTCGTCCACTAATGGTAGCAAACGGTGTAGGCGGTTTGAATAGGAAGTTGGATCTCTGACGGCCAATTTGAATGGTCAGCTCTTTTGGGTAGAAAACACTGTCAAGAGTGAATCCTTGAATGTCGACAAGTGCGATCCTCATGACGGCTGACGATCGAATGCGAGCTCGAGCAGTTTGCAGTTGGTATATATATATATACTCAAATCAAGGTTCTGACGACTTCCGTTAGAGGGAAGTACTCTAGCAATAGGCAATAGGCTTTGGTGTCAGCAGGGAATCCTTTATCGGCTTCGATGCCAAGCTTTATATCAACTGTCGATGATTTCATGGTCTCTTCCTGCCTCGAGCAATCAATCACAAATAATGCATGCTGTTTGAATTCCCCATATTCCAAGATTGGGTGAACCTCCGTCGAATGTGAATAGCTCGAGTAGAACCTGGTATAGTTGTAGTAAGCAAGGGTGTAGTCTTGTTTAGCGAAATCCAGCTGCATTCTCTCATTAGGCCAATATTCACCATTAAGGGCTAATCTGATACTAACTATGCTCGTGTTATCAAAGTGGGTAGCATCAGCTTCTGCATTGTCACGTTTAGCTGTCTGGAAGCACACAATAACATACCGAGGACGTTCCACCGAAGCGCTCGTTTTGACTGCCCAAATTTCACTTTTTGCGCCGTTTGTAAGAGCAGGCAATTGGCTGAGGTCCCATTTCCTGAATGGAATCAGTATAGGTGTATCATTTTTGATGGGTTGCATCAGTTGTAGTTTGATTCGATCGTTCGGAAATACGTGCTTCACTTTTAGCACTACACTATGTATTTGTACTTCAACTGTAGTAGTAGTGGTTGTAGGTCCATTGGGGAGTTCCTGTACTATCACGCAATCGTTATCATTACGAGCTGGAATCAGTCGGATTGTTTGTTTTCCATAGGTGATTGAGGTGTAGTCATTGAAAACGTTGAACAGGTGCTTGAGTGGTATCAACAAACTGAATGTCCTGTCAATTGCATTCAAAAGCGGTTTATCAGGATACGTCCATCCGGCTGTGGATAAGTGTTTGGAATCATCAGGTTTATAGCACATGAATCCTCGCACACTACTCACGATCCCTGAATCTCTGACTACTTCTATCTCTCTTGCACTCTGCACATAACTACAAGAATCGAATAGGAATGCTCCACAGTTGGGGGCCAAGTACACATTTCCAGCTCCTTGCACATTCAACGTGCCTTTGATTTCCAGCAAAGACTCATGCATTGTAAAAAATGTGTCTGCTTGATTTATGTTGATTTCCACCATATCATTGTTATTGAAGGATTTGACGTATGGGATGTAGGAGCGATATTCTTCTTTTCGAATGGCTTCATCATATCTGGGCCGACGATACAGATCAAAAATTGGGTTTTTGTGGTTGAATGTTGGTGCTGTTGATTCTTCCGAACGGATATACTTGCGCTTGTTCATTTTTCACTCGTAATCCGATTGCTTGCAGAAAAAGAACGTTTTCTGGAGTGAGCTCCTGTCTTTTCGGAGGTCCCGTTGATACTGAGGAGTTTGTGGTTAATCTTTTATTATCAACTACTAGACCCATTCAACGTTCTTGCAAGTCCAAGTGTAGGGTGCCCTTTTCTCCTCGAAAATTAACAGGTCTTAGGTCCTGATCCAGCACTCTAACGGTGATGTTAGTGATGTCTCTCAGGCTACTCCTCACAGGTAAATAGAGAGGAGTATTTGGACGTTCGTTGATAGCGTAACCAGGATCTACGGTGATGGGGAAGCTTAATATAGTGTGAGCAGGCCTGTCTGCATAAAACGACCCTTCAGTGATGTGGCAATCGAAATGAAGGCTTGATACTTTCAGAATGTTCACAGGACGATCTGAACAGTGAACTCGGCCAGGTTCCAAGATCCTCTTCGAAAATCCCAACAACTCACCAAAGCTGTTATCTTCCTCAAAACTGATGGTATGTTGTCGACTATAGATTTCACACTTCAAAGTATTGTTGTTGGGCTTCAAAGTGAAATCTGCATCAGCTTCTTGAATTTGTCTCCGAATGTAATCCTCAATATTTTCTATCTCATAACAGCCGGTCGGAAACTGAATCTCTTTCAGCACTTCACGATTATCGTTCTCGTAGTAGTAGAACTTTTCACCATCAATATTCGGTATGGAATGATGTGAATGGTGTGAAATCCTAGTACAGCTATGTAATAGCTTTTCAGAGGGTGCAGTAGTATCGGTGAGGAGGGTGTGAAAGAGAACTGGTTGGTGGTACTCGTCAAGGTCAACAGTAGAGACATGACGTACCTAATGACACACAGCTATACTTATGAATATTCATTCCAAGACAACTCCACACTTCAGGAAATAATTACAACCATGACATTCAAACTGTGAGCTGACCGGGCCATCAACGTGGGTTCGAGCATCAGGTCTATTATAGTGGATGTAACAAGGCAAACGAATTCTCAGATCAAAGTTCTTCCTATAGTCCTGTGGTAATTTATGCCAAACATCCAAGAGTTCCCAAGGTCTAACATGTTGGATCAGATAGTTGTTGGGGAAGAGTGCCAGTTCTTCTGCGGAAAAGTCTTGCAACGCCTTCTCAGGGTGGAGATATGCTAAAACGGCTTCCATTGTACAGGAACTCCAGACAGAGATGACCACAGTTGATTTGGTTATATTTCTGGAATGGATCGTTATTGTAATAGAGTTTGACTTTGCCCAGATATTGGACAAGTTCTCTCGGTGGCTCCAGGCTACCGAATGAATCGAAATACTCGACGACATCATTTATCTTTCTGTAAGCTACCCAATGAGTGCCTTGGTTCTTTGACACGTCCAAATTTATAATTGCAGATTCGCGTTGACGGAGTCCACTGCTTGGTAAGTTGTCACGCATGAAAACACCCCGAAAATGTGGGATTCTCAAATGTTTAACATACTTTGTCAACTCGACATTATACAACGGTCGATTGGGTAGCTTCATCGGAAGTTTTTCTGCTTTTTCAAAAACAAGCCGAAACCTCCTTTGGCGTTTCTTCTCAAGTACAGTCCTTTGCCAATAGTTTCCATAGCCTTGTTATGTCGATGGTCTTCTTCCATCTTTTTCTTCGCATTCCTAGCGTCAATGACAGTCTTTGCGATTGCTCCAGCACCTCCAGCTAGAGATCCTAGTGCACCAAGAGCAGCAAAGATTGGTAGCAGTGGTAGAATCCCACCGGATTTGGCATCGAAAGGAATTATTCGTGGTATTTTAACTTTTTTCCTTCCACCTGCTTGTTTAACGGCATGCCTAGCAGCTTTCAAAGCAAACGATGCACTCTGTTGCAAATTGGTCGAGGGATCCTTCTTCAACGTCTTCCCGATTTTCCCCACGATATGTTTTTTGGAAGAACATTCCATCCCAAGCTTGCGTTTAACCTTCATCCCGGAAGTAACTACTAATGCTGCAGCTCTTTCACCGAACTTGGCGTCTCTCGACCTCACACGTTCCCAGGCAGAGAGAATTCAAAACACCCTCTCCCTTGTACACAATCATTGGAATCTTTGCACCTCTATCACGAGATGAAAGTCATTCAACAAGACCAGACGCTACCTATCGAAAATTTGGACCTCCACACGTTACCAAGGACACCGAATAAACATGGAAAATTATAACCCAACTCGTTTCGAGCAATCATGTGTGGACCGAGTGGTTGTGGCAAGACAAACGCCATGCTATCGTTACTCTTCAATCGAAATGGCGCGAGATCCAAAAATGTCTACGTGTACTCCAAGTCGTTGTATCAACCGAAATATCAGCTACTTCAAGAGGTGTTGGATGCAGTGAAGGAGGTGGGATATTTTCCGTACAGAGACAACGATGAAATAATAAGCCCATCTGAGGCGAAACCCAACTCGATTTTCATATTTGACGATGTGGCGTGTGATGAGCAACAAAAAATTCGAGAATATTTTTCAATGTGTAGACACAAAGATATCGATGCTGCCTATCTTTGCCAAACTTACTCTAAAATTCCTAAGCAATTATTGAGAGACAATCGTTACATGGTGGTGCTGTTCAAACAGGACGAGATCAACTTGAAGCATGTGTTTGATGAACATGTCTCTCCAGACATGAGCTTTGACGTCTTTAAAAAAATGTGCTCCGAATGTTGGAGTGTCACTTATGGTACTCTAGTGATTGTCAAGGATTTTGATTTGCATAACGGCAGATATCGCCAAGGTTTCGACAAATATATAAAAGTGTAGTCATTCGACATCATGAGGTCGTCAAGTCAAGTCATGCGCAGAAGAAGAATGCCATCCAAACGTGATGACGATCAGGCTGCAGCACGTGAACGGAAAATTGCAGAGCTCACGCGCACAATCAGAAAAAAGTACTTTGCCTTGAAACTGGGTAAATCTGAGGAGGACTAATCGCTGAACAAAATGTTCAAGCCCATATCCAAACCATTGAAAGAGATTGTGAAAACGTCAAAGGCCAATCGTGATTTACTGGCAAGAGCCCAGTTCAGCACCGGTATGAAGGAAGAAGAGCCACCTGAAAAAAGATGAAGAACAGGCTCAGCAAACGCAGTTTATTTCAATGGAAGAGGTGGGCGGAACCGGAAATTTTGTGGATGATGATCGATACGAATATGATGATGATATCCTGTTCAACGAAAATATCACTCCAGAACAAAGTATTCCGTATGATGTAATCGATGAATACCTAGACCAATACCCAGTCATGGTGCATCCATATCTCAGAGAACATTGGGATTACAGCGACAAAATAGATCAGATGTATGGTCCAACTTATGATCCTCAAACGTCGAAATGGTTTCTGGGAACGCAGGAAATTGACTTCGATAAAAGAACTGGATTCATAAAGATTGGTGGTAAACAAGTACGAGGAACTCCAGGGGTGTATCAGCTCATTTTCTATGATGATCCTTCAGATTATAACGATGAAGATATGCAGGCTTACAAGGAAATTTTGAAGCTGAGTGATCGCTATATAAACAAGGATGGGAGATTGAAAGGGTCTAAAAGATAGAAGTATACGAACGTCATCAAGCCACTTATTGTACAGATGCGAAAAAACAGCGGTAGGCGTTCAACGATTGGTAGTGGTTTGACGTACAACAAAAACCCCGTGGAATATATCTATTGGGACGATCCAAATGAACTCGTAGACCGCTTGAAACTACTCATTGCTTCTAAGGAAGCTGGAAACACATCACTCGATAATGAAATAGTGGCAATCGTTAATGAACTTCGTGAAGCTAACCTTATATACTGAAAGTCATCAATTATGAGTCTTGACAAGTTCGGTCGCAGCAGCGGTAACATCATCGGATTAGTCCAATTGAAACATAAACTGGTCTCATTGGATACCATCATCAGGCAGTCGACTGATACATTGAGAATGATTGATAGCAAAATGAAGGATATTGAAAAGTTTATTTCGAGACATCCTCCAACGGAATATATGGCTACGGAAAATTATGTAGATGGTGTCATTTCACGAATAAGATCTGATTTCAAGCTGGCTGAGAGAGCTGTTGACAGTGAGGAGATATTGAATGAAGAATCGATGGAACAGACACAATTGACCACCAATGAGATAAAAAAATTGACATATAAATAGTTGATATACCGTTATGGCTTCGAGAGACAAGATTCAACTTGTTAATGAGCTGCATGCTCCAGCTCGCAAAAATTACCCCAGACGACGAACCATAATCAAAGGATTGGACGATTTATGGCAAATGGATTTGGCTGAAATGAGACCGTATGCCCATCAGAATAAAGTATATAAAATGATTCTGGTAGTGATTGACTGCTTTTCCAAGTACCTCTGGACACGCCCACTGAAAACTAAGACAGGAGAAGAGGTTGCCAAATCTTTCGCCGACATATTGGTACATGCAGAGCGCATACCAGGAAATCTACAGTCTGATCAAGGAACGGAATTCTTCAACAGCAAGTTCAAAAAATTGATGAAAAAATATGACATCAACCATTACAACACATTCAGCATTAAAAAGGCTGCCATTGCTGAACGAGTAATAAGAACGCTGAAGAACAAACTTTACAAATATTCCAGTCTGAATGGCACCTACAAATGAATTGATATATTACGTCAGGTCGTTGATGAATACAATAATACCGAGCACGCAACGACTCGATTCAAACCCTCCGAGGTGAACAAGGAAAACGAGAAAGATATTCTACATCAAAGCTTTAGCCATTTGAAAATCGCAGGTCCACGTAAACTGAAAGTTGGCAACATTGTACGCATATCTAAGGCGAAACATATTTACGAAAAAGGCTATACACCTAGCTGGACGACAGAGTTATTCAAAATTGTCAATGTGAAGATAACCAATCTTGTTACTTACCTACTCGAAGACATGCATGGACAGCCAATCAGTGGCGCTTTCTATGAGGAAGAATTACAGAAGACAAAGAATCCCGACATTCACCTCATTGAAAAAGTGCTGAAGAGAAGAGGAAAGAGAATGTACGTCAAGTGGTTGGGACTCGACAAGAAACATAACAGTTGGATAGATAATGTCGATTTAGTGTAGATTCTTATGGAAAATACAGACAGATTCCAACAAGTCGGGGGCCTCTCGTGTGATCATCATTGAGAGGTGAAGGGGATATAAATAGCTGCTCGGAGCCGGTTTCAGTCTCAGTCTTAATCGACATGTCGAGTCAAGATAGTGGTATGTCGGTTGTTAGCAGTAATATTCCATTCTCGCCTATATCCAGTGGCGATTATGATCGAGACGTAGATAGTATGTTGGAAATGTACGAGAATGCAGCCAAAGCCGAAAAACACCATCTGCTCAGCACATCGTTCCCAGTGAGTGGTTTTGAATTGGAAGTCGGTTTGAGTCCAGCCAGAATATTCAGTCCAGCCATAGTTATATTACCTTACAACAAAATATCTTTTGGTGTCTTGGAGTGGAACATCTTCATCGACTTACTGCGACAGAAATTGATGGATTTCTTCCTCGAACAGTTACCAACCCATGCAGATGAGTATGATCCGATCACCTTTTCATGCGGAGATTTTTGTGAAATCACACAACTCGTGTATGACGATACAAAATTCCTACTGATCAAAAAACACGAGGTTGAGTTCCACATGGACGAAAGAGATGTCACCCAGATCCTTGAAGCTGACCAAAGACTAGTGGCCCATCGAGTGGCTTGGTTGGAAGATATAAACTTTTGCGCTTATTATCACAATATTTTGAATTTGACAAGGACTCATTTCAATAATAAAAGCTGTTTTGATGCATAACATGCATTTTTAGGCTAATAAAATTAAATCGAAAAAAACCGTTTTGAGGAATTAATTTCCAGCGAACTGGAAATCGTTCCTCTATTTGGTCCTAAATGCGTGTAATCTGAGTTCGCACCATGTCAGGTGGTGAGCTTAACTTTTGATAGCCAAAAAACCGCCACATTTTTGCACTTTTTTTATTTTTTTGCTTATAGCTGCAAAACGGTGCGTCGGACGGAAAATGTTATTCCATTCAATAATACAGACAAAATTCTGCGTCGAATGACATCTGAAAACATCAAATTCCGTTCAGAGGTATAGCCGAAATCGAATGTTAAAAAAAAGAAAATTTCGTAGTTCGGTGCAACTCGTGCGCGAAATACTTTGGTGATTTCGACTATTTTTCAACTCGGCTGCGCCTCGTTAAAAAAATCAGCTCTCGATCACCAAAGTAACATTTCGCGCACTAGATGAAAAATAATTATAAATTGATGCAAAATTTGGGACCGAAGCTGAACCGGGCATTCAGATATCCGGATAATTGGACAAATCAAGAAAACTTAAACATTTGGACATCTATCTATATAACGTAAAATTTTATTCTCTACAACTTTTCTTTCATGGGTTTTTTCAATAGGAGTATCTGTTTTCATGATATGTCGTCTTGGAAAGCCGCAAAATGTAAGCTTGCACCGAACTACGAAATTTTCTTCTTTTTTAACATTCGATTTCGGCTATACTACTAAATGGAATTTGATGTTTTCAGATGTCATTCGACGCAGAATTTTACCTTCTATATTATTGAATAGAATGACATTTTTTGACCGATGAACCATTTTGCAGCTATAAGCAAAAAAATAAAAAAAGTGCAAAAATTTGGCGGTTTTTTGGCTATCAAAAGTTAAGCTCAACTCCTGGAATGGTGCAAACTTAGATTACACGCATTTGGGACCGAATGAAGGTGATTAAATGATTTTCGGCTTGCTGGAAATTAATTCCTCAAAATATCATTATTTGATTGGCCTATTTGTGAAATATCTGATAATAGTTTGTTGAGCATGGCACTTAGAGAATATTTGTATTACTTTAAAAACAATGTACTGAATGATTTGGAACAATAAAATATGGAAATAGCTCAGTTTTTCTTTACTCCTAGTCAGGTATCGTTGACTTTCGTTGGAAACGTGAAAAACGTGACGTTTTTTGACGTTTTTCGACGTTTTTTGACGTTTTTTGACGCTTTTCGACGTTTTTTCGACGTTTTGACGTTTTTTGACATTTTCGACGTTTTTCAACGTTACTTTGACGTTTTTTGACGCTTTTCGACGTTTTTTGACGTTTTTCGACGTTTTTGACGTTTTCGACGTTTCTGACGTGTTTTCGACGTTTTTTTTTTGACGTTTTTCTGACGTTTTTGACGTTTTTTGACGTTTTTTGACGTTTGTGACGTTTTCGACGTTTTTTCGACGTTTTTTTGACGTTTTTGACGTTTTTGACGTTTTTGACGTTTTTGACGTTTTTGACGTTTTTGACGTTTTTGACGTTTTTTCGACGTTTTTGACGTTTTTTGACGTTTTCGACGATTTTGACGTTTTGAAGCAGGTTCATTCATTTTCAGCAATGAAACAACCAAATTTTCAATAAACTTTCATTAAACATAGTGAAAAATACAAAGTGTATACAAAAACTAAAATAAAGAATCTACATCATATAATAAATAAAGTGTAAAGTAAAAATTAGTAAGCGTATATACAACTAGATTGAGAAAATCAGTGGTGGGGGTAAAATATTATCAGTTGAGATTTCTCAGAACATGAAGGTGATATTGTTGACTAATGTATATGGAAGAAAAATCATATGTCAGCTATGGAGGAATGTCCGAAAGGCAGGGTGTCATAACAATTTGGAAGTAGGTGTCTCTTGGTGTCATAAGGACTTAGAGCAATTTTCGACTGTTCAATACTGAATACTTGATGGTTGAAGGAACGGATTGTCCGCTGTGTGACTGTCTGCTCCTCGAAGTCTTTCAAGCAAGCCACATAATCATTGAAGGATATCTTATTCCCAACCACGTTAAAATTAACCCCTTTGGATTTTTTGGTGACTTTACCCCCCTGCACTTTGTAGGCATACATTTTTGAACGTAAGCCTACAAAGTGTGTTATTATTTTCGAATTTGCCTCATCTTTCATCATTCCCAAGACCTTTTCATTTACTTGCGGAATTCCATACGGATTGTCAGAAGGGTAGTCGGAAGTGTCAAATTTGGATAAGTTATTTTTTATAAGTTCCGCATATACATCATCACAGCCAAGTTCGTGAATAAAACTATCGGTGTCTGTATACATTAACTTACATTTATCTACCCCCATCGTTGGGAGCATGAAATCGTAATGGAAATCATACATACACGTTTTGGATAAATCCAAAATAGCCATCCCTATGTATAGGGGTTTGTTGAAGATTATTTCGGATTTAGCCAATTCGATAGCAATCAGATCGTCGCCCAAAATCGTCCAGCCACGAAACTTTGAACTGGCGATCATATTTTTAGCCCCATAGCGTCCAATCCATGATCTACATAATTTGACGACGCGATGTTTACGAATGTTTTCCATCGTCTTTCCAAACACGGCAATATTCATGAGTTTATATAGGTCTTTTACGAATGTGTTGGTGGCTGCAGCCCTCAATCCAGTATTCAGATCAATGTAGGGCTTCAACCACGTAGACTGTTTAAATTTTGCTACTCTGTGAATCTTGGTGAGCTTCAAGCCATTAGCCAGAGCTTGTTTCAAATTAACATAATGGATGATGTATTTCTTTTTATGGTGTAACGTCGTCATCAATTTTGCCAACTTGGAACCAGGTGGCTTGCGGTGTTCGGCACAGAACGGGAAGTCTTTATGTAGATCGTGCAAGTTTTCTGGATATTCCAAATCTACTTGTAAGATATATCCTTCTGGCGCATCGTCAGGAATCAATGTGACGTCAATGTTGGCATTGGTCCATTCAAACCCTCCATAAGGGAGGGGCTTTGACATTGCCCATCCATATAGATTGTTAACGTCCAAGTAGAGAAGATGCTTCGGTGGTTTAGTAGGATCATATGTTGAAGTGTACTTATGGTTGGCTTCAGAATAGCGGTTACAACAAACCGAAATACCGCCTCTTATAGCCTTTTTGACAAACATCAGCATGTCAACATCTTCTAGAATTTGTAAGGAACATTTTGTGTACTTCAGCATGCAATTCCACGTATAACCTGGAAGGGTGTAATACCAAGCCGGATCTAAGGTATACGTCCTCAAAGCAGCTTCTCTGAATTTTTCGAAAACATCTGCCAGAAGAAGGATATCTGTTTTCATGTATAAAT
This sequence comes from Phaedon cochleariae, assembly GCA_918026855.4. Classification (NCBI taxonomy): domain Eukaryota; kingdom Metazoa; phylum Arthropoda; class Insecta; order Coleoptera; family Chrysomelidae; genus Phaedon; species Phaedon cochleariae. Next base: position 13,106,588 of record OU896723.1, read on the forward strand.
CCGAGTATTCACCTGAATTTTGACATCCAAATTGTTGCCATACGTTTTGAGCATGAGCGTACTTCACATCATCGATATGTTCATCGTTCAATTTATTATAAAAGTTCTCAATGGGTGGAAGTTCAGTTTCGTCTAATTTGCTCGGACTATTGATGTGGTCATATGGAAAAACACCTTTCTTTGTGAGTAGATCGAATTTGAAAGCGTCTAATTGGTTGAATTTTTTTCTCAAATTTTGGAAGCTATCCTTCGTTAAATTGGATGCCAATTCGTCTAAACTGGCACCCAGGAATCTCAAAGAGTCGATGAATCTAAATTTGATACCGGTTTCAGAGTTGTGTTGGGTAAAAGAAATATATTTCCCCATATTTATCGGAAGTACGCTCACCTGTCCACGTTTGGCAATTTCTCTCAGAAGGAAATGATAATCATATCCGGAAAAATTGTGGAACACTATGGGCTCTACGAAGGACTTGCGGTACCCCAAATTACAAGATTGATGCGCCCACCCCCTGAAGGCACCAGTGAAATGATGGTGGTCTTTTACGATGATATCAGTGCCCGCAAACGCCTTTTCACAGATATGGCAGTGTGTTACACCAACCTTATCTGGGAAATGAGTCAGAGGAACAATGTCTTTGATTTTAGACTGTACAAATTTCGCGACATCTGCCATTTCTGTGACAAACCAATCTATGCAATCAGGACCTCGATGACTCTTGTAATAGGACAAGCTATCATCGTACGAGCATTTGAAATAGTACCCTGCGCTGAAGGCTGTGTGTTTTTGATATTTTGCCATTTTTTGAGAGATTTTGTCATCACAGTGCTCCAAAACCGATTCAAAATCACCGTAGATGATGAATTCGGCCTTTTGTTTATATATATGATTTTTGAACACAACTGAATCGTATTTGGGGAATGAAATTTTGCATTCGTTGACATTTTCGCATACAACACTGTGATCTGCCAATTTGGATTCGCTCGAAAAATGATTCAAACATCTATCACAGAAATGCTTTTTTGATGTATGTTTATTGAGTTGTGAAGATAGCAGCCTGGACATGTCTTCAATCCAACAATAATGATACCTTATGTCTTCGTCGTAATCATCTTCAGGCAAGACATCATGATCGTTGGGCTTGGGGAAATATTCACTTTGAATGAGAAGTAGATTGACATGTCTAAGCTGCTTATCCCAACTAGCATTTTCAGTCACAGGCACCATGGTCCAAGAAACTATTACCTATATTTAGTGATAATAACGTATTTATCACTTATTTCAGAACTTCATAGTATAAATGTCAGTGATAGTTATTTAGTGAGTGAAAATTACGTAGTTTTTACACTAGATAATAACTCCAAAGTGAGAAATTCTCATGGCTTATTACGAAGTAACTATTTCGAAACTGTCACTCCTCAAAACTACTCTTAAGGTTTCGGAACTTTGGATATATTATTACGGTAACGCTTACCACCCCAAGAAGGCTTCACAGTTGCAATTACTCTATGGTCACCAATTAGGTTTCTACGACGTTGTCGTTACTTGATCGATCACCTAATAATTTAGTCAATTCTTGGTGATATTTCAAGTAACATATTGGTAATTCCTACTCAAACAATTCCTTCATAGTTGAAACAACTTTTCGGTAATTATATTCAGTTGAAGTTACCAATACATAGGTTATCATAACTGACGAGTTCCAAAAGTAACTTTCTGATTCATTTTCGATTGGAAGCCATATTGATTGATGTGATAACCATTTGAACAGGAAATGATTTTGGTTTTTCTTGTTGATAAACATCATTTTATGAAGAGTAATAGCATTCGTTCGATCACAAATTGCATAATAATGGAAATTAACATGATTTACGATGATTTTTGAAAAATAGCCGAATGAAATAAAACCATATTATTGGTGAAATGAGCCGTATTTTGTGGGCGCATCTTGAATTTCGAGGCAAAATCATCACATTTATCGAAAAACTGAATGTTGTTCGAATTTTTCAAGTTCGAGTATCAATTATTTCGCGTGTTTGTCCTTGTATTATTTATTGAATGGTTAGGCATATTGGACTTGTTCATTTTTCGTGAATGTGAACTTCATGAATGAAATGAAGAATAATAAAGAGAGAAAATAATATTTTTATGAAGTGGAAAAGAAATAGAAAGTCAGGTAGGAAAATTTACTACATCTTTACGTAATTTCGACGTCGACGGGTCGTAAGCATTACGTAATTGTGTGAGTTCCCGCTACGTCGGCAAACCGTAATAATTACTCGTGATTTGTTCCCCATTTTGGTCGTAAATACGTAGTAACGACGTAATTATAACGTAACCGCAACTAGTAAATATTACTTAATAGTCGACCCAATAGTCGTAATTACGTAATCGCGACTATAAATGCTAGTTGGGATGTTTCGTGAGTTTTATGGGTACTACTTCAAAATGCTCTGTCTTTCTAACATGAATCAGTTCCAAGGCGTAAACGTTCACCGAAATATCATTGAGTTTTTCAAATTTAGGTATATTGTTGAGAGTGATGGGTACATCCAAGCCTGCGGTATTTAAAACTTGGCTGTAATGAGGATACGAGCTGGGCCTCTCTGCACTACGGTTAGCAGGATGTAAAGCGCTCACGATACTCCAGAAGAAGCATGCCTCATCAGTGTTCTTCACATTGATGCAGGCTTGCTTCTTGGAGATTTGGTCAGGTAATCCAATGAAAGATGAACCATTGCCAATTTCTAATTTATTAACATTAACCTCTAAAGAGACAATTTCCCTCAAGGCCCAGCCACTACCTTTCTCCTGGAATTCCGAAAGTTTATTCACAATGGCATCAATCACATTCTCCGTGAATCAACAATCTAAATCCGTTCCCTCATCCATTGTAGCATTCCTTGTATTGAAATATTTGAATTCAATAATCTCCGCGTCATCCGATTTTTTGATAAACTCACCACAGAAGGTGGTGTTGACTTTGAGCATGGTTAATTTCCTCAATATTTTTTTGATTTGAATTTTGAAAATGTGCGATGCGTCCTGCAAAAATTGCATCAACTCCTTATGACTTGAATTGATTATGATACCCGTCCTTACTCTACTCTCAAAAACAGATTGAACAAGTCTCCATGTAACTCTATTTTTACGATTGCCAAGTCCTGCCCCAATATGATTCTTCTTCCTAATCAAACTTTGAAAACGTTTCGATTGCCCCACATTTATTTCTAATTTTCTCAAAACCCCTGCTGTCGAATTGGTCCCCCTGATTTCCCTATTGAATTGTCTTATATGCGTCCCTATTTGCCTATTCCATAACAGTCTCTCTTCTGCAGATATGTTCGTCTTCTTTCTCAAAATTTCCACTTTTCTTCTACATTCCTCAACAACGGCATCACTAGTAGAAGCAATACTATTGACATTCATTTTGCAAGAAATATCAAACAGAAAATAATATTTAACTCACCACTAATTTTCAGTAATCTCAAAGAGGACTGCAGGCCCGGTGTCACTACTCTTGTGAATCAGGCTGTATTTGCCTGGGGTGAAAGCCGGAAGCTGAGGCTTGAAGATGCCAACTACCCTCCTTGGCAAAAAAACGCTAGATGCCTCGAGTTCCACCACAATAGCCTCCCCAAACCGTGTCTGGACCACCCTGATATTTTCAATGGGGTGGGGCTGGTTGATGAGCAAGCTACTTAGTGCTACAGTTGGTTTGAAGGCAGCAGCTTGAGCGTTAATAGCTGAAACATCCATCTGATAAGAAACTTACTACTTCTAGTATTGGGTGGAATGATCACTAGTCACAAATAGGGTCGAGCACATGGCCTTGAAACGTAATAAATAAAGAACTCACCTTTTATAATCAGCTGGCACAACCCACACACAATATAATAAAACAGACAGGAGCAACCGCACAGAAAGGAACAGATCGACCGACCAGTGTCAAAGTTCAGAATGGAATGACGCCTACGAACGTCCTGACCGCCTTATATAGGGCTTGAGGTTGTGACGTCATCAACCACCTGCAAACAACGGAGGTATTGTTCATGAGGCAAATTTGCCAATAGCTGACTCGACGAAATTCCAAGAAACGCTGACAGTCAGTGGTGACAGGAAGTAGATAGAGGTACTCTTTCAGGATGTCTCCTAGCTAGCATTATTGGATGACTCATCGGCCACCTGCGTCAGAACAATGAACCCATTGTTCTCACACAGATAAGGATGATGCAATCGGATGGGGTTGTTACGTAATCGGACACCTGCAAACAAAGGCGGCATTGTTCTCGTATATTGCGTCGCAATTACCCAATACCCGGAATTCCAAGAAACGCTGACAGTGGCATAGAGAGAACAAAGGCGGCATTGTTCTAGAGGAACGCTAGATAACATATGGCAAACAAAGGAGGCATTGTTCTACGGAGTCGAGATAAGGATGACTCATCGACCACCTGCAACATGCATATCGGGTGACCTTGAAACAAAGTGCTACCAATTGTAGTGATACCAACCTAAATCTGGTGGGCAAAGTCACTAGATTGTGACGTCATCAACTACCTTTCGAAAAGAAGAAGAAGAATGTCCTAGGACACACCCATAAGCTCTAGAGTCCAGAGTCTGGGGGGCTAAGTTCAGAGTACTTGCACGTGTCATCTGTCACTTGTCATCTGTCACTTGTCATCTGTCACTTGTCATCTGTCACTTGTCATCTGTCACTTGTCATCTGTCACTTGTCATCTGTCATCTGTCACGTGTCATCTGTCACTTGTCATCTGTCACTTCCGGCGGCCATCTTGTGACGTCACTTCCGTGCATCCAACACCTTCTACCACAGGAACGGTTGTGACGTCACTTCCGGCGGCGGCCATCTTGTGTTCGTGCATACGTAGGTACACTACTGTCGCCATCTTCTGACCATCTTCCATGTCCAGTAACCGTCGACATCTAGTAGATACCTGCTTATTGGATAACTCAGGTTTTTTTAGTATTAAGTCCATTGACTATTAATTTTACATAACTTTTACATATATACATATCAATTATTATGGAGGTATAACTTTTCAAATTTCAACATACTGTATGTTCAAACCCTACTTGAATTTCTGAAACCATTAGCAGCGGACATGAAACATCTCATATAGCCGAAAATGCGCAATAAGACTCCCCAAAATTCATGGATTTTTAGAGTATGATCGATATCATATAGTCCGATAACAATCTTCTTCAAAATGGGTTTACTCATAGGGAATTGAACAATATGTCAATAAAATATTATAAATATAATATCTGATAAAATCAAGAATTGAAAAGTAGGTATTCATAATATTCTACCAATGTATATAATAATTATTGCTGATGTATTTCATGAAAAACATTTTCATCATTAAATTTGTATGTATTGTTGAAGTTTCCATGTTCTTACTGATATCTCTTTCTGAACTCAACCTACAGGTTTCTGATTTTATCCTAGACATTCTATCTATGTTCTAAAAGAATCAGTGGCGTCCAAAAATAAATTACAGAAATATATAGACATTCTTATAAATTCCACATGTTATCTAGTTGAAAGATTTGACTATTGATACATCTGAGGATTAGCAAAGGTATCAACCCACACCCATATGCCGCCGACGAAAAGCTACCAGGTGCAGTGTAGAAGGTAAAATTTTACGTTACACTATTTGGCGCCCTTTTTAACGTGGTAATCTGCTCAACACACAGTATACTAACTTTGCTATTCTCAGCTTATTATAAAATATGAAGAAGAGAGATTATTTTAGTGAAAGATTGAAAGCTTCAATAATTTTTTTTGACATTCATAAGTATTAGGCATGTTTTCTAGAACATTGTAATTGGACATATTTTTTTTAAATATTCAAATTGGACTTATTTTTAATGGACATTCGAATGCGCCCTTGAAATTGGTGACTGGCCATATACAATAAACTAAAAAACACAAAAAAAAATATTCTTTTGTTATTCTCATCAGGATGAGATATTTTTGTTTAGTTTTTGATTTGATTTTGAGTACAAAATTGCATTAACTTAAAAAAAAAAGGATTTGATTATTCACTAAGCTAATTTGTACAACAATCAAGTTGTTTCTTTTTCTCAAAAAAAAATTAAATTTGGTTTTCATACTAATTTCTGAATTAGAAATATTACATACTTTGCTTTTGATTATATATTTTCCTAGATGGAAATTCATTACTGCTGTAATGCATATGTTTTTTTTTGATTTGAGAATTCCTTAGATGGGAATATTGCTGTTTGAGTAAAGCAAATTTACTTTCGATTATGTAACTCCTTAGATGTAATAGCATTGCGGAAATGGAGCATATTTTTGGATTTTAAATTCCTAAAGTGGAAATTATTATTGCCTGAAGAAGGTATACTTTTGATTGATATTTCTTTTTGAAAGATACTATTTTTTGTTGTTGTTGCTTAAAAAATGAGCATAGTTTTTGAGTATCTGATTTGTATGAGTACAAGGTGACGACTTTGCCTCATTTCTAAATAATTATCATATGAGATATACTTTTTTTTTTCTTGAATTAACTTTTCATGAAAATTTGAAATGATTTCTTGAATTTTTTTAACAGATTTCATATTCCTCACCTGATTTTGATATTACAGTCGTTACCTGATAACTTTGAATTCGATTCCATTTGATTTAATATACAATCCTTGTTATGATTTTGATTTACAGGGTGATTCCCTGATATTAAATATTTGAATATTTCAAACTTGAGCAATTACTTGAAACATCACTAGCCTATAAACATTTTTTTTTTACTTTTCTTCGACATACAGGGTGGACCTAATACTTTACATACAGGGTGATTTCCTGATATTATACATTTGAATATATACTGGTCTATGAATTTTTTTTGTTACTTCTCTTCCACATACAGGGCGGACCTATTACTTTACATACAGGGTGAGACAGTGCAGCTGTACAGGGTGTTATATCAAATTTGAATGTTTTGATTTTTTTTTAATAAATATGAGCACCATGAATCCTGATAAGTTCCAAGTCAATCATTTACTAGATTACGAACTCGAATATGAACTTTCTATCCGAAAAGTTGAATCAGTAAGACCGGTTGCTGATAAACGGAAAATTTTAGAAAAACTTTTGGAAAAGGAACAAGTGAGACCAGATAGTACAGTAGTATTGTCATCATACCCTTTCGACTGTGAAAAAGTACAAAACGAAATTAACAATTTCAGACAAAATTCAAATAATTATAGACAAAGCGGCAGTTGGTCTAATGATTACCCATCGACTTCTCTCACAAAATAATGGAAGAAGATATAATTTTTCGATTTCCTCTCAGCACAATCAAGATAGGAATTATTCCTCTAATAAAATTATTCATATAATAACAACAACAGACAATTTACTCCCAGTTTTTCTCAGCAGGGTAGTGATAGAGGTAATTCTTCCCAACATACTAATAGCTCCTCGAATAATAGTAGGTAATCAAAATAATCATTATAGGAATAATTCGACGAACTCTTCCCAAAATAGATATAGAGATAACAGAAATAGAAGTGGTAATAATGCTAACGTTTCAACAAATTGTGAAGCTAGAGATAATTCTACGACTTCGAACATCATATGATGGAATTGTGGTTTGGCAAATCATCTATATTATGATTGTAGAGCGAAGAGAAACATTTTCTGTTTCAAATGTGGACTAGCAAATGTCAAAACCTCTAATTGTCAAAATTGTTCAAGGTCAAAAAACTAATGAAAACGAGCTTCTGTGGTGACCAACAGAACCTCGTTGATGAACATGTTACTTATGGTCAAAATACAATAATTTCTCATAATAGTGTCGAAATAAGTAGTTTTCAGAATTCGAACAATCTCCGCATTCCAGGCTGTAGTACTTCATCCCCTAATATTTCAAATAAACCTTTTCGTGACATTTTACCAGTTTTCGTTGGAAAACCTTTGGATAATCGACCATACATAGAAGTCAAATTGATAGATCAAAATATTAATGTTTTATTGGATAGTGGTGCTAATGCATCAATAGTTGGAGCAAAAGGTTTGCAGATTCTAAAGATTTTCCACTTGAAGATTAATAATATTCCTCACAAACATGTAAGTACAGCTGATGGCACTCAGAAAGATGTACAGGGTGTAGTAGACCTCCCAATTATAGTCGAAAATTCTTGTCAAATATCAAAAGCTTCAGTCGTCTCATCTTTACCACATGGATTTATTTTCGGTGTAGATTGTGCCAAACAATTCAAAATTAAAATTGACTTTGAAGATAAGACCTGGCATGTTCAATCAGGTAGTACAAGCCTGAATGTTCTGGAAGATGTTACTGACCGTGTAGTTATGCCAACCCTGCTTTCGCTTGACGACCTTACGACTGATGTGCGTTTAAAAGCCGAAACAGTAATAAAAAGTTTCAATGAAATCGATAGCAAGAATGGTCTAGGACGTACAAATATAATTTCACTTAAAATTGACACTGGAGATTCTCCACCTTTTCGTAAGAGACCCTTTGTACTTTCGCCCTATATGCAACAAATTCTCAATGCAGAGCTAGATGAAATGTTAAAACTCAACGTCGTTGAACCGGCCAATAGTCCATATTGTTCTCCTGTCTTATTAGTTAAAAAGAAAAATAATGAATATCGCTTCTGTTTCGATGGACGTCCACTCAATGCCGTGACAAAGCACGATAGTTACCCATTGCCTAATGTAGAAAGAATTTTGGCCTCACTAAGGAATGCTAAATTCATATCATCGAAAGATTTGCGAAAAGCTTTCTGGCAAGTTCCATTAGACCCAGAGTCTAGGGAAAAGACTGCCTTCAGTGTCGTAGGAAGAGGGCAATTTCAATTCGTTACCATGCCTTTTGGTCTCTCAAATGCCGCGCAGACGCAACAACGCCTTGTTGACACTATTTTTGGTCCCAAGTAGGAGCCAAAATTTTTTCTTACATTGACGATATAATCGTAACTGGTTCAACTTTGGAAGAACATATCGAACTATCAAAAGTAGTTAAAGAAAAGTTGCAGGAAGCAAATCTTACCATCAACTTGGAGAAATGTGAATTTTTCAAAACTTCACTTAAATTTTTAGGATACATAGTAGGCTCAAATTCCTAACGGACTGACCCAGATAAAATTTCTAGCATGGTAAATTATCCCCGCCCAAAAACGACCACAGAGATTAAGAGATTTGTAGGTTTGTGCTCGTGGTACCGTCGTTTCATTCAGAATTTTTCCAGTATATTGTCCCCTATCAACGATCTTTTGAAAGGGAAAAAGAAAAATCAACCCATCAAGTGGAATGAGGAAGCAGAAGCAGCTTTTGTGAAAATAAAAGAACTCCTAGTATCTTCCCCACTTTTATCTCAGCCAGATTTTACGGAAAAATTCATAATTCAAAGCGACGCGTCAAATACAGGGTTAGGGGGGATTTTAACGCAAGTGATTGACGACGAGGAACGAGTCATCGCTTTTGCAAGTCGTACATTGACCAGGTCAGAACGTAATTATTTTACTGTAGAGAAAGAGTCATCAGCTCTACTATTTTGCATTGAAAAATTCAGGCCATACATTGAAGGTGTGAGGTTCACAGCTATCGTGGATCATCATTCTTTACTCTGGTTGAATAATATACAAAACCCTGGGGGCCAAGGGGTCGGCTACATGGCCACCGACTCCAGGGAAATAGCAGAGGAGGTCGGGCAAACCTCTCGAGGAAGCTATTCCCAAGACCGTCTGTGCGCGATGTAGAATCGCATCCTGCCCGAGGTGGCCCTGCATAAACTAAACACAGCGGATCTAGACAAGGTAAGTCGAAACAATCCCCCAAGTCAAGGTGTGAGAATTCCGTGCCGAGGACTGGGTGGTAGCAGGGAGTGCTATCGAGAACGGAGCCTTGGGGACACCTGGCGACCTCCCCAAGTAAGAGCCCTTCCCCTGCAAGGGGCGCTGCAGGGGGCGAAGCCAATTCCCCATTACTCGTGGGATCACTATGAAACCCAAAAAACGAAAAAACAAACCAGGGAGGACTGAGGTAACACCCCAAACCCCAAACAAGGAAACCGATTCGGGACCCTCTACTTCACCGGAGGGAACTCTCAGAGGACCCTCCAACCCATCCTTACCTTCCTCTGGAACCACTCAGGGATCAGAGGGCACACAGAGTAGCTCTTCGGAGCTCCTATTCATCACCCATCCCGAGGTCACCCCGGTGACCTCGGAAAACACCCCAACGATGGGATATTCCTCCACGGAGCCCCCCGTCTTCCCTACAAACCCTCTTCCTACCCCCACCCCTAACCTCCCTCAGACCTCCCTAGAAGAAGCCAAAGAACGGCAACGGACCTCGGTAGATGAAAGACTCCAGTGGGCAAGAGTCGAAAAGCCCAACGTATGTGGGGCCGCGAGGAAGCGGAGGAAGAGGGAGCAACAGCGGGGTCTTGTGGCTCCTCCAGGGGGAGCTCCTGATCCAGCAGAGGCTGGCACATCTTTCGATGTTTCCAAGAGAGGATCCTCAACAGGAGCCTCTCAGAAGGATCGGACACCTGCCTCCAAAAGAGGCAGGACACCAGGGTTTACTCCAGTGGAGACCGGGCGGGAGTCCAAAAAACTAAGGGTCGGCAACTTCGGCCAGTGGAGGACGGACTACGCACAGGTTGCTGCTGGAGATAAAGCTCTGCAGTTGGTCATCACCCAAGAGGATCAGCCTGAAGGAGGCTTCGGTGAGGATCAATTGTTAGAGTTCCTCGATGCTGTGGGGGATGCGATTGCAGATATCCTGTTGCGGTCAGTTTTGACCTTAAAGCATTACATACCACGAATGGGACACCCAGTATATTAATTTCCCAACAAGGCTACTTTCAGCTAGTGTTACGCAGGTTATTTGTACCTACTCTGAGGTATAGTTTCCTGAAGGTTCATTCCATTTAGCAGGCAAACCATACTTATTTGTGTGGGTGATCTAAAATAATTCAATAACAACTAATATACTCGAACGTACCATTTATCGCGCGATAAACGTCTATATTCGTGTACTTACCTATCCAGTATGCTTTGTGTATCATTTGCATTCGTTTGCCTGTCCGAGTGTCCCGCTGAAAGTGTTTCTTCGTTTGCTTTGACCTGTAATCGTCCACTCCTGCGATAGAAATGAGAACAATAATTGTTATTGTGTTCATTTGTTTACTTTCGGGTACTTCACGTCTAAGACGTATTGTATATAGGTATTTTAGTTTGAGAATAGATTTTTCATTATATTCACCCACCTTCAATCATTGGATATGATGTGTTGGTATATTTTGTTGGTTGTTGTTGATAATATTCATGTTTAGATTCTTGAGGTTATTCTAGGTATAGTAATTGGTAGCTGTGGATTATATCCTACTTCAGTCCGGACCGAATAGACACGATCGGCGTTTTCAATGCTACCAACTTGCAAAATATCGCTGTCATTGGTGGTATGGGTTGTTCATCGAAGGGTTGAGTGACAAGTGCATAGGGTATGGGGCTGCATGAATGTTGTTTTCAAATAAAGGTGTTTACTTTGCTTTATTACTTAGCATAACATGTCGTCAGTAAGTCGTCAATTATGGTGAAATTTATAGTGGGTAAGTAGCGCCACCTAGGAGTCGGCGTTAAAAGTAGTTATGGATCAATCGGATGGAGTTAGTCGTTCGTCTCCGGAACTCTTCGGTTCGCTCGAGTCTCAGTCTGCAAATGGTACTCGGAGAGTGATAAGTAGTCAGTGACGGGCATCCAGAAAATCGTGATTTTTCGAAATCATCCTTCATTGGGTTTTATTCTGGTGTCCACCTTTATAATTTTGGGGATTGCTGGTAGTTTTGGAGCATCGTATTAGTGCCATTCCTGAAATTTTGTCTCAGCCTGAGGATTTGTTCTGACACCACGCCGAGTGCTGTTGCATTTGACTGTGCATTTTTGATCTACCAGGTATGTCAATAAATCTTCATTATAATTTTTGGAGTCGACCTGCACCTCACTTATTTATAAAAGGGAAGATTCATCGTTTTCTATTTTTCTGTTCTTGTCTACAGAGAGTACAAAGGCCCTAAGTCACTCTTAAATCACTCAACCAAATATTCGAACTTGGATTGAAATAAGATATTTGGACGATAACCTCTTGGCCAGGGTGAGCAGTATTTTGTATAATATTTTTAGTAAATTTCTTGTATAATTTTTTTCGTGACAAATAATAATCGTTGACAGTTGGCTGTCAAGTTTGTCATATGACCTAAATGTGACATGCTTCATGAATCATACGTCGTTCCTGCATGCGACAGTTGACAGCTGTCAGCTTGATGTTATTATTTGAATTCGATTGAACTCTTATGGATTTTTCTAGTTGTTTAGTTTGTTCTTAATATATTTTCCACTAGGATAGTTCAACCACATTGTCTCATTTGCCAGAAACTGGTTAAGGATTATTTTTCAATTATTTTTTTTGCATTTGGGTTTGAACTTGGAAGGAAAAGTTTCTATTTTTGTATTTTTGTTCTCCTTCAGGGTTATCAGTATCGCCACTACTGGGTCGATCTTACCTGGCATTTGGAACTTTGGCCTAGTCATAACTTTTGATCTACCACATACTATACCGGGTGCACCAAGGGAGGTCTGGACTAGTCTATCAACCCAAGTTGGCGAGCTTCACCACTGGATGGGTGCTTACGTCAATGCATCAGGGATGAAGGATTAAAAGAAATACAGAGGGTGTCCCTGTATACCAAGTTTGCCCAATTGATTTATGCTATTTTTTTTTTGCTCGGCTTACCGATATATCTATACCTATTCATGTTTAAATGTTTGGTTTTGGTTATTAATCATTGATATATGAATGGCTCATGCTTCTCTTGAAGTGCTTACGATACTATTTTGTGTTCATTCTCTTTGAGCTATTCCGTTCATCTGAATTGTTATTGATTGGCAATTTTTTTTTGTGATTAACCAACCTGCATTTTTTTTGTGAATAACCAAATCCGCATTTTTTTTGTAGATAACTAACCTGCAATTTTTTTTTATGGTTGTCACTAATTTGCGATTCAACTATATTTGCTACTTTATCAGTTGCTTCTTAGTATTTACAGTTTGCTTGCACTACCTGTCAATTTGTAATTTGCTTGCTATTTTTTATTGCTCTTTATTGCTACCTACTATTCATTTGCTATTTTACGCTATTGCTATTTTACGCTATTGCTATTTTATGCCATTGCTATTGTACTACTGTTATTCCATGCTAGATATCCTTGCCTGCCGAGTTAACTATAATTCGTTCATGACTTGTAAAAGCCTACTAGGGTGGAGTCGCTAAGCGGATTCCCGACTTAGCGCAATCTCATTGTACTAGAGGAACGCCTACGCCTGAGCTCACGCGTCGCGACCAATTAATAGCACAATTTGCAGTATTATTTTGTTGGTGTGCTACTAATTATTTTCCTTTTATGCTATGTGAAAAGTTTTTTTTTTTGTTTTGACATTTAGACAGGTCAACTATTTACTTGCCTTCCCAGGGGTTGATTTAGGATATTTATTGCAATACTCCATATAGTACTATTTTGTGGTTTGAATTGATAAACTAGTGAATAAAAATTTGTCTATGTTGAAATCGGTGTTTTATATTCTTTTTTTTCACTCTTATTCGGTGAATTTGAAGGGTGATAATAACTAAGGGTATCTGTGGTGGGGTAATAATTTACCTGGCGCTCAACTATTTCATCTTAATTTTTTTTTTTTGAATACTCGAATCCGAACCACCCCATCTCCACTGTAGTGTAGCTGCAAGTGCCCACCTGTTATCTTACAGATGTGGACAAGTGACTATTGGCAAGTTTGAGGTCACATTTTTGGCGCCCAACGTGGGGCCCGATAGAGCAGATAGAGCCAAATAGAGCTAATAGAGCAGAATAGAGCTATATGGAGTTTTCATCTTTTTAGGATATTTCAGGACATTTTCGAGCATTTGGGAATATTAGGTAGTACAAATTGAGCAACATTGTATAGATAACTCGTCATTTCGAACTCGTGAATTTCAAGGTCGAGACCTAGAGTAATGCCTCAAAGTGTCGGCAAGTATAGAGCTATTTAGAGTATTGAGTACTATAGAGCTAGTAGAGGACGACACTTGGGAAAAAAATCGTTTCATAGTTTTTTATTGATTTTTTATTGGCATTTCCTTGAATTTTTTTTTCACAATGGCACATAAGATGCAAGTAAATCGTTTAAACCAAGAGGAACTTTCATATGAATTGAGAATACGAGGTATAGCAACTGCGACAGTTGAACAGATGCGTCAATCTTTAACGATGGCGATTAGGCTCGAGAAAAGCGGAGATAGTATTAGGTTACCTAAATATCCGTACACTGTCGAAGAAGACGTACAAGCAATCACGGATAAAATTACAGAATTAGAGCCCCTCATTGCAGATTTTAATGATAATAGAGTCAGCAATAGTTATTTAAAATATCAGTCCAAGCTATCCCACCTGTTGAACCGCATTGATCACCTCGATGAGGAATCTGATTGTCGTCCGGATTTCTTGGCCAAGGCTTTAGCCCTTATGCATGCCCTTCACCTCAAAGCGGATGAGCATCAAAGACTCCAAAATGTCCCACCCTCTCTGAGCCTGTTGCAGCAGAGCAATTTTGCACCAACCAGAACTTCCAGTCCTAGGGCACCGTCACCAACACCCGCGACCACAGTAACCAACGTCAAGTCCATTCCCCCTAATAAGTGGGATATCAAATTTTCAGGTGATAAAAAGGGTATGTCCTTGAGTGCTTTTCTTGAGCGGGTAGAGGAATCAAGAATTGCGCGACACGTATCCAAGGACACGTTGCTCGAGTCAGGGATAGATTTATTCAGTGGTAGGGCTTATCAATCTTATGTCGCTTATAGATGTGAGGTAGCTAATTGGGATGAGTTTTTTGATCTGCTTAGAGAAGAATATCTATCCTCTAACTTCAACGAGAAGCTGTTCGAGGAGATCAAGAAAAGGACACCGGGTCCCGACGAGTCTATAGGAATATATTTGGCAGTGATGTTAGGATATTTCAATAGGCTAACATGTCATGTATCGGAGGTGACCAAATTGAAATTGATCTTGAGGAACATCGCACCGTTCTACCAGAACCAATTGGCATTAGTGAATGTGAATTCAATTTCACACCTCAGGGAACTGTGTAGGCGATTGGAGGCCAGGAAAGAAGCCGTGGAGAACTTTGCTGCCCCATCTAGACGAAGCGGAGCGTTAGAGCCTGATCTGGCTTACGTCGGTGTTGATCAGGAGGTGGACGAGGTCAATAGTTGTCAGGCGTCGGCTCCTACTCGCCCTGGGTTATCTGGGGAGTATTCCAAGGACGTTGTCTGCTATAGGTGCAGCAAACCAGGACATCGGGCCATAGGGTGTACTGCTAATGTCGCAAAATTTTGCTACCGGTGTAAGAGGAAAGGAGTGACGGTAAGGACCTGTCCTGATTGTTCGCGTCAGGGAAACGCCAACCGACGCACCTGAGGGACCGGGGTAGGTGTGTCGGAGCGGAGCACTCGGTCGGCAGGCTGCAAGTGTTACTCGATTATGTTTTGGAACACGCAGTGTATGATGAGCGTCCATATTTGAAAGTTGATATTTTAGGTAAGTCCTTGTTGGGATTATTGGATACGGGTGCTTCAAGGACAATTCTTGGTGGGAAAGGATTGCAAGTTATTCAGGAATTGGGGCTTGCTGTTAATCGGGGAGAAACAACATTTTGTACAGTGGCAAATGGTACTCGATGTCGGAGCGTGGGTGAGGTGGAGTTGCCTATCATTTTGAGGGGTCAGTTTCGGCTCATCAAGGCCATCGTCGTCCCAGAGTTGAGTCATCTATTGATACTTGGAGCAGACTCTTTCAGGGTCATGGGAATCGTTCCCGACCTTCGTCATAACGAGTGGCATTTCTCAAGTGAACCTATAACGGATAATTCGGTAGAGCATGTCAATGGACAGACACAATTGAATGACATGGAGAAATGTAGGTTACAGGCTGTGATAGATCGAAATGTCTCATTAATGGGTAAAGAGCTCGGGTGCACCACTGAAGCCGAACATATCATTGTCACCGACAGTCCGCCGATGAAGCAAAGGTACTATCGAGTCAATCCCGTGGTGCAACAGCAAATTGACAAGGAATTGGAGGAGATGCTCAAGTTAGGGATAGTTGAGCCCTCAAATAGTCCTTGGTCATCCCCGATTCTGCTCGTTAAGAAGAAGGACGGTTCGTTCAGATTTTGTGTAGATTTTCGGAAACTGAACTCAGTCACAGTTCGGGACAGTTATCCTTTGCCGTTGGTGTCAGACACATTGGACAAGTTACGGGACGCGAAATATCTATCAAGCCTCGACGTAAAATCTGCATACTGGCAGGTACCTATGTCTGAGGATTCGAAAAAGTATACGGCGTTCACTGTTCCTAATAGAGGCCTTTTCCAATTTCGGAGGATGCCGTTCGGTCTTCATAACGCCCCAGCGACGTGGCAGCGCCTAATTGACTCTGTCCAGGGCCACGATCTCGAACCACATGTATTTGTTTATCTGGACGACGTGATCATCGTGAGCCAATCATTCGAACAGCATCTGAACATTTTAGACGAGGTCTTTCGCAGGTTGAGGGAGGCTAACATCACCATCAGTGTGGAGAAATGCCAGTTCTGCCGCCCTGAAATGCACTACTTGGGCTATGTCATAGATCGTAATGGGTTGCACGTTGATCCAACAAAGGTTAAGGCTATGTTAGAATCGCCTGCACCTACTAACGTTACGGAGGTGCGTCGAATAGTAGGTACATTTTCGTGGTATAGGCGTTTCGTATCAGATTTTTCGACGATCATAGCTCCTATCACTAGCCTCCTTCGTAAGAGTTCGAAATTCTACTGGTCCAAGGAGTGTGAGGAGGCGTTTCAGCGTATAAAGGAATGTTTAGTTGCTGCCCCAATTCTCAGCTGTCCCGATTATTCGAAGCCCTTCGTAGTACAAACTGACGCTTCGGGCTATGGTATAGGAGCCGTTTTGACGCAGCCTCATGATGACGGAGATCACGTTATTGCCCACTTGAGTAGATCGCTGACTAGGCAAGAGCGGAACTATTCCACCACGGAACGGGAGTGCTTGGCCGTGTTGTGGGCGGTTCAAAAGTTGAGGCCATATCTTGAAGGGGTATCATTCACGGTCGTTACAGATCATTATAGTTCGTTGTGGTTGCAGAATTTGAAGGACTTGAATGGTCGGTTGGCCCGGTGGTCGGTGCAACTACAACAATACAGCTTTCAGGTCATCCATAGGAAAGGCAAAGAGCATGTGGTGCCAGACGCTTTATCAAGGTCGGTTCCGGTGGTGGATTCTGTCTTGGTTGCAGAAATGCCACCCAAATTTCCATCGGTTTCCCAAGATAGGTGGTATAGAAACATGTTAGATAAAATTTGCAAAAATCCCTTGAAGTTTGGTGGCTGGAGGAAGTCGGGAGGTAAATTGTGAAAGCATGTTGGTTGTGACTACCCTAAGTTGTCGTTGGAGGCTGATGCTTGGAGGCTTGTAGTCCCGAAAGAGAACCGTCACCAAGTTATTGTCGAGGCCCACGAGCCTGCCACTTCTGGTCACATGGGGATCTACAAAACATTTTCTCGGGTAGCAGAGCGTTTCTACTGGCCAAAAATGAGGTTCGACATTTCAAAATTTGTTAGTCGCTGTGAGGTGTGTGCAGCTCATGAAGGTACCAATGATAAACCAGTGGATAAGATGGTCTCTCACCCCAAACCAGACAGGCCATGGGAGTTAATTTCGACGGATCTGATGGGTCCTCTGCCAAGGTCGAAACATGGGAATAGTTTTATTTTGGTCGTCACAGATTATCTAACTAAGTTTCCACTTGTTTTTCCTCTCCGGAAGGCCTCAAGCGACTCCATAATCCGTAAGATAGAGAAGGAAGTGTTCTTGCTGTTTGGTGTCCCTCGGATTCTGATTTACGACAACGGACCTCAATATCGGAGCAAACAATTCTTGAAGTTTGCAGACAAATATCACTGTCGAATTAAGTTCAATGCAAATTATCATCCCAGAGCTAACCCCACCGAGCGGGTCAATCGCACCTTGAAGACGATGTTATCAATGTACGTGTCGGATAATCATCGGTCCTGGAACGAGAATCTCGATGAACTGGCTTGTGCAATTCGGAACTTCCAGACATGAAATTACTAGACTGACCCCCTATTTCATGAACTTTGGTCGGTCTATGACTCTTAGTGGTAGAGATTATGTCAATAGGGAGCTGCTAGGTACAGAAGATGGGACTCAAACTCCGGAAGTTAGTCGAAATGAGTCATTCAAGGAGATGTTCGCAGATGTTCGTAAACGTTTGGAAGTTGCAGGAGAGAGGAGTTGCGAACGTTATAACCTTCGTTGTAGGCATGTGGAATACCTACCAAACCAGCTGGTGTGAAAGAAAAATTATGCTTCATCCGATGCAGCGAAGGGTTTTTCTCGAAAACTTGCTCCGTCTTTCGTAGGGCCGTTTTATGTGGATAAAAGGTTATCTCCCTGGACATACGAACTCAGAGATGAGCATGGAAATTCGAAGGGTGTCTGGCATGCCAGAGATCTTAAGCCAGGCCCGGTTGGTGAATAGGTAGGAAAGGTGGATTTTTTTTTTGGTCAGGGTGATCGAGTTATGAAGAAATTTACGGGGTAAATCTCTTGTAGTGAGGAGGGGATTTGTTGCGGTCAGTTTTGACCTTAAAGCATTACATACCACCAATGGGACACCCAGTATATTAATTTCTTAACAAGGCTACTATCAGCTAGTGTTACGCAGGTTATTTTTACCTACTCTGAGGTATAGTTTCCTGAAGGTTCATTCTATTTAGCGGGCAAACCATACTCATTTGTGTGGGTGATCTAAAATAATTAAATAACAACTAATATACTCGAACGTACCATTTATCGCGCGATGAACGTCTATATTCGTGTACTTAACTATCCAGTATGCTTTGTGTATCATTTGCATTCGTTTGCCTGTCCGAGTGTCCCGCTGAAAGTGTTTCTTCGTTTGCTTCGACCTGTATTCGTCCACTCCTGCGATAGAAATGAAAACAATAATTGTTATTGTGTTCATTTGTTTACTTGCGGGTACTTCACGTCTAAGACGTATTGTATATAGGTATTTTAGTTTGAGAATAGATTTTTCATTATATTCACCCACCTTCAATCATTGGATATGATGTGTTGGTATATTTTGTTGGTTGTTGTTGATAATATTCATGTTCAGATTCTTGAGGTTATTCTAGGTATAGTACTTGGTAGCTGTGGATAATATCCTACTCCAGTCCGGACCGAATAGACACGATCGGCGATTCCAATGCTACCAACTGATCAGTGCTGCCAACTTGCAAAATATCGCTGTCATTGGTGGTATGGGTTGTTCATCGAAAGGTTGAGTGACAAGTGCATAGGGTATGGGGCTGCATGAATGTTGTTTTCAAATAAAGGTGTTTACTTTGCTTTATTACTCAGCATAACATGTCGTCAGTAAGTCGTCAATTATGGTGAAATTTATAGTGGGTAAGTAGCGCCACCTAGGAGTCGGCGTTAAAAGTAGTTATGGATCAATCGGATGGAGTTAGTCGTTCGTCTTCGGAACTCTTCGGTTCGCTCGAGTCTCAGTCTGCAAATGGTACTCGGAGAGTGATGAGTGGTCAGTGACGGGCATCCAGAAAATCGTGATTTTTCGAAATCATCCTTCATTGGGTTTTATTCTGGTGTCCATCTTCATAATTTTGGGGATTGCTGGTAGTTTTGGAGCATCGTATTCGTGCCATTCCTGAAATTTTGTCTCAGTCTGAGGATTTGTTCTGACACCACGCCGAGTGCTGTTGCATTTGACTGTGCATTTTTGATCTACCAGGTATGTCAATAAATCTTCATTATAATTTCTGGAGTCGACCTGCACCTCACTTATTTATGAAAGAGATGATTCATCGTTTTCTATTTTTCTGTTCTTGTCTACAGAGAGTACGAAGGCCCTTAGTCACTCTTAAATCACTCAACCAAATATTCGAACTTGGATTGGAATAAGATATTTGGACGATAACCTCTTGGCCAGGGTAAGCAGTATTTTGTATAATATTTTTAGTAAATTTCTTGTATAATTTTTTTTGTGACAACTAATAATCGTTGACAGTTGGCTGTCAAGTTTGTCATATGACCTAAATGTGACATGCTTCATGAATCATACGTCGTTCCTGCATGCGACAGTTGACAGCTGTCAGCTTGATGTTATTATTTGAATTCGATTGAACTCTTATGGATTTTCCTAGTTGTTTAGTTTGTTCTTAATATGTTTTCCACTAGGATAGTTCAACCACATTGTCTCATTTGCCAGAAACTGGTTAAGGATTATTTTTTAATTCTTTTTTTTGCATTTGGGTTTGAACTTGGAAGGAAAAGTTTCTATTTTTGTTCCCCTCTAGGGTTATCAGTATCGCCACTACTGGGTCGATCTTACCTGGCATTTGGAACTTTGGCCTAGTCATAACTTTTGATCTACCACATACTATACCGGGTGCACCAAGGGAGGTCTGGACTAGTCTATCAACCCAAGTTGGCGAGCTTCACCACTGGATGGGTGCTTACGTCAATGCATCAGGGATGAAGGATCAAAAGAAATACAGAGGGGGTCCCTGTATACCAAGTTTGCCCAATTGACTTATGCTATTTTTTTTGCTTGGCTTACCGATATATCTATACCTATTTATGTTTAAATGTTTGGTTTTGGTTATTAATTATTGATTGGCATTTTTTTTTGTGATTTACCAACCTGCATTTTTTTTGTGAATAACCAAATCCGCATTTTTTTTGTAGATAACTAACCTGCAATTTTTTTTCATGGTTGTCACTAATTTGCGATTCAACTATATTTGCTACTTTATCAGTTGCTTCTTAGTATTTACAGTTTGCTTGCACTACCTGTCAACTTGTAATTTGCTTGCTATTTTTTATTGCTCTTCATTGCTACCTGCTATTCATTTGCTATTTTACGCTAGTGCTATTTTACGCTATTGCTATTTTACGCTATTGCTATTTTACGCTATTGCTATTTTACGCTATTGCTATTTTATGCCATTGCTATTGTACTACTGTTATTCCATGCTAGATATCCTTGCTTGCCGAGTTAACTATAATTAGTTTATGACTTGTAAAAGCCTACTAGGGTGGAGTCGCTAAGCGGATTCCCGACTTAGCGCAATCTCATTGTACTAGGGGAACGCCTACGCCTGAGCTCACGCGTCGCGACCAATTAATAGCACAATTTGCAGTATTATTTTTTTGGTGTGCTACTAATTATTTTCCTTTCATGCTATGTGAAGAGTTTTTTTTTTGTTTTGACATTTAGGCAGGTCAACTATTTACTTGCCTCCCCAGGGGTTGATTTAGGGTATTTATTGCAATACTCCATATAGTACTATTTTGTGGTTTGAATTGATAAACTAGTGAATAAAAATTTGTCCATGTTGAAATCGGTGTTTTATATACTTTTTTTTCACTCTTATTCGGTAAATTTGAAGGGTGATAATAACTAAGGGTATTTGTGGTGGGGTAATAATTTACCTGGCGCTCAACTATTTAATTTAATTTTTTTTTTAATTCTCGAATCCGAACCACCCCATCTATACTGTAGTGTAGCTGCAAGTGCCCACCTGTTATCTTACAGATGTGGACAAGTGACTGCTGGCAAGTTTGAGGTCACAATCCCAGCGGGTACTGCTCCTCCACAGTTCCAGTCCACACGACTGTGGCGAAGGCAGCTGTTGGTATTTGCTACCAACGAGTTTTCAAAGGAGTGGCTCACCAGGGAGTTGAAGAACATCAAACCCTGGAAAGACGCCACTCTTATTGTCATGGACCCAACAAGGCTCAAGCTACGCCAGGCAATGTTGTGGATCCCTGGCGAAAGGTTCCTGCCTAACCAGGAATTCCTCAAGAGACTGATGAAGCAGAATCCAAGCCTCTCGGTATCTCCTTGGAGAATCTGGGAGAGGAAAGAGGAGAAGCAAGGACTTCGCCTCGTGGTGGGGATGGACGAAGAGTCTATCAGGCTTCTCAGCCTGATGAACTTCCAGCCCTACTACAGTGCGACACAGGCAACTGTGACCATCCTTGAAGGGCCCATGGCTCAACAAAGAGTGTCTTGGGGTACCGATCAAGGGACCTCCGGAACCCGGACCAGGCGAGCTGTGCCTGCTGCCTCGGCCCCCCAAACCGGAGGAACCTCACGAGGGATCTCTGAAACGGTGGCCGAGGAGGCGCGTACAGAAACGTTAGTCGTGGGTGGAAGAGGAACTGCTGAGGTCGGGGCTCCTACACCTGAAACTGAAGGATCGTCAGACGATACCTCCAGGAGCGACATGGTAGGAGGAACTCCCTCGAGGATCTCTAACCGGTCAGAGTCGCCTATGAGCGATGAGGTCCAACCAATGAACCTCGGAGTGGTGACTGAGGAACCCGAAGGGGGACCTCAGTCAGACCAATAACAGGAGGCCGAGTCGACGAAGGGGGGCGATGGAGCCAGGCTGCGGAGGAGCCACAACAAGTAAGTTAATTTATGTCTGTAAAAGTCCTACAAATTAATTTGCAACATGGGAAAGCCCCAACGGCTCTGGCATGCCGAAGGATCCGAGAGTGGGACATTGATATCCCACTAATACAGGAGCCTTGGACATACCAGGGCAAGATAAGAGGGCTAGGAATGGGCGGAGGAACGACCCATTACTGTGCCTCTGTCGATACCAGCCCCCGGGCGTGTATTTATACAAAAGGCATGAAGGTCTTCCCTGTCCCAGGATTCTGTACCAGAGACCTGGTGGCGGTAGAGATCCTCATGCCGTCAAATGATCGCACCCAGGAGGTAGTAGTCTGCTCCGCCTCGGGAGATCGAATCGTTAGTACGATATTGCGAGGAATCTGGGAAGGGCCTTCTCATCGGCTGTGACTCGAATGCCCACCATATTTTGTGGGGCAGCCGGGACACGAACCCGAGGGTAAGTGCTCTGCTCGAATTCCTCACCACCAGTAATCTGGAAATCATAAATGAGGGCTCAGTACCTACTTTTTTCACGCCTAGGCGGCAATCTGTTATAGATCTTACTCTATGCACTCGAGATATGTTGACCCAGGTTCATTCATGGAAGGTGTCACGAGATGAATCTCTATCAGATCATCGACACATTCTGTTTACGCTGGGGGGTATAAGCGCACCAGAAAAAGAAAAATATAGGAACCCTCGTGCCACCAAGTGGGACCTCTTTCGGGAGGAACTCAAAGGAAGGCTTGTGGGTTTGCCATCAAAGTACGGGAGTGAGGCCGAACTAGATACAGTGGTGTCGTATCTTATTAAGGCCATCACTTCCTCGTACGAAAACAGCTGTCCACTTAAAGACAGAGCTACCAATGCTAGAACGCCATGGTGGAATTCAGAAATAGAAAACCACCGCAGGCTCACAAGAAA
The DNA here is from genome assembly GCA_918026855.4 of Phaedon cochleariae. Taxonomy (NCBI): domain Eukaryota; kingdom Metazoa; phylum Arthropoda; class Insecta; order Coleoptera; family Chrysomelidae; genus Phaedon; species Phaedon cochleariae. The sequence continues at coordinate 13,130,156 of OU896723.1, forward strand.
GCTTCTAAACAAAGCGAAACGCACAAACGTACCGCAACACTGGGAAGAATATAAGTCTGCCCAGAGAGCGTACAAAAAAGCCATTCGGCAAGCACAAAGAGAGAGTTGGCATGCCTACTGCGTAGAAATAAACACGATTTCTTCTGCGGCAAGGATATGCAAAGTTCTCTCCAAAGAACCGGGAAGAGGAGTGGGCGTGCTGTCTCTGTCAGATGGTCGAGAAACCACAACGGCAGAGGAAACATTGCAGCACCTCATCTCCACACACTTTCCGGATTCAGAAATATCCAACGAACCACCTTTGAGGACGAGCCTAGTGAGAAGAACTCACATGGACTATAAAACGGCGTCAAAAGTGGTTACATACGAGAAGGTGAGATGGGTTGTGAAGACATTCGCACCATTTAAATCACCAGGGGAAGATGAAATATTACCGGCCCTCCTACAAGAGGGACTGGACACCATCATTTCCCTGCTTATGAAGATATTTCGGTCTTGTCTGGCTCTGGGCCATATACCAGTGGAATGGAGATCGGTTAGGATCGTATTTATCCCGAAACCAGGGAAAACAGATTATTCCGATGCCAAAGCGTATAGACCCATCAGCCTCACGTCTTTCCTCATGAAAACACTGGAGAGGCTGATAGATCGTAACATCAGAGATGTGCCACTGCAAATAAACCCGCTGCATGCACAACAATATGCCTATCAGACTGGGAAGTCCACAGATGCGGCTCTCCATCATCTTGTCCATAAGATAGATGGAGTGCTAGCTGGTGGACGCTCCGCCATAGGAGTCTTTCTAGACATAGAAGGAGCATTCGACAATACGTCATTTGAATCGATATGCCATGCCGCGGATAGACATGGGGTCCATCAAACCTTGACTAGGTGGATTAGGGCCATGCTATCGCAGCGAGTGGTAAAAGCAGAACTATGTGGGAGGTCGGTTGCTGCCAAGGTATCAAGAGGATGTCCTCAAGGAGGGGTTTTATCACCACTACTATGGTGCCTGGTAGTAGACGAGCTCCTCATAGATTTGAATAGGCCAGGGCTATATGCGCAAGCATATGCAGATGACTTGGTAATAATGGCCCAAAATCAATCGGCGAACCGGCTAGGGAATCCAATCATGGAAGCCCTCAATAAAGTGGAACAGTGGTGTTCCACTAGTGGATTGAGAGTCAATCCAGAAAAGGCGAACTTGGTATCATTCACTAAGAAACGCAAAATAGGAACACTTCCTGAGATATTTCTCTCGGGAAAGTGTCTCCAATATAAAAGCTCATCAAAGTACCTTGGAGTTATAATAGACTCCAAGCTCACTTGGAATGAGCACATTGCAAACCGCACTAAGAAGGCTGTATGCTGCTTCTGGGCATGCAGACGAGCCTTTGGAAAAACGTAGGGTCTCACACCCAAGACCCTTCACTGGATATACACGGCAGTAATACGCCTAACACTTACGTACGGGTCCATTGTATGGTGGACCAGTACCAATAAGGGCAAGACCAACAGAGACTGGATAAAGTCCAGCGACTGGCCTGCCTGGGAATAACAGGTGCTTTGAGAACGACGCCTACCAGGGCTCTTGAAGTTCTGTTAGGTCTGCCGCCTCTACACCTGTTCATACAATACGAAGCCATGAGAACTGCTTACCGACTCAACGGTGCAAACCAGTGGGTCGGAACAGAAGCAGATCATGGACACTTCCTCATATGGAATAAGGCAAAGGAAAACTGTCCTATCCTCATGATGAGAAGGGATAATACCTTGCCAATTCTGAATTTCAACAAAGCCCCAAACACTGTCATCCCTACGAGGGAAGAATGGAATGACACAACACCTAGCGTGCCTCCTCCTAATGAGTCAATCTGGTACACGGATGGCTCAATATTTGGGGGCGGTTCAGGTGCAGGGGTATACAATGAAGAAACAGGTAAAGAAATTTCAGTTCCTTTGGGCGAATATGCCTCAGTGTTCCAGGCAGAAGTACTTGCAATACTCACCTGTGTCCAAGGAAACCTAATTATGAGAGGTCGTTGACCAATCACTATATGCTCGGACAGCAAAGCTGCAATACTGGCTTTGCTTACATCCAAATTGGTGTCCGAGTGCAGAAAAACCTTGGAAAACCTGGCAAAATCAAGAAAAGTCAGCCTCATGTGGGTCCCGGGACATTCGGGAATACCCGGAAACGAGGAGGCAGACAGACTGGCAAAGATCGGTTCCGGACGGACCTCGGTCGGACCGGAACCAATCTTGGGAATACCAAATACCCTGGCAATGTCATCTATAGAGGAACAGCTGCAAAAGCAATTCCTCAAAATTTGGCAGGACACATCAGGAATGAGACAATCGAAGCTCCACATAAAGGAACCTTCGAAGAGGCTCGCAAAAGAGGTTTTATTCCTGAACAGGCGAAACCTTAAAATGGTAGTGGGGCTCCTAACGGGGCACAACCATCTCAATAGGCACCTAGAGCTTATTGGGATCAAGGATGACCCCCTTTGCAGATGGTGCCTGGAAGATGACGAAACGTCATCACATGTCCTCACTGAGTGTCCAGCACTGACGCATCAGAGGAGGGCTGTCCTTGGCCATATAATTTTGAGGCCAGAGGACATAAAAATGATTCAGCTGAGGAAGCTGCTGAATTTCTCCAAGGCAGTCGGCATACCCAGCTGAATGTCGTAACATGTGGGCTCACAATGGGCCCGAATAAGGAGGCCCACGTGCAGGGGGTTCACCCGCCCACCAGTGCTTCGAAGAAGAAAGAAGAAGAAGATACAAAACCCTTCCGGTAAACTGCAACGATGGGCAGTAAAATTACGTCAACATTCTCTTGATTTGATACATAAAAAAAGCAGTAACAATGTTTCACCAGACGCTTTGTCTAGGATTATACCAGATCATGATGATAATATAGAAGAAACCGACCATCTCGAAATTGCATTTTTTGATCTTGACGTTGATAGGATTGACCGATGGTACGATAACTTGAGAGGAAAAATTCTCAGAAATCCAGATAAACTTCCACAATGAAAGGTTGATAATGACTTTGTTTTCAAATTTGCACCTAGTAACCTTCCTCTGCAATCGAACATACCAGATTGGAAGTACCTAGTTCCGAAACCTCAAAGAACCGAAGTTATCAAATCATGTCATGATCCGCCAACGAGCGCCCATTTAGGTTTTTATAAAACATTTAATCGCATTCAAGAACACTTTTACTGGCCGAAGATGCGCCATGACATCTTAAAGTATGTTAAAGCTTGCAAAATTTGTGGTGCACAAAAGATGCCAAACACCGGTCGTATGGGTCATATGGGACGTGAAAAAGAAGTGAACTGGCCATTTCAAGTTATTGGATTGGATTTGATAGGTTCATTACCTCCTTCGAAAAAACAGAATAGGTGGATTCTGGTAGTATCCGACTGGTTTTCGAAGTATAATTCAATATTCCCGTTGAGAAGTGCAAAAGCACATTTTATTAAGAGAATTTTAGAGAATGAAATATTTTTGACTTTTGGAGTACCCCAGTATGTCATATGCGACATCGGCGTACAATTTACAAGTAAAAATTTCAAGAAACTTTGTGACAGATATGAAGTTCAAAAAATTTAGTACAATGCAGTGTATTCGCCACAATGTAATTTTGTTGAAAGGAACAACCGTACCATTGAAACAGCGATTCGTAGCTACATTGACGAACATCGTGATTGGGATTTGGAAATTTTCAAAATTCGTCAAGCTATTAATACTGCAAAACATGATATAACAGGTTTCTCACCTGCGTTCTTGGTTTTTGAACGACATGTTCCTATTTCTGGAAAATTTTATGACAATAATGTTTCTACTGCAGATATGGAGATTACGCCTGGGGACCGTAACACATATGCTGCTAATTTGAAAGGTTCAACTGATATTTTTCAGGATGTACGTGGAAAACTCCACAAGGCGTACCAGATAAATACGAAAACATATAATTTACGTAAACGAAACGTTGAGTTCTTTGTAGGGGACAATGTTTGGCGGCGCAATGGGTTGTTCGCGGCTAAACTTGCTCCCAGATACATTTCTTCGGTTGTACGAAAGAAATGCTCACGTCTAGTGTATGATTTGGAAGATCTTGATTCAGGGGCAAAGGTTGGCAAGTGGCATATTGATGATTTGAAAGCTTATCACGGTTCTGACCCACCTGACGATCTTGACGAGGAAGATTCCTCAGACACATCTGAGTAAGATGATGTGAATTGTTGATTGATAGCATGCTAAAGCGCAATTTACTTGGTATCGATACCCCTAATACCCCTTGTATATTGTAAGTTGTAATCTTCAACCTAATTTTGTTCCCTTCCTGAGTTGATACTCACCCTATATTTGAATATATAGGTACAATTTGATTTCCACCATGGCAATAGAAATCAAACTCATTCTTCCCCAGAGAGATTCACACTTCTATAAAGAAAAAATCTTCCCAACACAATATAATATAAAATATATTCAGTATTTCCCTAAGTGATTCAGTTTCACGAACTGTAAATAGATGTACATTAAAATTTTTATATTTTTCATTGACTAGTTGTGGGAGACATTCATGATTTTGACTTTACCCAATTTTTGACCTACCGATTTTGTACCCATTGAGGGCGTGTGATACGCGCAGTTATCAAGCCACAACAGATGAATATTTGGTCAATTTTTCATTGACATCTAACTACCTAAATGTGACTTTCAGGAAGTGACTCTAAAAATTTGAATTGCAACATTCCCTGTCATAATAAGTATGTTTGATTACATTAATAGTAGTCTTGTTTTTGCTAAAAAAAAAAGACCATCAAGATAGCCTTTTTTTTATTTTTCGGAGGGGGGTAGTGTAACGTTTTTATTTTCTAATATAACTAGCCTACATCAAAACGTTACTTTTTTACGTGATCTTCTACTATAATTCCAGATGAAACTCTCAAAGGAAACACTATAGAAGTCAGACACTTTTATTGTATATTTTGTAACATAGTTCAAAGAGGTGTGTCTAGTTGAACACACTGTATACCACACTGCCTCTCCTCGTGTCTCATGAGTTGTGGGTATCCTGAAACAAATTAAATATAAAATCAATCTGAATGTCAACATTGAAAAGCAACACAAATATTTTATCAAATGAAAATCCTACCTGAATCTTTTTGCATGATACGTCTCCATCCTTCATACAATATTATGAATCTGCTTGAGGTAGTCTTCTATTCAATGATGATTATCAAATGTCTATATCCAATAGTTTTTCTGATATTAAAGGAAACAACAATCATAGGAATTCACAAACACTGAAAATCAGACAAGGAATAACAAAAGATACGTACGATATACTCCTCCCGTGTTTATATGTGAATATTGTATAGTTAGATATAGTTGTGGGAAATTGGTTGAAATATCCTTTCATTGCTTCTCACAAATATCCCAGCACGTTATTCAATATCCAATGTTTACTTCTTCACTGCTTGGTTATTTCGTGACCATGACCTTGTGACCGTACTGTACTGACCGTCAGACAATTTCTACTCTTATTCTTCCTTCGTATTCGGCGAATTCCTTTGCCGTGAATTAGTTGTTCTACGCATGAATATCTAAATTCAGATGCCTCGTTTAGACCTTGCTCGAAAGGGACTCTACTATGCATGGATTTTAGCATTCGGACGTTGTTCAAAGCATACTCAACTATGTTAGGATTTTGGCATTTTCGCTGTCGCCATCTCCTGGTGTTCGTTCGATCTATCAAGTAAAATTAGGACATGACAGACAAAACTGTGTCAATGTCAAGGTCGTATCGATTTCGGTTTCCGCTTTCCGGCGAGGACTTTTCTCAGTTGGCCATGATTCTTCTCCCAAGGTGGTTGTCCTCGCAGCAGCAGCAGCAGCACGCGAACTTGCTGGTGATTCCATGTTTTTTCTTGAAATCTTTTGGTAGTATTTCAATGCTGGAAATATTCATCCCTTCAAGGCACTATTCATTCTGCTCACCTTTATGAGGCCTAACCGAGTTGCCCAAATGCAGTATAAGAGACCCAGACGTCCCGACTTCGACCACGTGACTCTTATGCCGACCGGACCCTCATCGCCACGTTCCTGCTCCCCAATGTTCAACAAGGTTTTTTTGTTAAAACCCTCGATCCAAAAGAGGTGACTTATTTCGTCTCCCCATCAGTGATCCAGGCGGTCTCTATACGCTCTATAAATTATTTTAGGGTTTTATGTTGGAGTTATGAAGGCCAACCAACCACGTGTCCCGTATCTCAATTAAGAGTTATGTATGCAGCAGGGGGCCCTATCAATCTTGCAAACGTCGTGGAGACCATGGTTTTTAAGTCATCTCGAACTTGAGATGCAAGCTTGAATCCTCCAGCCACCAATTTTGAAGCTGCCCTTCAATGTCGCCATCTTCTGACCATATTCCATGTCCAGTAACCGTCGACATCTAGTAGATACCTGCTTATTGGATAACTCAGTTTTTTTTAGTATTAAGTCTATTGACTATTAATTCTACAAAACTTTTACATATTTACATATCAATTATTATGGAGGTATAACTTTTCAAATCTCAACATACTGTATGTTCAAACCCTACTTGAATTTCTAAAACCATTAGCAGCGGACATGCAACATCTCATATAGCCGAAAATGCGCAATAAGACTCCCCAAAATTCATGAATTTTCAGGGTATAATCGATATCATATAGTCCAATAACAATCTTCTTCAAAATAGGTTTGCTCATAGGGAATTGAACAATATGTCAATGAAATATTATAAATATAATATCTGATGAAATCAAGAATTGAGAAGTAGGTATTCATAATATTCTACCAATGTATATAATAATTATTGCTAATGTATTTCATGAAAAACATTTTCATCATTAAATTTGTATGTATTGTTGAAGTTTCCATGTTTTTACTGATATCTCTCTCTGAACTCAACCTACAGGTTTCTGATTTTATCCTAGACATTCTATCTATGTTCTAAAAGAATCAGTGGCGTCCAAAAATAAATTACAGAAATATATAGATATTCTTATGAATTCCACATGTTATCTAGTTGAAAGATTTGACTATTGATACATCTGAGGATTAGCAAACGTATCAACCCACACCCATATGCCGCCGACGAAAAGCTAATAGGTGCAGTGTAAAAGGTAAAATTTTACGTTACGAAATTTGAAAATAATGACACACTTTGTAGGCTTACGTTCAAAAATGTATGCCTACAAAGTGCAGGGGGGTAAAGTCACCAAAAAATCCAAAGGGGTTAAATTAAATGTGGTTAGGAATAAGATATCCTTCAATGATTATGTAGCTTGCTTGAAAAACTTCAAGGAGCAGACAGTCACACAGCGGACAATCCGTTCCTTCAGCCATCAAGTATTCAGTATTGAACAGTCGAAAATTGCGCTATGTCCTTATGACACCAAGAGACACCTACTTCCAAATTGTTATGACACCCTGCCTTTCGGACATTTCTCCATAGCTGACATATGATTCTTCTTCCATATACATTCCTCAACAATATCACCCTCATGTTCTGAGAAATATCAACTGAAATATAATATTTTACCCCTACCACTGTACTTTAAGAATAATTTTTAGTTTTATATGTATACATTCATTGTTGTTACTTTTTATGTTGTTTTACCATATTCAATGAATGATTATTATGAATCTTGTTATTTCATTTTATACATCAACAAACATGATGACTAGACGTGCGTCGATGTATCAAATACGTACGACGATGCGTCAAAAACTTGTTTCGATACGTCAAAAACGTGTTCCGATGCGTCATGAACGTGCGTCGATACTTAAAAATCAGGAAAGCACGTCTGTTGACACGTGATATATAACACGTTACAAAATGAAAGACCATGATGACCGTCGTTGACAGTGGCATATAATATGGCCTTCGACAAGATACTTGGAATTTCGTTGAGTCAGCTGACCTTGAAAAAAAAACGTTATGAATGTGCAAGGTGATGTCTAAAACGTACAACGAAACTCCAATGCAAAGAAGAGTCACCACTCTCACCTCCTCAGATCTACACATACTATGGTATCTTCGATTGTGGGTTAATAGCATTTCTTATGTCAAACACTTGGTCAGTCTGGATACCATCAAAATATCTGAGGTCAGATAGAGGATGTTGATAACAAACAAACAAACAAACAAAACAAAGAAAAATCAGGAATCTTCATATTATTTCTAACTTATGTTGGGCAGTTGAGGGGAAACATATTCTAGCTGTTATTTTTTCTTCATCATTTCGTTATAGAATGGGGTCACCACCCTCACTTCTCTCTGTTTTACCTATCTATACATAAGATATGATAGCTTAGATTGTAGCATTGTTGTTAAAAATTCATGTTTATTATTGTTTTTCATCCTGGCATTTCTTGGGCACCCTAGAAGTGGTTCGAAATCCACTATAAGCTGAAGGTTCCACTTTTCCTAACCACGCACAAGTTTTTACTTCTGGAGAGTTAGTTCCCAACTACGAAGTAGCGATATACAAATCAACAAACTTTCAAATACAAATTCAGGTTGAGTTAAATATTGGATTGATCTGAACACAACCGATCTACCCAATTCGACGAAACGCCAAAAACGTTCAACGAAACGACAAAAACGTTCGACAAAACGTCGAAATCATTCGAAAAACGTCAAAACCGTCAGACGAAACGTCGAAAACGTGAAACGGAACGTCGACAACGAGAGACGAAACGTTGAAGGTGACACTTGTCATCTGTCACTTCTTGTGTTCCATGGAAAACTTGGGTCAGAAACGTCAAAAATGTTCGTCCAAACGTAACGTTTTTCACGCTCCCATCAAAGGAAGGGGGGAAGTTAATTTCATATTTTGATGTTTATGTCATACAGAATCCAAATCAATTGGGACATCATTTTCACAGTGATACAAATATTTTCTTAGTGCCATGCTTATAATAATTCACAGAATATATGCAATTAATCAAAACTGCTCTCATCATTGGAATGAGTCTTTTTAAAATTTATAAAACTGTGGAAATAAGCACGAAAGTTTATATCTTACAACCAAGCCATTCGATGGGACACTAGTTTTTGGTCGGCTTCAAGGATCTGAGTAACATCTATCTTGTCTATGTGGGACTCAATCTTATGTTACTGACCAGTACGAAATTTGTCTATCGAGTTTTCATCAAGAGTGTTTTTCCTGAGGTGATATATGGAGTTAGTAACAAAACCTACACATGAAACATGTGTCAAAACATCACCAACATCACCAACGTCAGAAACGTCAAAAACGTCAAAAACGTCAAAAACGTCGAATACGTCACGTTTTCGACGTTTTTCACGCTTTCGACGAATGCATTCTACGACCTATGTAAAAACATGTGTCAAAACATCACCAACGTCAGAAACGTAAAAAACGTCAAAAACGTCGAAAACGTCTGCTCGTCTGATAAACACAATTGAGCCACCAAACAGTAATAGGTCTAACCTATCGTAGCTTGAATGTGTCTATAGGTCTAACCTATCGTAGCTTGGATGTTTTTAGACCGACCAAACAAGAATAGGTCTAACCTATCATAGCTGCGTGGAAAACGTGACGTATCTGACGTACGTCTTTGATGTTTTGACACGCCATTTGATTGTTGATTCGTCAGAAGCGTGAAGAACGTGACGTTTTTTTACGTTTCTGACGATGGTGATGTTTTGACACATGTTTTTTCATAGGACGTTGAATGCATTCGTCGAAAGCGTGAAAAACGTCAAAAACGTGACGTTTTCGACGTTTTTGACGTTTTTTACGTTTCTGACGTTGGTGATGTTTTGACACATGTTTTTACATAGGTCGTTGAATGCATTCGTCGAAAGCGTCAAAAACGTCAAATACGCGACGTTTTCGACGTTTTTGACGTTTTTGACGTTTCTGACGTTGGTGATGTTTTGACACATGTTTTATGTGTAGGTTTTGTTACTTACTCCATATATCACCTCGAGAAAAACACTCTTGATGAAAACTCGATAGACAAATTTCGTACTGGTCAGTAACATAAGATTGAGTTCCACATGGACGAGATAGATGTTACTCAGATCCTTGAAGCCGACCAAAAACTAGTGTCTCATCGAATGGCTTGGTTGTAAGATATAAACTTTCGTGCTTATTTCCACAGTTTTATGAATTTTAAAAAGACTCATTTCAATAATGAGAGCAGTTTCGATCAATTGCATATATTCTGTGAATTATTATAAGCATGGCACTAAGAAAATATTTGTATCACTGTGAAAATGATGTCCCAATTGATTTGGATTCTGTATGACATGAACATCAAAATATTAAATTAACTTCCCCCCTTCCTTTGATGGAAGCATGAAAAACGTAACGTTTGGACGAACATTTTTGACGTTTCTGACCCACGTTTTCCATGGAACACAAGAAGTGACAGATGACAAGTGTCACCTTCAACGTTTCGCCTCTCGTTGTTGACGTTCCGTTTCACGTTTTCGACGTTTCGTCTAACGGTTTTGACGTTTTTCGAATGATTTCGACGTTTCGTCGAACGTTTTTGTCGTTTCGTTGAACGTTTTTGACATTTCGTCGAATTGGGTAGATCGGTCGTGTTCAGACCAATCCAATATTTAACTCAACCTGAATTTGTATTTGAAAGTTTGTTGATTTGTATATCGCTACTTCGTAGTTGGGACCTAACTCTCCAGAAGTAAAAACTTGTGCGTGGTCAGGAAAAGTGGAACCTTCAGCTTATAGTGGATTTCGAACCACTTCTAGGGTGCCCAAGTGATGCCAGGATGACAAACAAAAATAAACATGAATTTTTAACAACAATGCTACAATCTAAGCTATCAAATCTTATGTATAGATAGGTAAAACAGAGAGAAGTGAGGGTGGTGACCCTATTCTATAACGAAATGATGAAGAAAAAATAACAGCTAGAATATGTTTCTCCTCAACTGCCCAACATGAGTTAGGGATGATATGAAGATTCCTGATTTTTTTTTGTTTTGTTTGTTTGTTTATTATCAACATCCTCTATCTGACCTCAGATATTTTGATGGTATTCAGACTGACCAAGTGTTTGACATAAGAAATGCTATTAACCCACAATCGAAGATACCATATTATGTGTAGATCTGAGGAGGTGAGAGTGGTGACCCTCCTCTGCATTGGAGTTTCGTTGTACGTTTTAGACATTTCCTTGCACATTCATAACGTTTCACTGAATGTTTTTTTCTCAAGATCAGCTGACTCAACAAAATTCCAAGTATCTTGTCGAAGGCCATATTATATGCCACTGTCAACGACGGTCATCATGGTCTTTCATTTTGTAACGTGTTATATATCACGTGTCAAGAGACGTGCTTTCCTGATTTTTAAGTATCGACGCACGTTTATGACGCATCGGAACACGTTTTTGACGTATCGAAACAAGTTTTTGACGCATCGTCGTACGTATTTGATGCATCGACGCACGTCTAGTCATCATGTTTGTTAATGTATAAAATGAAATAACAAGATTCATAATAATAATTTATTGAATATGGTAAAACAACATATAAAGTAACAACAATGAATGTATACATATAAAACTAAAAATTATTCCTAAAGTACAGTGGTAGGGGTAAAATATTATATTTCAGTTGATATTTCTCAGAACATGAGGGTGATATTGTTGAGGAATGTATATGGAAGAAGAATCATATGTCAGCTATGGAGTTGGTCCGAAAGGCAGGGTGTCATAACAATTTGGAAGTAGGTGTCTCTTGGTGTCATACTGAATACTTGATGGCTAAAGGAACGGATTGTCCGCTGTGTGACTGTCTGCTCCTTGGAGTCTTTCAAGCAAGCTACATAATCATTGAAGGATATCTCATTCCTAACCACATTAATTCAACCCCTTTGGATTTCTTGGTGACTTTATCCCCCTGTACTTTGTAGGCATACATTTTTGAACGAAAGCCTAAAAAGTGTGTCATTATTTTCGAATTTGCCTCAGCCTTCATCATTCCCAAGACCTTTTTATTCACTTGCGGAATTCCATACGGGTTGTCAGAAGGGTAGTCGGATGTGTCGAATTTGGACAAGTTATTTTTGATAAGTTCTGCATATACATCATCACAGCCAAGTTCGTAAATAAAACTATCGGTGTCTGTATACATTAACTTACATTTATCTACCCCCATCGTTGAAAGCATGAAATCGTTAAAGAAATCATACATACACGTTTTGAATAAATCCAAAATAGCCATCCCTATGTATAGGAGTCTGTTAAAGACTATTTCAGATTTAGCCAATTCGATAGCAATCAGATCGTCGCCCAAAATCGTCCGGCCACGAAACATTGAGCTGGCGATGAGAATTTTAGCCCCATAGCGTCCATTCCATGATCTACATAATTTGACGACGCGATGTTCACGAATGTTTTCCATCGTTTTTCCAAACACGGCATTATTCATAAGTTTATATAGGTTTTTTTCGAATGTGTTGGTGGCTGCAGCCCTCAATCCAGTATTCAGATCAATGTAGGGCTTCAACCACGTGGCCTGTTCAAATTCCGCTACTCTGTGAATTTTGGTGAGCTTTAACCCTTGAATGCCCAAGTGGGGTATTCGCGAGACCCCAATGCACTATTTTCCTTGAAATACCGGTAATTTAAAAAAACTGGCAACCGCGTTTCTGAGTATTTGCTTGAAAACAACCGCGTGACCATGTGTCAGTTTGAGTTGATCCGCCGACGCGACCACTTCGAGTTACAACGAAATTAGGTGAGTGGGGTCGCTCACGGACCCCGGCTGGGTATGAAGAAGCAATATCTTTTTTATTGAGAATTAATTGTTTTCGTAGATATACTGAGTGAAATGGACCATACCAAGAGGCATAAACCACTAACTCAACAGGAACTTGAAGACATAATAGAAAAACTTGATCCAGAAGCTTCCGATTCAGAATTAGAGTATGAAAATGTGGATGAATCAGATGAATCGGATGCAGAGAAGGAAGATGTCAAAGAAATTATTTCGGAAACAGAAGACAATCTAGAAATACAGAGCGAACAGGATTCTGATCAAGAACCTGAACCTCAAGACATGATTCCAGGATTCGATCAGGATGCTGAGCCTGATGCATTGGGATCAGATTTGAACCAAGAACTTGAACCTCAAGCAGAAGTTTGCCATTTGCCAGAGCTTGTTTCGAATTAACATAATGGATGATGTATTCCTATTTATGGTGTAACGTGGTGTAAACGTTCTTGTTCATCTTGAACTTAATATATTGTTTGTATTGATTATCACTCAGTAATTGTACTATTATTATCGTTATTGTTATCACTATCATCTCTCCTTTTCTCATCTTACTTCTATTTTCCTTGTTAGGTCCCTGTCTCTGAGTTATAACCCTTTGTAGTTTTTCCATAGAATATAATCTCTTGTATTCATAATGCGAAAATTATCTGTTTGTCATATTAATACTAGATCACTAACAAATAAATTTGCAGATTTCAAAGATGAAACCCATAACAAGTATGACATCATCACAATATCTGAAACTTGGCTCAATGAAGGTATTTTGACAGAAAGTGTCGCCTTACAAGGATATAATATGATGAGGAAAGATAGGTCCAGTCGCGGTGGTGATGTGGCTGTGTATGCTAAAAGTTTTTTGAAACAGAAATTCTTAATATACCCAACATGAATAATATCATTTCTGAACAACTATGGATCAAATTCTAACATGAGAAGGATACATATGCAATTGGATGCATATATGGGCCCCCTAATACCTCTTCCTTGGATTTTTTTCCTGAGCTAGACGACTGTTTTCCATTTGTGATGCGGAAATTCGACAACGTCATCTGCACTGGAGATGTGAATATTGATCTTCTTGATCATCTCAATCATTCAACTATCCGTCTTGAAAATCTCTTGAATTCATATAGCCTCAAACAATTAGTAAATGAACCAACTAGATATGGATCCACCAGTTGTAAATTATTGGATCTGATAATATGCTCTGATAATTTAACTGCAAGCGACTGTACTATTATTGACTGCTCTTCTTTGTCGGATCACTGTCTAGTTTCTTTCAAGATCAAATTCATAGATCCTAATATAGCTAGCAGAATGTGTACATTTAGAGATTTTAAATATTTCAAATCTAATGGGTTTCTTTCTGATCTTTCATTATGCAATTTTCAGCCAATCTACGAAACAGATGATATAGACGAAAAAATTGAGTTATTGAACTACTATTTGTTGAAAACATTTGATGCACACGCTCCGATGCGTACTATAAAAATTACTAAAGAGAAGTCACCGTGGTTGACAGATAATCTCAAATTCATGATGAATTTGAGAGATCGAGCACTAGGTCGATACAAAAAGACGAAAAACGAGCACCATTGGCAATATTATAAAGATCTACGGAACCTTGTGATTCGAACAGTTGTATTAGAAAAAACAGCATATGTCGAACATCGTCTGAAAAAAAATAAAAAAACCATTTGGAAAGATTTATCAGATATGAATATACATAATAATAAGAGTATGAAAATAATTATCCCTGAGCACATCAACAACGTTAGTGAAATTGACGACTTTTTTACTGCTATTTCGAATGAAAATTCATCGCCTGATGATGATTTACAAAATTTTTTCTCTTGCAATATTGAAAATGATTCAATTAACTCGTTTGACTTCTCAAGTACTTCTGAAAATGAAATATATGATTTCTTATTAGGAATAAAATCAGATGCTACCGGCCCAGACGATATAAGTATTAGGATGATTTTGTATTGTTGCCCATTCATTCTACCTCTGATCGTTCATATTTTCGAATTCTGTATTCTGAATAGTGTTTACCCTGCGTTATGGAAGAAATCATACGTGATACCATTAGCCAAAAACTCAAACCCTCAAGAATTTAGTGACCTTCGACCTATTAGCATTTTATGTGCTCTGTCTAAGGTATTCGAGAAAGTAATCAATAAACAAATCAAGGAATATGTCGAAGCCCACAACATATTACCCAACTGTCAATCTGGATTTAGAAAAGATTTCAGCTGCACTACTGCACTTTTAAAGGTGGTTGATGATTTTCATACAGCTTCAGATAATAATTTCTTATGTATCCTCGTTCTCTTAGACTATTCGAAGGCTTTCGACAGAATAAATCATGGAATGTTATTGAGTCTTTTACACTACCTCGGGTTTTCAAATAACTCTATAAATCTAATTAAAAATTATCTTTGGCTCAGATCACAATGCGTTACCCTCAATAATATCAAATCTGAATTTAAAACGATTGAAAATGGTGTGCCACAAGGATCAATTATAGGACCACTGGTATTCACATTGTACACATCGCAATTTCCAAGTTGTTTAAATCATACTTCAATACACACGTATGCAGATGACACCCAACTTCATATGGTTTCCACAAAAAATGAACTGAATCAAGCATGTACAAGAATAAGTCGAGATATAGAGTCACTATTATTGCTTTCTAGAAAATATTGCCTCACTATTAACCCTACAAAATCCTGTGTGATGGTTTTCGGTCGTCCGTCAGCAAAGAAGCTTTGTAATAATAATAATATCAACATACTAGTCGATGGGGTGAAACTACCTTTGAAGGATGAAGTGAAAAATTTGGGTCTGATGTTGGATAGCTCATTAAGATTCTCTGGACATGTTTCGAACATTTTAAAAAAAGGATACAGCAGCATTAAATTGATTTATTCCAACAGGAGACTAATGAATGTTACTGTGAAAAAAATGTTATGTGAAACTTTAGTTCTTTCACATGCAAATCATGCAGACGTTGTTTATGGACCAAATTAAACGAGAGTGGACAGGTTCAGGGTGCAGAGGCTGCAAAATTCATGCGTGAGGTTAATATCCGGAATCAACAGGAGGCAGCACATCTCGCAGCACTTGGCTAACATCGGCTGGTTGAACATGAAAATGCGTCGAACTCTTCACGCTTGTGTGCTTTTTCACAAAATAATATGTTCACAACAGCCTGTCTACTTGTACAACAAAATTACCTTCAGAACAGATGTACATAACCTCAATTTGAGATTTAAAGGTATGATATCTCCGCCAAGATACAAAACCACCAGATATGAAGGTTCCTTCACGTACTACTGCTACTGGCTTTATAACCGGCTCCCGATCTCTTATAAAGGAATGTCGAAAAAAGTAATGAAAAATAAATTGAAATCTGATCTACTGAACAACAAATTGCCACAACTGTTGGATTACGTCTCATAAATTTTCATCATGGACAGCCCCACTACACACCAATTCGAACAACCTGTAATATGTGTTTACAAAATTCTACATCGTTTTCGAATATGTATGTTAATTTTTTTTTGTGTGTGTTCGCTTATGTATATCATGCCCCAATGTATTATTTCCAAAACGTTTGAATTCATGATATTGAAAAAACCTGCTGTTAACGATATATATATTATTATTCAAATTATAGTTATTGTATGTAGAGGTTGGATGGAAGAACAAGAAGCGAATTAGATCTCTTGGATTTCTAATTCGTCTATTGAATCCTGCCTTTTGATAGGATCTGTATTTTTTTTTTCATTTCCCTATCAATAAAAGCCATTATTATTATTATTATTATTATTATTATTATTATTATCAATATTGCCAACTTGGAACCAGGTGGCTCGCGGTGTTCGGCACAAAACGGCAAGTCTTTATGTAGATCGTGCAAGTTTTCTGGATATTCCAAATCTACTTGTAAGATGTATCCTTCTGGCGCATCGTCAGGAATCAATGTGACGTCAATGTGGCATCAGTCCATTCAAACCCTCCATAAGGGAGCGGCTTTGACATTGCCCATCCATATAGATTGTTAACGTCTAAGTGGAGGAGATGCTTTGATGGTTTCGTAGGATCATATGTTGAAGTGTACTTATGGTTGGCTTCGGAGTGGCGGTTACAACGAACCGAAAAACCACCTCTTATCGCCTTTTCGACAAACATCAGCATGTCAACATCTTTTAAAATTTGTAGTGAACATTTCGTGTACTTCAGCATGCAATCTTACGTATAACCTGGAAAGGTGTAAAAGTCCTTAAAGCAGCTTCTCTGTATTGTTCGAAAACATCTGCCAGAAGAAGGATATCTGTTTTCATGTATAAATCCGAGTATTCACCTAAATTTTGACATCCAAATTGTTGCCATACGTTTTGAGCATGAGCGTACTTCACATCATCGATATGTTCATCGTTCAATTCATTATAAAAGTTCTCAATGGGCGGTTTCGTCTAATTTGCTCGGACTATTGATGTGGTCATATGGAAAAACACCTTTCTTTGTGAGTAGATCAAATTTAAAAGCGTCTAATTGGTTGAATTCTTCTCTTAAATTTTGGAAGCTATCCTTCGTTAAATTGGATGCCAATTCGTCTAAATTGGCACCCAGGAATCTCAATGAGTCGATGAATCTGAATTTGATACCGGTTTCAGAGTTGTGCTGGGTGAAAGAAATGTATTTCCCCATATTTATCGGAAGTACGCTCACCTGTCCACGTTTGGCAATCTCTCTCAGAAAGAAATGAGAATCATATCCAGAAAAATTGTGGAACAGTATGGGCACTACGAAGGACTTGCGGTACCCCAAATTACAAGATTGATGCGCCCACCCCCTGAAGGCACCAGTGAAATGATGGTGGTCTTTTACAATGATATCAGTGCCTGCAAACGCCTTTTCACAGATATGGCAGTGTGTTACACCAACCTTATCTGGGAAATGGTTCAGAGGAACAATGTCTTTGATTTTAGACTGTACAAATTTCGCAACATCTGCCATTTCTGTGGCAAACCAATCCATGCAATCAGGACCTCGATGACTTTTGTAATAGGACAAGCTTTCATCGTACGAGCATTCGGAATAGTACCCCGCGCTGAAGGCTGTGTGTTTTTGATATTTTGCCATTTTTTGAGAAATTTTGTCATCACAGTGCTCCAAAACCGATTCAAAATCACCGTAGATGATGAATTCGGCCTTTTGCTTATGAATGTGATTTTCAAAAACAACTGAATCGTATTTGGGGAATGAAATTTCGCACTCGTTAACATTTTCACATAGAACACTGTGCTCTGCCAATTTGGATTCGCTTGAAAAATAATTTAGACACCTATCACAAAAATGTTTTCTCCCATGATTTTTATTGACTTGTGAAGATAGCAGTCTGGACATGTCTTCAATCCAACAATAATGATACCTGAGGTCTCCGTCGTAATCATCTTCAGGCAAGACATCATGATCGTTGGGCTTGGGGAAATATTCACTTTGAATTAGTAGTAAATTGACATGTCTGGGCTGCTTATGTTTCGTGAGTTTTATGGGTACTACTTCAAAATACTCTGTCTTTCTAACATGAATCAGTTCCAAGGCGTAAACGTTCACCAAGATATCATTGAGTTTTTAAAATTTAGGAATATTGTTGAGAGTGACGGTATTCAAAACTTGGCTGTAATGTGGATACGAGCTGGGCCTGTCTACATTACGGTTAGCAGGATGTAAAGCGCTCACAACACTCCAGAAGAAGCACGCCTGATCAATGTTTTTCACATTGATGCATGCACGCTTTTTCAAGATTTTCTCTGGCAGTTTGATATAGGATGAGCCATTGCCAATCTCTAATTTATTCACATTAACCTCTGAAAAAACAATTTGTGTCAAGGCCCAGCCACTACCCTCCTCCTGAAATTCCGAAAGTTTATTTACTATAGTATCAATCACATTATCCGCGAACCATTAATCTACATCCGTTCCTTCATCCATTGGGGCATTCTTCGTACTGAAATATTTATATTCGATACTCTCCGCGTCACACGATTGTTTAATGAACTCACCACAGAAGGTGCTGTTCACTTTCAGCATGGAAAATTCCCTCAAAGTTTTTCTGATTTTAATTTTGAAAATATGCGATGCCTCCTGTAGAAATTGCATCAACTCCTTGTGAGATAAATTGATTATGCCACCTGTCCTGACTCTACTCTCGAAAACAGATTGAACATCCCTCCATAATATTCTATTTTTACGAGTGCCCAGTCCTGCCCCAATATGATTCTTCTTCCTGATCAAACTGAAATTATCCGGAAGTAAAATACCTTTCCATTCGGATTTCCGGGCGAGAGGTGCTAGAGGGGGTTCACCATCGGCTCGAAAAGTCCTCAAGATAGACCTATGCAACATCCGAGGTCTAAGTTAGAACATCAACGATGTCCATCGACACCTTCAAATTGAAAAGCCAGACATATTGGCTCTTACTGAGACACAGGTCAATTCATCCACCAATACGACCTATCTGCTCTGTCCTGGGTACGAACTCCACACACGTTTCAGATTCGAGGGAGGTCTCTGCTTCTACTTTAAAACGAATCTATCATGTCAACGAGAAGAAACTTTTGGAACCAAATAAGTTTGATGTCATGTGGTTCCAACTCGATAGCCAGAAACAGACCAAATACCTTTGTTGTCACTACTTATCACCAAATGATCCATCCTATGGAGAGCTCTTCAAATTCTTGTCTCTGAAGCTTGACCAAATTCAACAGAACCATCCAGAAGCAGAAATCATCATCATGGGCGATTTCAATGTACACAACACTGCTTGGCTCGTACACTCTAACAGAACGGATGCAGCTGGGCGACAAGCCGAAGCTTTCGCCATCACTCAGGGCTTAGAGCAGCTTATCAAAGAACCCACACGAATTCCCGATGCCAATAACCATTCAGCTAACATACTTGACTTATTCCTCACTAATAAATCAGCACCCTACACCATAGATGTACGAGCTCCACTTGGCAATTCTGACCACACACTCATCTCCACAACCTGCCCATTTTTCATACCATCAACTGCTCCGGCACCCCTACGTCTTATATGGCATTACAATTCAGGAGATTTAAACGGTCTCCGCATGTTTGTCTCCGAGTTTCCTTGGCATAGAGTATGCTTTGACTCTGAGGACCCTTCACAGTGTGCTGCGGAAATATCCGAGATCATCATGCTCGGAATGGACACATACATACCTCATTTTTCGAAAAGATCATCACCTTCGAAACCCTGGTTCAACAAGAACTGTTCTAGAACTGTTGCCTTGAAACAAACAGCCTACCATCGCTGGCGCAAAAACCATAACCTCGCGACTAGAGCAGAATACGTTGATGCCAGGAATAACTGCAGCCAAACAATAGATGCTTCGAAAGAAACATACAATGCCAAGATAAGATCGAAACTCATAGATTGCCCCAATGGCTCTCGTTCGTTTTGGTCCCTTGCTATAGCGGTGGGAAGAAATTCGCAGGAGAAAGCGAATATTTTTGCAGAGATGTTCGCAGCAAACTCTACTTTAGATTCCCAAGGAAAACTGCCGCCAGACATTCCACCCGTTGATAGTCGAATGCTCGAAATCGTCTTCCGTCAACGCACTATCAGACGAATTTTGCTTGGTCTCAAAACGAATGAAGCTAACGGTCCTGATGGAATTCCACCTATTATCCTCAAAAAATGTGCACCAGAATTAACACCGATTCTCTGCAAGTTGTTTACCATCTCGTACAGGTCGGGTATTTTTCCATCATGCTGGAAGACAGCTAGAGTCCAACCAATCCCCAAAAAAAGGAACAAGAACCTGCCCAACAACTACAGGCCCATTGCCCTGTTATCAGTAATCTCCAAAGTGATGGAGAAAGCCATCAAGATCTACTGGAGATCTACTTGCCTACGTCACCCATTTATGGCAATCTTCAATAGAAAAACACGTAGAATCTGTAGCTGTCGCGTTGGACATATCGAAAGCATTCGACCTTGTTTGGCACGAAGGACTCCTCCACAAACTACCATCATACGGCTTACCACCTCAGCTATGCCATTTTTTATCGAGTTTTCTTTCAGGCAGATCGCTTCACGTGGTGGTGGACGGTGTATCGTCTGATACTATTGGCATCAATTCCGGCGTTCCACAAGGATCAATTTTGGCACCAACATTATTCCTGCTTCATATCAATGATCTGTTGGGAGTAACAACTTGCCCCATCCACAGCTTTGCAGATGATAGTACCCTCCATACTGCGTTCTCTTTCAGAATTCCCATTTCTTCCCAGGAAACTAAGAACTCACGGCGCAGGCAGGTCAATGCTGTCAATGAAGATCTTGCTGAAATCACAGCCTGGGGAACGAACAACCTAGTTGAATTCAACGCCACCAAAACTCAAGCCTGCATTTTCTCTAGAAAGGCGGAACTCAGTATGCCCGATATTGTAATGTCTGGCTTCACCATCCCCACCAAGCCCACCATATCAATGCTCGGTATTTCCATCAGCTACACTCTTTCATGGGATAATTATGTCAGATCAATCGCAAAAGCTGCTCCACAAAACTCGGATTCTTGTTCCGTGCGAAGAGCTACTTTACACCTCAACAGCTTCTCATGATATACAAAGTGCAGATACGGCCTGTTCTAGAATACTGTTCCCACATATGGGGTTCAGCACCAAAACATACGCTGATGCTCTTAGATTCCATCCAGAGAAGAGCCATTCGCCTGGTGGGTGACGCCACACTCACTCACTCTTTGACATCATTGGAACACCGTAGAAAGGTTGGCGACCTTTCACTTTTCTATCGATACTTCCAAGGGAAATGTTCTTCGAAAATCTCTGCAATCATCCCTTCACTAGCAATACCAATCAGACGAACTAGACAAGCCCAGTCAGCACATCCTTTCGTTGTCAACCTCGAAAGATGTCGAACAGCACTTTATCAAGACTCCTCCATCCATTGAACGGCTAGGCTCTGGAATTCATTGCCTGTGGAAGTATTCCCAACAACATATAATCTCCAAAAATTCAAAAAAAATTTCCAATACCTACCTCCTGTCCCTATCCTCCCTAGGAACGCACGATGTTCTTTGAACAGTATAGGGATTCCCTTCCCGCTCCAATCGATAAAAAAAACTCTGAAAACGTTTCAAATGCCCCACATTCGTTTGTAATTTTCTCAAAACACCCGCTGTCGAATTGTTCCCCCTGATTGCCTTGTTCAATTCTCTTATATGCCCCCTTATTTGGGGATGGGAGGGATGGGAGGGATGGGGAGGGATGAGAGGGATGGGAGGGATGGGAGGGATGGGAGGGATGGGAGGGATGGGAGGGATGGGAGGGATGGGAGGGATGGGAGGGATGGGAGGGATGGGAGGGATGGGAGGGATGGGAGGGATGGGAGGGATGGGAGGGATGGGAGGGATGGGAGGGATGGGAGGGATGGGAGGGATGGGAGGGATGGGAGGGATGGGAGGGATGGGAGGGATGGGAGGGATGGGAGGGATGGGAGGGATGGGAGGGATGGGAGGGATGGGAGGGATGGGAGGGATGGGAGGGATGGGAGGGATGGGAGGGATGGGAGGGATGGGAGGGATGGGAGGGATGGGAGGGATGGGAGGGATGGGAGGGATGGGAGGGATGGGAGGAATGGGAGGAATGGGAGGGATGGGAGGGATGGGAGGGATGGGAGGGATGGGAGGGGATGGGAGGGATAGGAGGGATGGGAGGGATGGAAGGGATGAAAGGGATGGGAGGGATGGGAGGGATGGGAGGGATGGGAGGGATGGGAGGGGATGGGAGGGATGGGAGGGATGGGAGGGATGGGAGGGATGGGAGGGATGGGAGGGATGGGAGGGATGGGAGGGATGAGAGGGATGGGAGGGATGGGAGGGATGGGAGGGATGGGAGGGATGGAAGGGATGGGAGGGATGGGAGGGATGGGAGGGATGGGAGGGATGGGAGGGATGGGAGGGATGGGAGGGATGGGAGGGATGGGAGGGATGGGAGGGATGGGAGGGATGGGAGGGATGGGAGGGATGGGAGGGATGGGAGGGATGGGAGGGATGGGAGGAATGGGAGGGATGGGAGGAATGGGAGGGATGGGAGGGATGGGAGGGATAGGAGGGATGGGAGGGATGGAAGGGATGAAAGGGATGGGAAGGATGGGAGGGATGGGAGGGATGGGAGGGATGGGAGGGATGGGAGGGATGGGAGGAATGGGAGGGATGGGAGGGATGGGAGGGATGGGAGGGATGGGAGGGATGGGAGGGATAGGAGGGATGGGAGGGATGGGAGGGATGGGAGGGATGGGAGGGATGGGAGGGATGGGAGGGATGGGAGGGATGGGAGGGATGGGAGGGATGGGAGGGATGGGAGGGATGGGAGGGATGGGAGGGATGGGGAGGGATGGGAGGGATGGGAGGGATGGGAGGGATGGGAGGGATGGCAGGGATGGGAGGGATGGGAGGGATGGGAGGGATGGGAGGGATGGGAGGGATGGGAGGGATGGGAGGGATGGGAGGGATGGGAGGGATGGGAGGGATGGGAGGGATGGGAGGGATGGGGAGGGATGGGAGGGATGGGAGGGATGGGAGGGATGGGAGGGATGGGAGGGGATGGGAGGGATGGGAGGGATGGGATGGGAGGGATGGGAGGGATGGAGGGATGGGAGGGATGGGAGGGATGGGAGGGATGGGAGGGATGGTGGGATGGGAGGGATGGGAAGGGATGAGAGGGATGGGAGGGATGGGAGGATGGAGGGATGGGAGGGATGGATGGGAGGGATGGGAGGGATGGGAGGCATGGGAGGGATGGGAGGGATGGGAGGGATGGGAGGGATGGGAGGGATGGGAGGGATGGGAGGGATGGGAGGGATGGGAGGGATGGGAGGGATGGGAGGGATGTCGATTGCCAGCTGTCGCGACCGTAGCGTCATCACCGTCATCTGGTGGTAGAAATATAAACTAGTGAGCCAAGACGAACGTAGGTACACTACTTACTTCAACAACATCTGTCCGCATACCGTATCTCTGTATTATATCATCTCACATGGATACCTCTGGAGCATATGAGTTCGCAACTATTATATGTATAAGACGACATCGAAGCAGGTATGACGCATGCAACAGACAGAACAAGAAACGTCGACCCCGACTATGCTCACACTGTTACTCCGCATTTCAGCATCTGACATGCCTACAGCTATAGCAGATACGATAGCACTGACCATATGAGACGACTTCGAGGGGACATATAACGAGAACAATTGATAAGTAAAGATACTTCGACATCAGTCTGCCCAGTGTATCTCACATGGATACCTTTGTAGCATGGTGGTTCGCAACGATCATATGAGACGACATCAAATCGGGAATAACGCACACAACAGGCAGATTAAGAAACTTCGACTTTCACTATGTCTACACTGTAACTTTGCATTCTAGCATCTGACATGCCTACAGTTATAGCAGATGCGATCGCACTGACCATATGAGACGATTTTGAAGGACTTATAACAAGAACAATAGGCAAATGGAGATACTTCGACAACATCAGTCCGCACACTGTATCACTGTATTCTATCATCTCACATGCATACCTTCAGAGCATATCAGTTCGCAACGATCATATGAAACGACATCGAAGCGAGTATAAGGCACACAACAGGCATAACAAGGAACTTCGACTCCGACTATGTTCACACAGTAACTCCGCATTCTAGCATCTGACATGCCAACAGATTCAGCAGATACGATCGCACTGACCATATAAAACGACTTCGAAGGACATATTACGAGAACATAAGGCAAGTGAAGATACTTCGACAACATCAGTCTGCACACTGTATCTCTGTATCCAATCATCTCACATGGATACCTTTGATGCATGGTAGTTCGCAACGATCATATAAGACGACATCGAATCGGGTATAACGCACACAACAGGCAATACAAGAAACTTCGACTTTGACTTTGCTTACACTGTAACTTTGCGTTCTAGCATTCGATATGCTCACAGTTATAGCAGATACGATCGCACTGACCATATGGGACGACTACGAAGGACATTCAACGAGAACAATAGGCAAGTAAAGATCCTGCGACAACATCAGTCTGCACACTGTATCTCTGTATTTTATCATCCCACATAAATACCTCTGGAGCATATATTATGTTCGCACCGATCATATAAGACGACATCGAAGCGGGTATAACGCACACAACAGGCAAAACAAGGAATTTCGATTTCGACTATGTTCACACTGTAACTTCGCGTTCTAGCATCTGACATGCCTACAGCTATAGCAGATACGATCGCACTGACCATATGGGATGACTTCGAAGGACATATAACGAAAGCAATAGGCAAGTAGAGATACTTCGACAACATCAGTCTGCATACTGTATCTCTGTATTCTATCATCTCACATAGATACCTCTAGAGCATATATGTTCGCAACGATCATATAAGACGACATCGAAGCGGGCATAACACACACAACAGGCAAAACAAGAATCTTCGTTTTTGACTATGTTCCCACTGTAACTTTGCGTTCTAGCAGATACGATCGCACTGACCATATGGGACGACTTCTAAGGACATATAACGAGAGCAATAGGCAAGTAGAGATACTTCGACAACATCAGTCTGCATACTGTATCTCTGTATTCTATCATCTCACATAGATACCTCTGGAGCATATATGTTCGCAACGATCATATAGGACGACATCGAAACGGGTATAACGCACACAACAGGCAGAACAAGAAACTTCGACTTCGGCTGTATTTATACTGTACCTTTGCATTCTAGCATCTGACATGCTTACAGCTATAGCAGATTCGATCGCACTGACCATATGAAACGACTTTGAAGGACTCATAACGAGAACAATAGGCAAGTGAAGATACTTCGACAACATCAGTCTGCACACTGTATCTCTTTATCCTATCCTCTCACATGTATACCTTTGGGCCATGGTAGTTCGCAACGATCATATGAGACGACATCGAATCGGGTATAACGCACACAACAGGCAGGACAAGAAACTTCGACTTTGAATATGTTCACACTGTAACTTTGCGTTCTAGCATCTGAAATGCTCACTGTTATAGCAGTTACGATCGCACTGACCATATAAGACGACTACGAAGGACATTCAACGAGAACAATAGGCAAGTAAAGATCCTGCGACAACATCAGTCTGCATACTGTATCTCTGTATTCTATCATCTCACATAGATACCTCTTGAGCATATATGTTCGCAACGATCATATAAGACGACATCCAAGCGGGTATAACGCACACAATAGGCAGAACAAAAAACTTCGACTCCGACTATGTTTACACTGTAACTCCGCATTCTGGCATCTGACCTGCCTACAGTTATAGCAAATACGATAGCACTGAACATATAAGACGACGAAAGGCAAGTGAAGATACTTCGGAAACTTCAGTCCGCACACTGTATCTCTGTATTCTATCATCCTACATGGATACCTGACCATATGAGACGACTTCGAAAAACATATTACGAGAACATTAAGCAAGTGAGAATACTTCGACAACATCAGTCTGCACACTGAATCTCTGTATTTCATCATCTCACATGGATACCTTTGAAGATATCAGTTAATCTATGAAACGACATTGAAGCGGAGATAACGCACTCAACAGGCAGAACATGAAACTTTGACTTCGACTATGTTCACACTGAAAATTTGCATTCTATCATCTGAAATGCCCACAGTTATAGCAGATACGATCGCAATGACCATATGAGACGACTTTGAAGGACTTATAGAGAGTACAATAGGCAAGTGAAGATACTTCGACAACATCAGGCCACACACTGTATCTCTGTATTCTATCATCTCACATAGATACCTGTGGAGCATATACGTTCGCAACGATCATATGAGACGACATCGAAGCGGGTATAACGCACACAACAGGCAGAACAAGAAACTTCGACTTCGATTCTGTTTACACTGTGGCTCTGAATTCTAGCATCTGCATTGCCTACAGTTGAAAACTACAGCAATAGCAGGTACGATAGCACTGACCATATAAGACGACTGCGGAGGTCACCCAGCAAACATGTATCACGCGGGCCTTTAGACGCCCTCCAAAAACTGCCGACAGTCAACATCAGCGGGCCACAATCATGATACATCGTCGGCCCGGCTAGCCCGTGTCGCACCGGCCTCTAGTAGGCCGCCCGACTATCTACCGACACTATTCGGTTAGAAATAAAAAAAAGATATAGTCGGGAGTCGGACTCGAACTTGCGATCGAACGGATATCCAATCAACTGTCAGACGCTTATACCACTAGGCTACTGCGAAACTTGAAAGATACTATTACGAATCCATCAGTCAACAGAATTGAAATAGTACAATACTTCAATTATATTTGATATTTGATCATATACGATATACCTATCATAACTTGTTGATTCGACGACGTAGAATAGGTTTAGTCTGATAATGTTCTAGCCACATTACTTTTCCAGTGTTTGATCTATTACTGTGAATCAAATATTTTTCGAATATAGGTAGAGAGCTGAACTTCGCATTGGAGCATCATTGTTATAATATAGGGTAATAAACAAATATTTAGCTCAAAATCATTACCACAAAATGGATTGGTAGACAATAACGAGTTTAATTATTGTTATATAACATATATCATTATTCTTGATGTCGGACGATAGTTTGCTGGGATCAATCATAAAACTCACCAACTTTTTCTAAATAATATTAATATTATCACGCCGTTCAACAAATACCTGAAGACAAGTGACAGACAACTAACGCGATCTACGGACACAGAACTGAAACACGAAAATAAATTAGCAGTACTACCAATGCTCAAAAACCCAGTGATGCCAACATTGCGTTTGGTTCAGTTACCACTGACCTGTAAACAACATACATACTGCGTCAAAGCGACATCGGCACGATTGTCAGGAATTTTAAACGGGCAATTTCTGGCTGAATAACAAACATCCATTATAAACATGCGTACGTTCAGCCATGGCGGCAAAACCGATGTCGTTTCAACATTTTAACGACATAGGTGTGCCGCTGCCGACAACTAACCGCAGTTACCAGCAATCGGCCGCCTATTTACCGCTCAATCATGTTTGCTGGGCATATAATGAGAACAATATGCGAGTGGAAATACTTCCACAACATCAGTTCGCATACCGTATCTCTGTATTCTATCATCTCACATGGATACCTCTGGAGCATATGAGTTCGCAATTACTATATAAAACGACATCGAACGCACACAACAGAGAGAACAAGCAACTTCAATCGCGACTATGGTCACACTGTTACTCCGCATTCTAGCATCTGACATGCCAACAGCTATAGCAGATACGATCGCAATGAACAAATAGGACGACTTCAAGGGACATATAACGAGAACGATCGACGAGTGAAGATACTTCGACATAAGTCTGCACACTGTATCTCTGTATTGTTACATCTCACATGAATACCTTTGTAGCATGGTAGGTCGCAACGATCATATAAGACGTCATCAAATCGGGTATAACGCACACAACAGGCAGAACAAGAACCTTCGATTCCGATTATGTTTACACTGTAACTCCGCATTCTAGCATCTGACATGCCTACAGTTATAGCTAATACGATCGCACTGACCATATAAGACGACTTTGAAGAACTTATGATGAGAACAAAAGGCAAGTGAAGATACTTCGAAAACTTCAGTCCGCACACTGTATCTCTGTATTCTATCATCTTACATGGATACCTTTGGAGCATATCAGTTCGCAACGATCCTATGAGACGACATCGAAGCAAGGATGACGCACACAACAGGCAGAACAAGAAACTTCGACTCCGACTTTGTTCACACTGTAACTTAGCATTCTAGCATCTGACATGCCTACAGTTATAGCAGATGCGATCGCACTGACCATATGAGACGACTTTGAAGGACGAGAACAATAGGCAAATGAAGATACTTCGACAACATCAGTCCGCACACAGTATCTCTGTATTCAATCATCTCACATGGAGTCCTTTGGAGCATATCAGTTCGCAACGATCATTTGAGACTACATCAAAACGGGAATGACGCATAAAATAGGGAGAACAAGAAACTTTGACTCTGTTTACACTGTGGCTCTAAATTCTATTATCTGACATGCCTACAGTTGAAACAGATACGATCGCACTGACCACATAGAAAGACTTTGAAAGACATATAACGATATTGATAGGCAAGTGAGGATACTTCGACAACATCAGTCTGCACACGTATTTTATCATCTCACATAGATACCTCTAGAGCATATCAGTTCGCAGCGATCATATGAGACGACATCAAAACGGGTATAACGCACACAACAGGCAGAACAAGAATTTTCGACTTCGACTATATTTACACTGTAACTTTGCATTCTAGCATCTGACATGCCTACAGTTATAGCAGAAACGATCTCACTGACCATATAAAACATTTTCAGAGGACATATAACGAGAACAATAGGCAAGTGAAGATACTTCGACAACATCAGTCTGCACACTGTATCTCTGTATTCTATCATCTCACATAGATACCTCTGGAGCATATCAGTGCGCATCGATCATATAAGACGACATCATACAGGACGACATCAAAGCGGGTATAACATACACAACAGGCAGAACAAGAAATTACGACTATGTCTACACTGTAACTCTGCATTCTAGCATCTGACATGCCTACAGTTATAGCAGATGCGATCGCACTGACCATATGAGACGACTTTGAAGGACATATAACAAGAACAATATGCAAGTGAAGATACTTCGACATCAGTCCGCATAGCGTATCTCTGTATTCTATCATCTCACATGGATACCTCTAGAGCATATGAGTTCGCAACTACTATATAAGACGACATCGAAGCGGGTATAACGCACACAACAGGCAGAACAAGAAATTTCGACTTCGACTATGTTCACACTGTAACTTTGCGTTCTGGCAAATGAAATGCCTACAGTAATAGCAGATACGAGCGCACTGATCATATAGAACGACTTCGAAGGACATATAACGAGAACAAGGAAAACCATTAGTGACTGTTCTATAATAATATTCTTGGAAATATTAGTGGGATGCAGTCTGGACCAATGAGTTAATCAAATTTCTTCGTTATTCGTCGAGCTTTCGAAAATTTTTATTTTCATTATCAAGACTAACTGAAAACATCGAATAGAACAATATATAGATGTACATCAATTGAAATTGGTATACTTACAAACATGAAATTCTATATAAAATGAGCACAAAAAGGAAAAATAGGTGTATGAATAAAATGAAATGATTTGACAAAAAAAGTGTCATAGATGATGGTTGACTCATTTGGAGATGTTGAATACAGAGTGAGATGAATACTGATATATATAAGAATACTGATATATGAAGAATGGTCTATATGGTCAGTGAGATCGTTTCTGCTATAACTGTAGGCA
The DNA here is from genome assembly GCA_918026855.4 of Phaedon cochleariae. Lineage (NCBI taxonomy): Eukaryota > Metazoa > Arthropoda > Insecta > Coleoptera > Chrysomelidae > Phaedon > Phaedon cochleariae. Next base: position 13,160,556 of record OU896723.1, read on the forward strand.
TGTCAGATGCTAGAATGCAAAGTCACAGTGTAAATATAGTCGGAGTCGAAGTGTCTTGTTCTGCCTGTTGTGTGCGTTATACCCTTTTTGATGTCGTCTCATATGATCGATGCGAACTGATATGCTCTAGAGGTATCCATGTGAGATGATAAAATACAGAGATACAGTGTGCAGACTGGTGTTGTCGAAGTATTCTCACTTGCCTATTAATCTCGTTATATGCCTTTCAAAGTCTTTCTATGTGGTCAGTGCAATCGTATCTGTTTCAACTGTGGGCATGTCAGATAATAGAATTTAGAGCCACAGTGTGTACATAGTTGAAGTCTCTTGTTCTCCCTGTTTTATGCGTCATTCTTGTTTTGATGTCGTCTCAAATGATCGTTGCGAACTGATATGCTCCAAAGGTATCCATGTGAGATGATAGAATACAGAGATACAGTGTGCGGACTGAAGTTTTTGAAGTATCTTCACTTGCCTTTTGTTCTCATCATGAGTTCTTCAAAGTCGTCTTATATGGTCAGTGCAATCATATTTGCTATAACTGTAGGCATGTCAGATGCTAGAATGCGGAGTTACAGTGTGAACATAGTCGGAATCGAAGGTTCTTGTTCTGCCTATTGTGTGCGTTATACCCGCTTGGATGTCGTCTTATATGATCGTTGCGAACATATATGCTCCAGAGGTATCTATGTGAGATGATAGAATACAGAGATACAGTGTGCAGACTGGTGTTGTAGCAGGATCTTTACTTGCATATTGTTCTCGTTGAATGTCCTTCGTAGTCTTCTTATATGGTCAGTGCGATCGTATCTGCTATAACAGTGAGCATATCAGATGCTAGAACGCAAAGTTACAGTGTGAACATAGTCAGAGTCGGAGTTTCTTGTTCTGCCTGTTGTGTGCGTTATACCCGATTCGATGTCAACTCATATGATCGTTGCGAACTACCATGGCTCAAAGGTATACATGTGAGAGGATAGGATACAGAGATACAGTGTGCAGACTGATGTTGTCGAAGTATCTTCACTTGCCTATTGTTCTCGTTATAAGTCCTTCAAAGTCGTTTCATATGGTCAGTGCGATCGAATCTGCTATAGATGTAGGCATGTCAGATGCTAGAATGCGAAGGTACAGTGTAAACATAGTCGGACTCGAAGTTTCTTGTTCTGCCTTTTGTGTGCGTTATACCCACTTTGATGTCATCTCATATGATCGATGCGAACTGATATGCTGCGAAGGTATGTATGTGAGATGATAGAATACAGAGATACAGTGTGCAGACTGATGTTGTCGAAGTATCTCCACTTGCCTATTGTTCTCGTTATATTATTATTGGAAATATTAGTGGGATGCAATCTGGACCAATGAATTAATTGAATTTCTTCGTTATTTGTCGAGCTTTCGAAAATTTTCATTTTCTTTATCAAGACTAACTGAAAACATCGAATGGAACAATATATAAATGTACATCAACTGAAATTGGCATACTTACAAACATGAAATTCTATATAAAATTAGCACAAAAAGGAAACATAGGTGTATAAATAAAATGAAATGATTTGACAAAAGAAGTGTCATAGATGATGGTTGACTCATTTGAAGATGTTGAATACAGAGTAAGATGAATACTGATATATATAAAAATACTGATATATAAAAAAAATGTTTGTAGATTATATATAAAACATGAATCATTCAAGGAGGACGAGTTGATTTATTATCTTTTTGTTTCTAAAGGTCAGGCAGAACAAGAAACTTCGACTTCGGCTATATTTACACTGTACCTTTGCATTCTAGCATCTGACATGCTCACAGCTATAGCAGATTTGATCGCACTGACCATATGAAACGACTCTGAAGGACTTATATCGAGAACAATAGGCAAGTGAAGATACTTCGACAACATCAGTCTGCACACTGTATCTCTGTATCATATCCTCTCACATGTATACCTTTGGGCCATGATAGTTCTCAACGATCATATGAGACAACATCGAATCGGGAATAACGCACACAACAGGCAGGACAAGAAACTTCGACTTTGACTATGTTCACACTGTAACTTTGCGTTCTAGCATCTGATATGCTCACAGTTATAGCAGATACGATCGCACTGACCATATAAGACGACTACGAAGGACATTCAACGAGAACAATAGGCAAGTAAAGATCCTGCGACAACATCAGTCTGCACACTGTATATCTGTATTCTATCATCTCACATAGATACCTCTGGAGCATATATGTTCGCAACGATCATATAAGACGACATCCAAGCGGGTATAACGCACACAATAGGCAGAACAAGAAACTTCGACTCCGACTATGTTTACACTGTAACACCGCATTCTAGCATCTGACATGCCTACAGTTATAGCAAATACGATCGCACTGACCATATAAGACGACTTTGGAGAACTTATGATGAGAGCAAAAGGCAAATGAAGATACTTCGAGAATTTCAGTCCGCACACTGTATCTCTGTATTCTATCATCTTACATGGATACCTTTGGAGCATAACAGTTCGCAACAATCATATGAGACGGAATCGAAGCGGGTATAACGCACACAACAGGCAGAACGAGAAACTTCGACTCCGACTATGTTTACACTGTAACTTCGCATCCTATCATCTGACATGCCTACAGATATAGCAGATACGATCGCACTGACCATATGGGACGACTTCGAAGGACATCTTACGAGAACATTAGGCAAGTGAGGATATTTCGACAACATCAGTCTGCACACTGAATCTCTGTATACCTTCGAAGATATCACTTAATCTATGAGACGACATTGAAGCGGAGATAACGCACACAACAGGCAGAACAAGAAACTTCAACTCTGACTATGTTCACACTGTAACTTTGCGTTCTAGCATCTGATATGCTCACTGTTATAGCAGATACGATCGCACTGACCATATAAGACGACTACGAAGGAATTTCAACGAGAAGAATAGGCAAGTAAATATCCTGCGACAACATCAGTCTGCACACTGTATCTCTGTATTCTATCATCTCACATAGATACCTCTGGAGCATATATGTTCGCAACGATCATATAAGACGACATCCAAGCGGGTATAACGCACACAATAGGCAGAACAAGAACCTTCGACTCCGACTATGTTTACACTGCAACTCCGCATTCTAGCATCTGACATGCCTACAGTTATAGCAAATACGATCGCACTGATTCATATAAGACGACTTCGAAGGACATATTACGAGAGCATTAGGCAAGTGAAGATACTT